>VZRF01010168.1:82209-155817 GCA_013396875.1 Vireo altiloquus
CCCGCGCGCTCGCCCCCCCCGGAACAGGCAGCAGTGGTACGGCCCGGCCGTGTTATGTAAACATAGAGTAAAGCGGACCCGGCCGCTCTTAAAGGGGCCGCGCAGCCACGGCCGCGGCGGGGGGCTCGGGGTCACCGAGGGGTCCTGCCCGCGGGGGGCTCTGGGTCACCTCACCCTGGGCTCCACATCACCGCTGGGGTTCCAGGTCCATGGGGAGTCTCTAGACCCCACCTGCCCCCGGTTTGGGTCTCCGCGGGGCTGCGTCGCCTCCTGTGTGGGATGGGGGTTCAGAACCAGCTGCCCGCGGCTTTGGAGGTCCGTGGAGAGCCTCTGGGCCTCCTCCTGCCCCAGAGGGAGAGGGCTCAGCCTCCCCCACCCCCTACACCTCCCATGGGGTCTCAGCAGTGGGGCCACCCTCAGGCTCTGCACTTGGGGCTGCTCTCCTGCCCTGCTTCCTGTCTCCCATCCCTGGAGGTGACAGGAGCCATGGAGCCCACATTCCAGCCTCTTCCATACACTGCCTTCTTCGGAGGGGACAGAAATCCTCCTCCCCCTTTGTTCTTTCATGGTCCTTCAGGTCCTTCCCAACCCAATCCATTCTATGACTCCCAAGGATTTTTTTCCCCCCAGCCCACTGCTGCGTCGGTGTCTCCCCCACCACCATCCCCTTCTCCTTTGTCTTCTTCACCTGATTAAAGTCCAAAACCAACAGAGATTGGCTTGATGTTAATCCGTGTTGAGGATAGAAATTCTCATTTGCTGATACTTGAGGTCTCCAACCCATTATCAAAGACAAACGCAGTGGGAGCATCCAGCTTTGCTGAAGAGCATCCCTGAGGCCGGCATAGTCAGACTCAGGATCCAGCTCCTCCTGCCGAAAGCTTTCTCTCTGCCAGAAATTGTATTTAGCTATTAATTTTCCTGGTAATGTTATTTTTCTGTCATTCTGGTGAAGAGGTGAAATGGAAAAACACAACCAATCTCAAAGGGCTGCAAAATGAAGATCTTCCCAGGGGCTGTGTGAAGAAGACAAGATTTTATTAAAGACAGGGAGCTGAATTATTACAGATTTATCTTCTTTATTGCTCTAACAAAATAGAAAAGAAAGCCAGGCCGTAAGTCACTGTCAAAGGAAACAAATACATCCTCAAAAACAGTGTGGAAAACAAAGCTCCTGGCTGCATCCTCTTCAACTTCTGCATTTCTCCCCTGAAAGCAAGACCTTCGCAGCAGCCTGGCTTTCACACAACATTAACAAACTCCAATACTCCACCAGAAAATGCTCCCGAGCAGCTCTGCTCAGATGGGCTCCCACAAGTCAGCGACATGTCTGGACTTAGAGCATCTTTTACTGCTCCCACTCAGGGGATGGAGGGGTGAACAAGGACCTTGAAGTCTGATTTTTCCCCTTTTTTCCTCTTCCTCACTCTCTAACACTGCTGTTTTTGGAAAGCAGGGGGAAATTGGGCAGTTCCACATCCTTTTCCCAATCCTGCACTTTTTTTTTTTCCCAGCACACAAACCAATGCATTTGCTGTCAGTCAACAGAGAAGTGACTCCCACTCTGTGACTACAGAAAATGCACTGGTTTGTACTGCTGAAAAAAAAATTATTGAATACAGAAAATACTCTTCTTAGTATTGCTAAAAAATGGATGTGCAGGAAAAAGATCCCAGTGGGATTCAAAGGGGAATATTTACACCTGTGGTGTTCTTAGGAGGTTGGGTGAGCTGTGCTGGGGTGAGGAGGCACTCACCATGTACCTGTGGTGGGAGCCTCCGACATAAACCCTGAGCTTGGGCTCATCCAGTAATTTTTTCCTTGGACAATTTGTCCATGTCCATGTCCGATCTCTTCATTCTGCCCACAGGATGTTTTAGGGTGAGGGAAGATCAGCCCCAGCCCCACAAGGTGTTCTGAGGGCTGCTGAGTCTTTTTTTCCCCGAATCTTAGCTTTTCTCATTTCAGTCCCCAAGGACCAATAGTTGCCAGAACTGGAAACCTGCTTAGAATTGTTTAATATTTAATATTTTTACATTTTGGCTAATGAAGCAGAGCCAGGAGGAGGCAGCAGCTCTGCTATACATTACACAGCTCCCTGTTCCACACAGATCCCAGCCCCAAATCCCAGCCCCTCTATTTCCTCCAGCTCCAAAAATTCCTTTTGCAACTGGTACAAGCAACACTTGGCTGACATTTTTCCCCAAACCCTTTGAAATAATTGAGAAATATACCCACAGCTGCATTCTGCTATTTTTCAGCTCAAAATATCTTCCCTTTTTGGATTTGGGATGTCTCAGGGTAGCTTTTCAGGGTGTTGAAGGGAATTTTGGTTGTTTTCCACTGAAAGTGGGAGTCACAGATAACTTGGAGCTCTTTCTAGGCTGCATCAACATTGAGAGAGGGATTTTGCTCCCAGGTTTAGCACGAGCAGCTGCTTGGCTGGATGGAGAAATATCCAGCCAAGCCAGGCAAACATTAAAGTCAATGTTTGAAAAAAAAAAAAAATCCTAAACATGAAGAAATAGTACATGCCCATTTATTTTTAAAATCTAATAAAAAGTTATTTTAAATGCAGGAAGATTAATAAGGCTCTAATTCAGCAAAGTACTTCCAGATGTGCTGGACTCTGAGTGTACTTCAATGCTTTTATGAATCAGAGCTTAGGGAATGGGCTTCAGAAGTATCGAAAGAGGTTTTTAAAGTGAAAGAGGGGAGATTTAGATGGGATATTGGGAATAAATTCCTGGCTGTGAGGGTGAGGAGGCCCTGGCACAGGGTGCCCAGAGAAGCTGTGGCTGCCCCTGGATCCCTGGAAGTGCCAAAGGCCAGGCTGGATGGGGCTTGGAGCAACGTGGGATAATGGAAGCTGTCCCGTGGCAGGGAGTTGGAATGGGATGAGCCTTAAGGTCCCTTCCAACCCAAATCCTGGGATTCTCTGAGTCTAAATAGCCCCTGAATCACACCTGCAGGTTCCACTGCACATGAAACTCATGGCACCTGGGATTGGAGCATAAATAGGGATAAAGGTTTCTGTTCCCAGTCCTGTGTTATTCCTGTGCATAAGAAGGTTTCCAGGACTGGGATCAGGCTTATGTTCAGCCATCGGTGTGGATAGTTTGGGCTGGGAAAATTAAACTCTGGGGTCGCAACAGCCTGGATTTGGTGCTCCAGGGAGGGGAATAAACCCCAGGAAAGGAGAAAAAATCTCTCAGCTCTGAGGTCAGAATCAAGCAGGTATCACCTGGATGGGGGACACCTTTCAGACAAACCTTTCAGGCTGGAAAGTCTCCAGCTGTCAGGTGAGTGAGGGTCTCAAGCAGCCACCAGGAAGAAATAGCAGAAGAAAGAGCAGAAGGTGTTTTAAAAGTAGATTTGATAAATAAACTACAGGAAAAATAAGATGTGATTGCTCGTGGTGATGCAATTCCAAGCTTAGCATGTTTGGGGGAGCCTCTCAGTCCATGTTCCAGGGTTCAGTGCCTAACACAGATTAGGCTAAAATAGATTTGCTTTTCCTTACACCATTTGGGAATCTCTTCTATTGTCTTCATTTTCCACCGTGGCAGGTAACGGTCTTGATTCATAGAACCACCTAAAATTTAGAGAGGACAATTGCATTAAAAAATAAGTGGAAGAGCTAAAAGGATAAAATACTTTCAAATACCCTGGTAGCAGCTTAAAGATATGGCACAGGCTCCAGCTTAATATGTAACTCTCCTTAATAAAGACCCTAAAGGATTTTTTAAAAGCAAAGAAATTAAGTAGCAGAGTGGGGAAGGCTGTTAAGAACAAAAAAGATAGCTGTCAAAAATGAGGGAAATAGAATATAGCACAAACACTGGCAAATATAAAACCACAGTAAGGCCAGAGGAGAAGATATTTCAAAGCAGTTTACCAGAGGCATAAAAATGCTCATAAAAGCATAGCAGAGACAAAAAGTCAAGCAGGGACCCACTTGGATCAGCAAGCAATGAAAATGAGAAGTTTGGGGTGAAATAAAACACTGGTGGGTCAAGTAAATGAGTTCCCTGTGTGTCTGGGCTTGAGAGTCCCACAGAAAAACCCTCCTTACCTGCAGTGGGTCTGATGAGCTTCTTAAATACGAGTGTCACCAAGAGAGATTTTGGAATAAAAAGGTACATTGAGAGGGGAGAAAATTCCCAGAGTGAGATGTCACTGGCCCTGGGCTTGGAAAGAGATTCAAATACAATTATATGAGTAATTTCATTGGTATAACTAATATTAAACATTGTCTAGATAATGACTATATATTTGTATTTGTACAATTATATGAAGGATTGCATTTGTGTGCAGGATGAGAAATAACAAACTTGCCACTGAAGAAGCAAGTTTAACAACTTAAATTTTAAGAGTTGAAGTCTGACCTGCTCTACACAAATGAAAATACAATCAAGTTCAGGTAAATATGGACACCCTGGGATGCAATGGGAAGGTCTGATACACCAGGGAAAGGGCAAGAAAGAAAGAAGTCAAGGTTTATAACACATTCATACCCCTTAAAGCAGTCAGTGAATATGTTGGAGGAGGCAATTGCATGTGTATCACATACCTGGGGGTCAGCAAAGCTTTGGCACCACAAGAGCTGTCAAAGAGATAAAAGTTGCATGAGATAAAGAAAGGGCTTCATGGATTAGCAGCTGAGACAAGAGAAACCGAAGCCTGGAAATCAGTTTTCATTTTCACAGTGGGGAGAGGTTATTGCTGGGATTTTGTGGTATCCTGGGGCCCTGGCCAGGCTGCCGACTTCTAATGGGAAAGTTTGCTGACAAGCCAAAAAATTTTGAGCTGACTGCAAGGAGTTCTAGAAGGACCTAGCAAGAAAATGTCCAAGTAAAGTACATACAAGATGACCTTAGCCATATCTGTCTAATGGCTGGCTCTAAGTGAGCTATTGTCATTCCAGAAAGGCATCCCGAGGTGTTACAGGCACTACAGGTCCTTCTCTTCAAAGATCAGCTCAGGGAACAATCTAAGCCTAAAACACAAAATGTGCCCAGATGGTTCTGTATGTCTTTTACAGCAAGTTAAATAATAATTTATTTAATATAACTGTTAAATAATAACAGTGGGTTATTTGGGGGTTGGTCTGAGTCCCTTTTCCTGTGCCCCACAGCCCACCCCCTTCCCTGGAACACCAGCACTGTGCACTCACTTTGCAGCTCGATTCCTGAAGGACTTGTGTTACCTAAGGGGGAATAAAAATAAGCACCTTTTGTGTGTGTCTGCCAAAAGCAGAACTCTGGCATCCCAAATCTTGCTGTTGCCTTTATTGCACTTTTCCCAGGATGATTCAGGTCCATCCACAGCCCCAACTCCTGCTGAGGCAGCCCAGAACCAAGTCCCCTCTCAAATCACCACATCCCTCTTTGCTGGATGCTCTATCCTATCCCAGTTTCTCACTTGGGAATGGACTTTTGCTCTCCAAGATATCACCCCTCTTTCCTTTTAAATTGTGCCTCCTTTTGAAAGTTAACACAAACACAGTGGTGGGATGCAGAGGATGTTTCCCTATTAATCACTTACATCTAATTTAGAGAAAATTCTGCTAATCTGACCTTTATCCCAGCAGACAAAGCTGGTGAATCTGGTTCCCTGGGCTTGCACCCCACCATCCTATTGCAGGAGCCATCCCTGGCAATGATGGTCCTCATTCCCCAGGGGAGCAGCTTCCAGAGCAGATGGCTGGGTCCCCGTCCACAAAGAGTTATTCAGCCATTCCATAAATCAACCAGACATCCCCCAATCAAACATAATGAGAACACCCAAATCATTGAAGGATATGAGGAAGGAGAGGAGCTCTGCTTTCCAAGCACTGGAGCTCTGGCTGTGGTCTCAGCCTGGTGTGAAAGGCTTCCATGCTGAGGGTTTGTCATCCAATTGCACCGATCCCTGAAAGCCTCCTCTAGCTGCTGGTATCACACAACCAATTTTTATTAGCCGAGGAATCCACTTTTCAGGGGATGCTCAAGGAGTTTCAGGAGGATGGGAGCCATCAGTGAACCTCAGACCCAAAACTTCCCAATTTGCAGGTGCCAAAATATCTCACCCACCAGCGACGCGTGAACACCCACAAAGACACTTTGATCATCACTTTCACGTATTTCTGCTACAGAGAATTAAATGCTTTTTAGAAATTATTGCATATTAGAAACGAGAGACATTCCCCTGGCTCCCATTCAGCCAGCAGATAATCAGCAGGTTACAGAAACCTCCTCCACATCTCCAGCGTGATCCAGCCTGGGCTGTTCCCCAGCAGGATTCAGCTCCACAGCCAAAAGCAGTGAGCCCACGGTGATCCCCTTGCCTCCCCAAATTCCTCCTCAGTGCCTTTGGCAATTTTTGCAGCACTGGTACATACAATTTTGGAAGAGCAGGAAAACACTCTGGGACTTGGTGGGACAGAAAGGACTGTGGGATCTTAGTGGAGCTTCATGTTCTTTAAGGAAGGTTTTGTGATGGGAGCACTGAACAGGTTAACCAGAGAAGTGGTGGGTGACCATCACTGAAAAGGTTCAAGGCAGAGGTTGGACAGGGCTCTGAGTAACCTGGTCTAGTTGAAGATGCCCCTCCTCACTGCAGATGATGAGACCTTTAAGGGTCTCTTCCAGCCCAAACTGCTCTATGAGTCCCTTCTGTGGTTAATAACAACTTGGGAGTTCTGTCTTCGTGGGCAGCAAGACCTGGTAATTCATCATTCCCTCCTCTACATCCTGTCAGGGTGGAGAGGTGCCAGGTCATACCTGAATATGTTAAAAGCAGCATTTGGCCTCCAAAGTGTATACACCAGTAAAGCCTTATAACTCCCTCCCAGCATCTGACATTCTTTTCACTGCTATAATTTACTGAGTGCATTGCCAGGTGCCCCTGGCAGGCTGCCAGGCTGCCTTCAACCAGCCAGTGCATAAACTCAGGGGAAAAAAAAAAAAATTAAAAAAAAGGACTATTTCAGCCCCAAAAATCCTTGAAATCCGAGCAAGAGGGAGGAAAAAGGAAGGAAAAAACCACAACAAACACACCACAAAAAAAAAAAACCAAAACAGCGACCACCATCCGCGCGCAGATGTCAGGAGGATGTAGCAAAAGGAGCGACATCCTGCAGCATCCTGTAAAATCAACGTGCAGCGGCAGCTCCCAAAATCCGGAGCGCTGCCTTCCTGCCGGCCGTGGGAGCTTGCGCTGCGGAGATGGTTATAGATGGTCACTTCTCCTCCGCCCGCTCCGTCTGGGTAATTAGTAAGTCATTATCTTTACAAGCTGAAAGGCTCGCTATTGTCGGGAGCGGCCGGGATTCCGGTCGAATTGTCTTTATTATGGGCTCTTTAGCAGATGGACGGCTGGAACGGTGCTCCACGGCAATCAGGTAATGGCTGAGAAACACAATCCTGGTGGGCCCCTGATTGCTCCTGGAATCGTTAGGAGATGGAGATGCCTTGTACCTCATCGGATAATGTCTCTCCTTAACAAAGGAGCCGAGTTATCATGGGAGAGGCTGAGAGCTCCTCGACTTTCGGGCAGGGAAAAGGCACTCGTGTGGCTGAGATTTACCAGTTCTGTTAAAGGAGGGAAGATTTTGTATGGAAACACCAGAGGAATCTGTGGAAAGAGTGTGATACATTTTTTGGTACAAAAAGAGCACGCAGGTACCTGCTGTTGCCATTAAGAGACAGAAGATGAATGAGGAAAGGCTTTGAGCTGAAAGAAAATCAACATGAATTCATTGCTAAGGGTTAGCAATCATATACAGAGAGTACATCCAACCCCGGCAACAGCAAATGTATTATTGAAGGAATCAAAAGAACAGGAAACCACTTGCTAATAAAAATCGCCATCTGCCTTCTGGACTGAAGGAGTTCTCGAATCAGATGTTTTAGTCAAATCCAAGCTTCCAGGAAAGCAAAAGCAACCTTATAAATCCACATCTGGTGGTGGCAAAAGCACAGGATCGTGGAATGGTTTGGTTTGGAAGGGACCTTAAAGCCTATCTTGTTCCAGCCCCCTGCCATGGACAGGGACACCTCCCTCTAGACCAGGTTGCTCCAAGCCCCATCCAACCTGGCCTTTCCCCAAAAGTATATATTTCACAAAATTCATTTTATGTATTATTTTATTTATTTCGTGGTTTGTTCACATGATTTTTGGAAAGAGATGGGAACAGAGCCATAGGAAGCCTCCTCATCCAAGAACTGACCCAACCTGCAACTCGTTAGCGAGGCCCTACACGGCCAAACCCTCTGCTTGTCCCATCTGCAGCAGCCTCGGTGACCTCAACCCCCCCACCCTGGGATCCCCAACCCTGCCACGGCTGCTTATAAATCTTTACATTTGAGACGCAGGGCAATCGATAATTCCAGGATGCAAATGGAGCATATGGAGACTATAGCAGGCAACACAAAGGCAGAAGCCACAGGCCATTTCCATGATCAGAAAGAGAAAGAGCTGCTAATTATGCAAAGGTCATTGACTGAGCATGGTGCTACATTTAAATATTTCAGCGCCTCTTCCCCTGGATCCTCTCAGAAATGTTGTGTTCGTGCGGGAAATGCTCCTCTGTTTTGGGGAAGATAAGGAAACAGGAAAAGTGCAGATGTCTCTGTTTCATGCCTCATGAGAACTTTAAAGCAGACTCAAGCGTCCTGAGGGCTCTGGGGGTTCTTTTTTTTTTTTTTTCCTCTCTCTCTCCCTGTAGTTATTTATTCATGCTTTGACTCCTGGTTACTCCGCACAGTTTCCAGCACGAAGTCAAGATAAACATTTCTACCTCCCAAAATTCACCTTGTCTCTGCACCTTCGCTGACAGATGCAGCGGTGGCAGCTTGGTGCTGCGGGGTGTCACCTCCACCCCAGCCACCCTGTCACCTCCTCTCTGCCCACAGGGCATGGCTGGCACGGTCAAGGCAATGGAGACAAGGTTTGACTTTCATTCTTTCCCCTCCTCCTCTTTGCAAATGTGTAACAGTGAGAAGGGACATTGTCCGCAGGTCCGTGGGAAGCACAAAGCCACGGCTGTGCTGACCTCCTTATAAAAATTCAAGCCTGTCCTCATTTTTCCTGGAGGTTTTGGTGGATTGCACACATGTATCTTTGTCCTCCCCCCACCCCCAGCGCTGACCAGTCCAACAGCCTCCAGTGCAGCCCAGCCCTGCTGCCCACACCAGCAAATCCTGACAGACCCAGCCAAAACTGCGACAATCAGGGAGAATTTTTGAAAATTCTGTCTTGGAGAAAAAAAAACCTGCTTTTATTTCCAGTGATGCTGCCAGTTCAGTTCAGTGAAGCTCAGTTACCAGTGCTGACACCTCAGCTTTTCCCAAAATCTCAAGCCCTTGAAGGTTCTCTGGCCGGTCTCTCATCACAGGGAAGGGTGGGATGCTGGGTGTGTAATTCGGAGATTTTCACTTAAATAGATTCTCTCTGACCACTGGGGTCCCTGGCTGGAGTCTGTGAATTTTAAGAAGGATTAATGCTGTGGGAGCCTTCATCCAGATGCCCCCCAAAGAGGTTTTGACCTGGTTGTGTGCTGAGTACTTTGCCTTCCTAAACCTACCACTTCAAATACTTTTTGCTTTCCTCTTTCCAACCCTATTGTTTGGGGAGTTTACCCCCTTTCAGGCATTTAAAAATTGAGCTCATTGCTGGTATTAAATTTTTTTTAAAGGTTCTTGATTTAACAACCTCACACATATTTTTTTACGTATTTTTTTTAATGTTTATGTTTATTGTGATGTTTATATGTTATGTTTATATGTTATATTTTTATTGGGAGGATGGATGGCCACAATTACACAGGTTACAGAAACGGAAATTCCAGTTCATGGGGTAGACTGAGCTTCACCCTGGGATGTGCATGAAGGGTCCTCACCTCCCCCACCTCCTGGCAGCATTTCTGGGTTGATGAAGGGTCCATCTGCTCTGCTCCTCTCTGAAAATTAGGGATTTCAGCAGTATTTGGGAGTTACACCTTTAGTAAATACATGGGATATGCTGGGTTTCTTCCCTTAGCCACGAGCAGGATTAGGGCCAAAGAGCTTCTTCCTGCCAAAACCAGGGAGAATAATCCTGTCATAAGCCATTAATATGGAGCTGTATTGGCACTTGGCAGCAAGCCACCAAACCCACAAAGTTGTGTTTAATTTGCTGTTAGAGGACAGGCTGAGTCTTCTTCACTCAATTATACCGAGCTGACATTTCAGCACCAAGCCCTGGAAATGGGCCACCCCTCAGCTCTCCATGACTCCACATCTCCATCCCGGGATCACTGGCACTTCCCAACCATTGCTGCTCTCGTGGGAATTCCATGATTTGCTGGGAGGGCCTTTGAGCAATAAATCCCAGGGTTTTCCATTCACGCCGTGAATTTTTTCCCGCTGCCGTGGGAAGCAGAAGGTGTCTTGTCCCCACAAGAGCCAACCCAGCCCTGGCACCCCTCTCATTTTGGCCTCATGCACGTGGCAGAGTAGCAATAACAAACAGAAACCACCCCATTTCCCCCGCAGAATGTTGACCAGGTTGGATTTTTGGCTTTCCACAAGGTTTGTTCTCCCTCCTCCCATCCCAGCCTGCAGGTTCCCGTGTGAGCTGGGCTTTGCCTGGTGACTTCCTGCCTTCCCTGGCTTCCCATCGGACACAAAGCCTTCCCCCATCATCCAGGATGTTGTTTTCTATTTTTACTCAAATCCCTTTAACTTTTTGACATTTTTAAGGCAGCAGCCTGGAGGAAATAGATTATCCTGCTGGTGGCACTGCACGGCTCCAGTCCTTGGTTAAGAAGATAAAACTTCTTCTTCTCAGGGTTCATCACATTCCTGAACTGTCTGTGACCCCTAACTCACAAAACAGCGAACAAAATGCCCGTGAGCTTTTGTTCCATGAAATTTTATGATTAGTCATCATATCCTTCATGTGGATGGGAACCAACAAGCAAGGAACTCATTTTTGAATACAGACAGAGGGAGAGACAACTGCAGCCTTTTCTCTCAGCTCCTTGGATGTCTCTTGGCTTCCTCCAGTCCCATCTGAGTCTGGAAGTTGTTTAGCTGTCCCAACATTGTGTGGGGACATGAAAAGTGGGGCAAAAGGATGTACCAATGGTCTTTCACAAACTGCAGTCACCAGCACAGGGACAGCTGCTGGTATTTTGTCACAGAGACACAGAATGGTTTGAGTTGGAAAGGACCTTAAAGATCATCTCATTTCAACCCTCAGGGACACCTTCCACTATCCCAGGTTGCTCCAAGCCCCATCCACCCTGGTCTTGGACACTTCCAGGGATGGGGCATTCACAGTTTCTCTGGGGAGCTTGTTCCATCATTGTCCTCACTCGTGCAGAATCTGAGTTCAATATTTCCTTCCTTTGGCTCTGTAGATGCAGGGTCTAATCCTGCTTTTAATGTTGGCAATATTTCTTGCCAAAAAACTTGCTGTAAGGTCTCACTTCTCCTTTGCTTCCAGCACCTGGAGATGTGCAGAACAATCACTGCCTTAGGAATATTTTGAAGCAACAAGAGGAGAAACTCCAGAGCGGCTCCAGGGAGAACGCTCCCACGTTCCTGAGATTCCTCTTCCAACGCTCCTCAGACAGACTCGCAGTTTTATTTGCAAAAACTGGGAATGCTTCCAAATCCCAGCCTGTAAAGCCTTTCACAAAAAAAAAACAAAAAAAACAAAAAACCACACAACAAAAAAACCCCAAAGCAACAGATGAAAACCACGCTTTACCCCACTGTGGAGCAGGAGACCCTTGCAAGCAGCAAAGCCCCTGCAGACATGCCCCTGTGAAGGGCAGCACGCTGTGAGTGTTCACCACTGATCTGATGCTTCCCAGGAAGTGTGCAGGGCTCAGGATTTCAATTTGCAAGCACAGCTCTGGGTTGTGTCTCCAAGGATAACATGCTCTTCATCCGCAGGAAAATTGAAGGTGGGAATAAACAAGGTTTGCTGGGAGCCTCGACAGAGCAGGGTCCCCTGGCAGAGCTCTTGAACATGTTTTTCTTGTGTCGGTGCCCCCAGTGTGGAGCAGCTGCTCAATCCCATGCACCTGGATGACGGACTCTTGGATTTGGCCCCATTTTCCCAGCAAGTGGAAAATATAAGACAGAAAAAGAGGGTGTTTCTGCTTGTCAAGGGTAGGACACAGGTAACTCCTCACACCTGCAGCCAAGCCAGCTGGGCAAGCACAGGTTTGATGCCAACACTTGGACTGATGTGAGCAGCAGTGGAGGAACCCCTTTTAGAGGTGTAAATTTTCCATGTGGGCTCAGGGTTTTGTGGCAGAGGTTTGACTTTTTGCTCTTTATTTTCCCACTGGAGCTCAGAAAACCATTGACCTTGAGCACGCAGTTTCCCTTCTTTCCAAGTTCTTTGCTCTGTCTTGGTCAGTTACTGCCAGTAACACCGAGAGAAGAGGGGAAAAAAAGCTGATCCAATGTATATTACATTGTTTTAACCTCATTTTGCACATCATTATGCTGGTCAGGGAAACAAATGAACTCTCTTTTTCCAGATCTGATCTCCAGCTTGCTGCAGCCTTTCCCAAACTCTCAGACCATGGGGTGGCAGCTCCCCACCCAAAGTAAGGCAGATGGGTGGTACCGATGGATGACTTGCATTTCAAGGGCAGGCTGGTCACAGAGGAGCTGAGACAGGGCCGGAGGCACCTCGGTCTGTCTGCTGAGCTGAGCAGCCTCACCACTGTAAGCAATTATTGTTCGTGCAGAGAGGTCTGACAGACCCTGTTTTGCAAATGCTGAAGTGTTGACACTTCCCAGCAAGGTGCGTCTTGTGTTACTGGCAAAGAGGAAACTGCCCTGCTGAATTTGTAGGTGTTTTCTGCTACATCCTCCCCTTGTTCTGACTCAGGAGCAGCCCAGTGCTGATGTCCGTGCTCCTATGATCTGCAATCACAGAATTATGGACTGGTCTGGCTTGGAAGAGATCTTAAAGATCATCCAATTCCACCCCCATGCCATGGCAGGGACACCTTCCACTATCCCAAATTGCTCCAAGCCCTCTCCAGCCTGGCCTTGAACCCTTCCCTGGCTCCCATGGGAACACCTCAGTGCCTTTGACAGCTTCCCCTCCTGGGTGCTTCTATTGCTTTTGCTTTGAATTTGAGCCTCCTGACAAACAGCACACTGGGTACCCCCCACCTCCACAGCCAAATCCTTGCTGTTGCAGCCAAGCCCCGCTGAAGATGTTATCAGGAAAGGGAATTATTTGCTCCTGGAGAATGTACTTGTGCCTTGCAGCTATTGGGCTGCACAAATATGTGGAGTGTTGCCGATAACTCACCAAGGGAAGTCTGGAAAACGGAATCTGGAACGAAATAATTCTCCTTGTAGACTCCTATTTTATGTGTTTCTGTTTCCTTCCTTGTTCAGCCCCCCACTTCCCCCTCTCCCCGCCCCCATTCCATTTACATCTAAATGGGGTCTTTGTTTTTTCTGAGTTAATATTTTGTCACTGGTTCCAAGGCTCCTAGCTAAGTTTCTCAGAGCAGAGGCATTCCCAGAGGAGAGCAGGGTCCGAGCAGGACGTGGATCCGGTGCCACGCAGCTCCTCCAGGTAGTCAGTGACTGCACTGGAAATGGCTTTTACATATGGAATTGTAACTGAGTGATACAAACTTGTTTATTACAAGCACACAGAAATAAATAGCACATCCTATATCACAGATTCACAGAATCATTTCGGTTGGAAAAGACCTCTGAAGTCATCGAGTCCAGCCTGTGACTGTCACTGCCTTGTCACCCAGACCAGAGCACTGAGTGCCATGCCCAGTAGTTCCTGGGATATCTCCAGGGATGGGGACTCCACCATCTCCCCTGGCAGTCCATTCCAATGCTTAACAACCCTTTCCATGCGGAAATTCCTCCAGATTTGATGTAACAGAAATCCAGGATCGAGCCCACTTTAGTGGTGACTTATCCAAAGTCACCATCAGACTGAAAGTTCACACATGAGTTAAAGAGACACTTCCCAAAGACCCTGCTCAAACAAGGATGCATTTCCAGCTAATCATTTTAGATCCTCCCAGAGACTTGCATTACCTCCAGGTACAGACAAGGGAAACTGTCCATTAAGGGATTGATTTCCACTGAAGTATCAGCCCCTCTTTGTTCACCTCCTGTCAGATCAGCCAATGGTGCTGCGTTGATTTACAAGGCTCCAGCTCTCCTCATCATCACTTTTTCTTGCCTTTTGCACTGAAGCTACAAGAATATATGTTTGCTTCTAGGCCTATCTATATGCAAAAGTGTTATGGTCTTATCTGCCAGCTGAGCTACACCAGCTGGAACCCGAAGCTTTCAATATAAGACCCTGTTACATCATATCCTCTAAACTGGATTTAATTTCTGTTTGTAAATAAGCAGATACTTTAGGCAGGGGAAAAAAAATTATATTTATAGGCTTAAATAAAGCATCTGCTTAAACTGACACTGAAATAAATACAGGTGGGGTTACAACCTATAAACACGGCAGTTTTTCTAACCAGGGACTGTAAGGTGAGACTTCAGACAGATTCCATCCAACCTAATTCACACAGCTGCATGGACTTTTGGGGTTTGTTTTGTTTGCTCCAAGCATTTCCTGCTTTTGCTCAAATCAGCTGGGAATGGAGCTTGGCTGTACAGCAGGATTTGACTTCCCATGGAGCAGCAATGGTTGAAAATCCAGGGATGCAGAGTTGGGTACAGCTCTTGGGTGAAGACAAGAAGGTATCAGTCACCATCTGACTGCCTTGCCTGCATTGCTTGGCAGAATTGTCTACACCTTATGCCAAGAATTGCCAAGAAAATAGAAATACTGAAGAGGTTATGAAGAAAAATAGATTAATCTTTGGTATGGGAACATCAGGAGTTGCCCATGCCAGAGATGGTCCCAAATTATCATATTATGGAGCCCACGCAGCACCAGGATGGAGGTGGGCTCCACTGTGACCAGGAGAAAAGCAGGGAAGAGCCTGAGGGGAGAAAGGGAGGGTAGGATGCACACAAGAAGCCATTGGGTGCAGGATACGTGCGATGGTGGCCAAGGAGCTCAGGAGGGTTTGTGAGGATTTACAATCATGGAGTGGTCTGGGCTGGGAGGGACCCTTAAAGATCATCCAGTTCCAGCCAGACCCAATAGAATCCCCTGAGGGACACCACTGAATTATCTCCATTTGGACCCTGAGGCATTGACTACAACAATTTGGGTGTGATGATCCAGGTAATTCCTTCTCTTAAGAAAGAGCCAAATTTGTGCTTTTCTTACAGCAAGGAGAAGGAACCCATGGCCAGAGAACAGCACTCAGCCCATTCCCCAGCCACCCCAGAGGCACAGACACCCACCAGGACCTGCTTCCCTCTGTGGGTTCCCTCTCTGATGGCCAATGCCAGCAGAACAATGCCCTCTTCTCCCTCTTTTCAGCATGGCTGCATTTCCTTGGCACATCAGCATTTTTCAAAGTGAAATACCAGAAGAACCCACCCTTACACCCCCTTTCTGTGGGGAGATTTCAAGCAGACCACAGTGAGATGCACCCATGTCCTTCAGCTGAGCCCTGCTGGGCACACACACAGCCTTAGAGACCCACATATTTAATTCTCACCAGAAGAAAGCTGAATTCAAGATTGATGAACATGAGGTTGGCACTTGGCTCCAAACTCCTCAGCTGTCGACCACAGCAGGATGATTCCGCAGTCGGAATTCAGTGTAATTATTCCACTTTCTGTCTTGAAGCCACGAAGAGATGGAGTTACATAACAATACTGCTTAAGCACTTGCAAAATGCACAATTTGATTAATCTCAGCAATGTGCCGGCTCCGGGATCTAAAAAGACGGCCATGTGCATTTTAACAAAGTTAAAGCCCAAAGCTTTTCATTTCATCCTAATGGATAGCAAAGGTCATTCTCCATTTGATAGATGATGATAGCGCTGCTGCATTTGTCTTCTGGCTGGCAGGGCTGGGTCCCTCTGAAGTTCGTGCTAATGAGATTCCTCCCACCACAGGCACGAAATTCTCCGGTGAGGCACTGGCACCGGATTTATCGTGGAGATGCCCATTCTGCATCCACACAACAGGATAAATGCAGCTTCCCATCACACTGATGAGGTGCCCATGGCAGCTACGTCCTGATGGAATGGTGTTTTCCACGGCATAAATCCCAGGTGGTGGCATCTGGCTCTGCACGTAGACGTATTCCTTCTCCTCGTGACTCAGTTCAGCAACACTTTTCAGGAGGAACAGGTACCAGCAAAGAATTAAAGTGGAGATTCTACATTTTCCACCTGGGAAAGACGTCTAAAATAAAGCTATCAGCTCAAATCCTGAAGGGATATTTATTTCACTTGCAGAACCACTTAGCAGCATCCAGAAGCCACGGAGTTCGCAAGCTGGACCATAAATTATCAGAGCTGCGTTCATGTGCTTAATGGTGCTCTCGTGTCTCACACGGTGAGAGGTGGATGAATTAAAGCCACAGGAGATGCAGATCTTCTGTTCCAAGAGTGAGATAGGAGGCATGGCAGGGAAATGGGACCAGGCAGTAGCACAGAGCATGAGATCCTTCTGCAGAGGAGAAAGATGTGGTAGGAAGCGCAGGAACAGACATGGGTGCTGTAAAATCTTCAGAAGGGCAAGCCGTGTGTGACAGCTTTCCTCCATCTCTTCCTTCTGGTGCCAAAGGAGCCCAGCAGGCCATCAGGGAGTCAGTGGAAGGAAAAGCCCAGGAGACAAGATCTTGGAGAAGAATTCCTAGCTGGAGCATCAGCTGTTGAGCTGGGCATGGCTGCCTGGATCCCCTGTCCCAACAATTCACCCCAGTGCCATGGGGTTTGAGGGCTGTTCCAACAGGAAGACATTCCATGACTTCGTAGAATCACAGAATGGTTTGGATTGGAAGGGAATTTAAAGCCCATCTCCAACCCCCTGCCATGGGCAGGGACACCTTCCACTGTCCTAGGCTGCTCCAAGCCCCATCCAGCCTGGCCTTGGACACTTCCAGGGATGGGGCAAGAACAGATCCCCAATATCCTGGGCACTCACATGTACATGTACAAAACCCTGTCTTGGAGTTGGAGATATCCACCTGTAGTTTGCCTCTGGAGGCCTCCATGTTTTCCATCTGCCTCCTTCTGCAAAGGTAGGAAAGTCCTGAGTGCTGATGAGGGACTTGAAGTGATTGGGAATGCTTCAAACACTAGGGCTTGTCCTTAAATTACATGGCCCATTAACAAGACTAAATTAAAAAAAAAACACTATTAACAGGAGATCTGAGGGAGATGGTGGCTTCAATTTTCATACAAATGACACATAACTAAACACCAGAAATTTAATATACCAATAATAGCCCTTTAAAACCAGTCTTACCAACAGCAATTATTAAAGTCTACAACAAGGACCCCAAAATCTTAAGACTGACACTGGAAAAATCAGCAAATCACAGAAAGCATTCACCTTTTTTCTTTTTTTTTTTAATTTGACATTGGTTTTTTGAGATTTCATCTTTTGAAACTGCTCAGTACCCATGAGAAATTGATAATACAATTAAATACCCCATGCAGTACTATTTTGCAAGTAGTGGAGGAATTGAATTAGCCCAAGCGCCCAAAAGGCTTCTTAAACATACAGAATCATAGAATCACGGAATATCCTGAGTTGGAAAGGACCCACAAGGATCCATAAGTCCAACTCCTGGCCCTGCACAGCACAACCTCCCAAAAAATCCCACCATGTGCCTGAGAGCATTGTCCAAACACTTCTAGAACTCTGTCAGGCTTCATGCCACAACCACTTCCCTGGGGAGCCTGTTCCAGTTCTCAGCCATGCTCTGGATGAAGAACCTTTTCCTGATTTTCCAACCTAAACCTCCCCTGAGCCAGGCCTTGTGCTTCCTTGAATGATCACACACTTCTGCCAAACCCCACGACTTCAAAGCCTGAAGCATCCCTGGGCTGTTTGATGGGCCGAGCGTTACCCCAGGGGATCAAACCAACCCCTCGGTCCCAAAACCAGCTCAAAGCTGACACATGATGAGCCCAGCTGGACGCCAGGCCCTTCACATGCTGGGCAGCAGACAAGCCCACACAATGGTCCCTTTCATCCTGACCTCCAAACCCCACCTCATTTTGGGCCACCACACAGTCCTCTCCATCAACGTGACTTCACCGCCTGCCTTCGCCTCGGGACAGGCAAAGAAATCACCACAGTGAAGCTTAAAGAGCTGCCAGCACCCCAAATTCCTGCTCATTAGACATAATCATAATCCTATAATGGCAATCTAGTACATTATAATTTGCAAGAGAGGGAAAATCTTGACATAAATTGCTCGCCTCTGATTCACCGACCCAAGTGCAGTTCTGGCACACTGCTTATGGGGAAGATATTCTTTATCACAGAATCCCAGAATACCCTCAGTTGGAAAGGGCCCACAAGGATCATCAAGTCCAGCTCCTGGCTCTGCACAGGGCAACCCTAAAAATCACTCCATGCAATTTATTTTTAAGCCTGAAAGGGAGAGGGCTTGGTATGAGCGACCCTTCCCTCTTCCACAGTAAAGAAATGGAAATTTATGGAAATTTCAGCACCCACCAGACTCAGCCCATCATGCTTGAGGTCATTATTTGCACCCCAGAAGGTAAAAATGTCCCACTCACAGGCCAGGACTCACTTCTCCAAACCACTGTAGCAATAAATGGAGCTAGAAATGTGGCACTTGGGGCCATGGGTGAGCAGTGGGGTTGGCAGTGCTGGGTGAGCAATTGGCTGCATGACCTTAAGGGTCTTTTCCAACCTGAATGATTCTGTGGTTCTATGCAAGCGACCTGTCCTGCGAAGCTCTGAGAAAAGCGAGGGGCTGGTTTTGAACCAGAAAGGTGCCTTTTGGTGCCTGCTCTGACTGAATTTCTGCTGCCTTTGGTTTGCTCCAGGGCCAGGCTGCAGCCAGACACCTCATTCCAGGCAGAGCCCTGGCACCACGAGGATCTGCTGGGCAGAGGCTCCCTCCAGGCACTGTAATGCTCCAGCAAAGACTTCTGGAGCCACTAGAGCTTTTAAGCCTTAAAACACAAATAAGATTTACTGGGGGTTGCTGCAGTTTCAGGAAAGCTGAGTTACAGGGCTCCCTCCCCATGGAATGCAGATGGAACTGTGCATTTCTTGGGGGGGTCTCCTTGGAATCCCCAGCAGACACCTCCACATTTCACACCCCAGCACTTCTACTCCATCCTGATCCCTGCTAATAAAACACTTAACATAGGAAGCTGGGAGAGTCCCCAGGACATGTTAAAGGTTATCCCAGCTCCATTACTCATCCCGGAGGGGAAGGCAGAGGGAAGCAGCTGACTCACATCACGGCAGCACAGAGAGAGTGGCTGGAGACACCGGAGCCTTGGGGCTGCTCCATGAGCCCAGATCGTGATTTTCCTCCACAACTGCTCCTTTTCCTGACTGCCCTCCCCAAATGATGCTCTGACAAGCTTGAGAGAACCTAAATTTCCCCTCTGTGTGTGTGGGCATGTACCTGCAAGGGGATGCTCCTGCTTTTCCACCTGAGTATCAACATCCCAGGCAGTCTCTGCGTGCCTCACGTAGCCCTGGGGTCTGAGCCCCTTTCCAAAACTTCTCCCGCACACTGCACATCCCATCCTCACCCCAGCTCATTACTAAGGGAAAAAACAGCTGTCAAGCATGTTCTAAAATTGCCCCAAAGCCATGAAGGCTCTTATCACAGTTACAAAACCCCAGACACCCTAAAGGACCTGCCAGACCTCTCTCCCTGCCATGGGCAGGCTCAGCCCCATTCCCAGCACGGTCCAGGGGACCCTTGGCTCTGCAGCGCAGTGAGGAAGGAAGGCTGCAGGCAGGAGTGTTGGGAAAAGGTCATTTCTTGGTTTGGCACTGAGCCAGAGCTATGTTTTCTGCCTTTTGACAGCATTAACCAGAACACCCAGATGTCCAAAGTATCTCTGGAGGAAGGAGACCATAAAGTTGACCAATTCTTTCTCGGTTCAGGGCATGGCAGAGTGTAAAAACAGGCTCCTGGGGGCTGTTTATATCCAAGCTTGACCTTTCAACCTTAATTACTTTATAGCAACCATTTAAAATCATCCCCCATGTCCATGCAAACACCATGGGTAGCACCTCCTGGGAATGGCATGGCTAATGGGGAGCTGGGAGAGGGCTGCAAAATAAATGTTTCTCGCCTTGCCCATGGAACAGAGCAAACTCCTCTCCCGGCAAAGCAGCCGTTCCTCTTTTTTCCAGCCGTCTGTGTTATTTTTGTGTCGTGTTGCTGGTTAAAAATACCCCTTGCCAGCAAGAACAGAGTTATTTGGAGCACCCTCCTTTATCTTTGTTTGGGAAGAGCACACACCACCATCAGCTGCTTCCTTCCTCCTAAAAATCATCTTCTGCAAAAAAAAACCCAAACCATTGATTCAGTGCCTGCTCTGTGGCCTTGGAGAGATGATTGTGGCCATGAGGAGCTTTCCAGGCTTAATGTCTCCAGCAAAGGGGACAAGGACACAAATGCCTGTCACATGTAGGGTATGGAGGAGACCTTCCAGTGTCCCCCCTGGATGTCAAAGCTCGTGGCTTCTGAAGGGGATCCTGCAAGGACATTCTTGGCTGCAGAAAAAAAAGATAAAAATACACGGATCTGGACATCAAGGTGAGCTCACTGGGAGGTTTTTGCTTGTGGAGCATCTCCATGACACCAAGAATGAGAAGCTAGTAATGACCATAAATAATTTGTGACCTCCAATAATTTGGAGCCCATGATGGAGCCAGCACAGCCCCAGAGCCTCCCCTGCCCTCCCACAGCTGCCACTTCAGAGGAACAAAAATCATGGGAAGAGTCCTCACAGCTCCTCTCCATGGAGTGTCCAGGAAACCCAAAGTCCATTCAGGATCCTGAACAAAAACAATTTGATGGTGCCAAAAGCCCCAGATATTCATTAATAACCACAATTTTTAGGAGCGTCCATGGAGCATCCCCCAAACTTCACTCTCCCAGAAAGTATCCTCTAACTTGTTAAGATGGGCAAAGCTATCTCGCTCAGTCTTTAGCAAACTTTGGTTGTTGGACATTACCTGGGGGCATTCTGAGACCCCAAAGAATTCCTGGGAAAACTGTAGCACCCTGTGCTCAGCAGTACCATGCCCTCGTCACTGAATCAGGCCTTTCTTTTCTCCCTTTTTTTTCCAGGCTAAAGTAATCAGGGAGTAAAAGTCTGGAATCCAACCACAAGGAGCATGAAAATATTTGAACAAGCTGGTTTAAATCAAGGCTTTGACTTGCCTTTGTAATGGCCTCTTTGGTCAAGGCTTGAGCATGCTGCTGCATTTTGGAGTGGAAAGCAGAGGACAGGTTTGCTCCATCCACTCTCAGGGTGAGCACGGAGGCAGAAGCGTGGCCTGTGGTCTCCAAAATTCCAGAGAGAGAAAGGAAATTCTTTAATCCTGGTTGGTTTTTCAGTTTGTTTTTCTTTATAGTTAATCTGAACAGGGTGGTTTTGATTCAGCCTATGGTCAGCTGGTCTCCCAGCTCTCTCTCCCAGCTCATCCTTCTCCATCCTGCAGCTCCCATTGAACATGGGACAGTGTGGAAGAAACCCAGAGCACCAGAGGTGACACTGACCCTCCCAGTGGCTCCAATTTCTCCATTTCTTGGGTTTTTTTCCTTCTCTATGCACCCAAAGGAATTGTGTGCCTCTGTTTCCCACTGTCCTCCCTAGAAAACACATCAAAGCCCAGCCCTGCATTCAGCAAAGGCTGGAGCCGCCCAGTCTCCTGCTTTCCAAGGTAAATAATGACTTTGATTAGGAACTATGCCTAATTAACCACGTGGAGTTGATGACTCAGCTGACTGTCAAAAGCTTTTTTGCTCTGGTTTCCAGTTTTCACAGCCTGACCCAGCGTCTGCCCCTGTGTGCATCAGTACAGACCCAAAAGCTCAGGGAAATCCCAGTTCCACCAACCAGGCCCTTCAGCTTGGCCTCAAGCTGTGACATCTTTTTGAGTGAGTTTGGCAAAACCCCTCCTTCAGAGGCCTGCTGGCCTCCTGAAAAAGGAGATTATTTCTGTCCTCATTTGAATTTTGAAAAGCAAACAGGCTCTGTTGATTCAGACATCACACTTAGGCTCGGGGCGGTAAATACTGCAAGGTTTGCTCTTTTTATCAGCTTGCTCGGCAAATCAATAGGAGGACTCAAAAACGTATTGTCATCATAAACGAAGGAATTCATTAATGCCCGTTGTTTGCCTCTGTGTTTTAATGGAATGCAGAGCCAATCCATCCAGAGAGTGTTCGCTGAGGCTGGCAGCACGAGCCAGGATCTCTGGCCACTTGGAATTTGCCTGGGAGAAGGAGGTGATGGAGGTGAAGAGGTGGCAGGGCCTCAGTGAGGATGGCTGGAGGCCTGGGATTTGCATCCATCCCTCTTCCTGTGCATATCCTGAGGGAAAGAAATTCATCTTTTGGATGTGCTCTCCAACACCTCCACTCCCTGGGAGGCATTTTGGGAGTGGAGGGATGAGTCTGGCTGAACTCTCACCTCTCACAGAGCCCATTATCTCACCAGTGGGAGAGATTTCATCTCATTCAACGCCTCTGGACAAAACATGAGAAAACTGCATTGCTTTAAATATTCCGACACCCTCCGACAGCCGTGTTCCCTTTCCATGAATCACCAGGACCCAGCCAAAGCAGCTGTCCTGGAGGTTATATGTGCTCAGCAAATACATTTTTTGGCACCGAGATGAGCATTTGCCCTGCAGCACTTTTGAAGTGTAAAAGGGGAAAGATGCAAAGCGTCAGCTCCGCTGCCATCACACGGCTCCAGGAGCTATAACCCATGATCCCACCCAGTCCCACGAGCCTCTGTCAGCACCAGGCAGGAGTCTGGGCATGCCAAGAGGTTCATGTGTCCCATTTCTTAAACAAACCCTCCTTACAGGCATTTTGGAGAGCAGGGTCAAATCCAGACACATGTGGGATCCAGCTCTTGTACCCTTGCCCATGTGCCATGGATCCTCCTGGGACTTCAGCAGCAGGAATGAGGGAAATCCATGGCATTAGCCCAACATCCAAGTACCTGCAACCACATTTGAATGGAAGGCATTGCAGATATCCCAGTAGATTTTAAAATCTTTTAGTGTTTTCTCCCCACTTGCTCGGCAGCAGAAGTGACCAAGTGCGAGGTTCTGTGCCTGGATTGGGGCAACCCTTGGTATGATACAGGCTGGGAGTTGAGGGGACTGAAAGCAGCTCTGCCAAGAAGGATTTGAGGTGCTGGTGGATGAAAGGCTGGACATCACCTGGCAATGTGCACTGTCAGCCCAGAAAGCCAAACGTGTCCTGGGCTGCATCCAAAGCAGCTCAGGCAGCAGGTGAGGGAGGGGATTCTTCCCCTCTGCTTCATTCTCATGAGACCTCACCTGCAGTGCTGATTCCAGCTCTGGGACCCACAGCAGAAGGACATGGATCTGCTAGGGCAAGTCCAGAGGAGGCCACAGACATACTCCGAGGGCTGGAGCCCCTCTACTCCAGAGCCAGACTGGGAGAGCTGGGGGTGTGCACCTAGAGAAGAGAAGGCTCCAGGGACACCTCAGAGCCCCTTCCAGTGCCTAAAGGAGCTCCAGGAGAGCTGGAGAGGGACTGGGGACAAGGGATGGAACGATAGGACATAGAGAATGGCTTCCCACTGCCAGAGGGCAGGGTCAGATGGGATATTGGGAATGAATTCTTGGCTGTGAGGGTGGGGAGGCCCTGGCACAGGGTGCCCAGAGAAGCTGTGGCTGCTCCTGGATCCCTGGAATGTTCCAGGCCAGGCTGGACACGGCTTGGAGCAACTTGGGATAGTGGAAGGTGTCCTTGCTCATTGCAGTAGTTTGGGAAGGAGATGGCCTTTAACCCAAACTCCTCCATGATTCTGTGACCCTTCTGCTTTCCTCACAGTAAATCATCCTGGCACAGCCCCTGCAGGCTTGCATAGGGATTAATCTGGCCCCTTATAGTGCCTGCCTCAAATGGAGCCGCCGCCAAAAACGAGCTCATTTGCACATATTTATCATCAGGGAAAATATAGCCGCTCACTGATCCAGAACATTCATCTCTAAATATTTACAAAGCATTATTTATCCGAATAAAAGAGACATTTTTCACTCAACGGACCAGGCATATGGTAGCAGTGTGCGGTAGGAGACGAATTGCGCTGAGTAATTCTGAACAGATTTAATGCCAGCAATAATTATTTTTAATCAGACAGAAAGTTCCCTGGGTGATAACCGAACATGCAGCATTTGAAAGCAATTCCGTTGACCCACATTGTTGGATATTATTTGTTCAAATAATGGCCTTGTTGTGCTTTTTGGTACTTCAGTGCAACTTCCACCCGCCTTCCTATCTCCCTTGGGGAAGGGAAAAAAAAAAGAGGGAAAAAAACCCACAAACCCCAAGCCCTCTGTCATTTCTTTCAAGCATGTCTTTTAATTACAGCGCTGCATTTAGATAGTGTACAAAATATTCTGGGCTGGATGCCTGTTTAACAGACTCCCCAGTTGCTGGTTGAAGCTGCTCAGCAGAACCCAGTGTGAAGCATTTTAAAATCTCACTTCAGAACCAGGGGAAAATGGAGAACCAAATGTACTGAAGGCAAACATGTAAGAAAGAATGACACGGGAGGAGGGATTTTGCCAGGCTTTGGTTTTTCACGGGAGTTTTGATAGATGCTACAGGTGAACACAGCAAGTTCCCAGCCCCAAATCGCTCCCTGCTGTGCTGCAGGAGGAGGTGTTTTGTATCACCCACCTGTGCCTATGTCACCAAGGTCACAAACACCCTCCCCAGGGGTTTTTTAACACTGGGAGAGCACAGCTGGAGAAGATACAAAAACCTTTGGTATCTCTTGCAGTCAAATCATAGGTTCATAGAATGGTTTGGGGTGGAAGGGACCTTAAAGACCATCTTGTTTCAACTCCCTGCCATGGGCAGGGACATCTTCCACTATCCCAGGTGGCTCCAAGCCCTGTCCAACCTGGCCTTGGACACTTCCAGGGATGGGGCATCATTTCTCCATAGCCTTGGGACTGTGATCCAGTGCCACATTTGGGACATCTCTCCAGCCCCAGGCATGGGCATGGCCATATCCAGCTCCCTCACCAGTTGTTTCCATCTGGGAAGGTGAGGAGCAATGGAAACAGGACGCCAGGGACAGGCTGGGCTGGAAACACAATCCCTGCGCCAGACGAGGACAGAGCCAGAGGTGAGCAGGGCACACAAATGAGGCCAATGGCATATTAATGAGCAATCAGATCTACCTGGCAACAGCTCTTCCATCTGCTGAATAAGCCTCTGTAACGAGCTTACCTGGGCTCTTTGTTATGCACTGGGAGAGAGCAGCAGCACCCAGACCCTCCCTGCCAGCTCAGGACTGATCCCCTGCTACCACGGGAAGAGCAAATCCCCACACTCAGCCCCCAGCGAGCAACAGCTCGGGAAAGATTAAGTTATGTTCCTGGCAGGGCTCAGGGTTTCCAAGTCCCCTGCAATTACAGTGACAATTACAGGGCTGCCAACGGCTGCAGTCAGAGTCAGGGGAGCAGCGTGGGAGCTGCTGTAATTTGAGGGTTGGTTCGTGTAGTTTCCAGCTCTAGGGAATGTCAGTTCCTGCTGGGGGGTGTAACCAACACCAGGACCTCATTACCTAAACCTGTGCTGACTGTAGTGGTAATCCTGGCCCTGACAAACCCACAGTTAAAGGTCAAAGATGCAGGAGGGATGAGGAAAAGCAGCGTGGAGGGAGCATGAGACAGCTTTCATTTCTGGCCCAGAAGAATATGAGCCCAGAAGGAAAATACTTTTGGCCTGATGGACTCATAGATGCTCAGGGCATCAATCTCCTTGTCTCAAAGAAAAGTTATCCAGGAGAACCACGAACATCTACATCACCTGGGGATATCTGACTGGAGATGTGTCTCAGAGCTTAAAACCTCCTCCAAGAGAGCTGAGGAGCTCAGAAAATCCTTTTCTGCCTCACTTGGGGGATCCAACAGAGTCCACAAAAACAGCTCCACTCCATTAATCCCTGAGGCTCTCCCCATGTCTGTCAGCCTATTCCCAATAAACCAAAGGAGGTGATTACCAAATTCAGGAACACAGCTGATGAGAAGTGGGATTTTCATCTGCAATTGCAGGAGTGGTAACAAAAAACATTTTATTCAAAAAAAATGCATCCCCTGCACCTGAAAATTGCTCTAAATGAGATGGACATCCCTGCTTCTAAATGGGATGGACATCTCTGATCCTCCAACTGTTTGCAGTCAGGAAAGACAAATGGGATTTTGCTTTCATCCCTGGAGCCTTCATGCTCAGCTGGGCTGGAGCACACAGCCAGCACACACAGGTTGTTTCAGCAAGGAGAGAGCTCAAGGGGAATCATCTTGAAGTGCTGTTGTCAGGCTGAGAAGGTCTAGGGCTTGAGGCTTAATAGTCAAGATTATTTTAGGCAGGAAAAAAGCCTGCTTCATCCCAAGTGCAGGAGGTAACCCTGGACTTGTTCTCCACCATGGCTCGTGCAGTCCTGGGTGCTGGGATGCTCCTGGGGAGAATTTTGGCAGATGCTGGGAAGAACTTCCCTTGCAACGCTGGGCTTGACCATAAGCACACCCAGGAGAGACTCACCTGCCTGTGCCAGCCCCAGCAGGGCCTTAGATATGAGCCCTGCCAAAAACCTCCACCACCACTGACCACAACTTTTAGCCAAACCTCAGCCCCCTGGGCCTGATGGTGGTTTCGCCATATTCCCAAGCAGATACATTTTGGGTTGATGCTCAGATTTAGCAGTGCTGGACTCAGAGGTGAAATGATTGCTCCTTATTGCCAGCATCAAAGCTGTGCTCTCCCAGTGTTCCCAGTAGTTCATTATCCTTCTCACCCTCCCAGCCTCCTTGTCCTGCCATAATAAGGCAGGAGGCAGAAGTCAAAGGCATCATTCCAGGGAAAGCTCTCAGGAACTGTTCATCAAACTTGCCCTTTTCTAATGAGAGTCATCTCATTTACATGCTCATTTAACGCTACACTCCACATCCAACAGCACATTCCAGCCACCTCCTTCCTTTACCTAAAAACCCAGTTACAAAAAACACCATTTCCCCTAAATCCTAATTAGGCCACTGTGACCCCACGTAAGCTTCAGCAAACCCCTTTTTGTGTCCAAACAGCACAGCCTCTCAAAGGCTTTATCCAAACACCCTCATCACGAGGTTAATTCCAGCCCAACAAATTAACAGTTCTGTGAGCTTCGTCTGATTAACAAAACTGAAATGCCTAGGGGAAAAAAATAGGGAAATCATTCCTGGGTCTGTTCCTGCTGCAGAACAAACACCCTTCTGCCCTAGGGGAGCCTCTCCCACCTCCCTCGCACGACCCTTTCCAAAATCTCAAGCGTGGCTGGCAGCCCACAAACCTCCCTGTGAAGGCCTATCCCAAAAAACACTGAGAGCTTTATGATCCATCTGTCTGGAGGCCTTCAGGATGCAGGAAATGCTCAGATTAACTGAGAAAAAAGTAAATTTTTGTCCAATTCTGGTCTGCTACCATAAGGTGCGATTGCAATATTGTGTTTCCCATGATAGGAGCAATATGCAGCAGCTCAGAGTGGGTTTGTGCCCACACATCCTCGTCTCAGGCAGGGCCCACCACGAGCACCTTTTGCTCATCAGCACAGGACCCTCACAAGCTCCTTTGTACCCACAGCAGGGACCTTGCTGGGATCCCCCATGCCAATCCTAATATCCATCCAGCCAAGGAGGTGCAAGGAGGCATTTTCAGATATTCCAGTATTAATTTCAAATATTCCTTTTATATTTTTTTTAATTTATTTTATTTTTTTTTTACAAATAGCACAGGATAGGCATGGAAAATACAAACAAAGAATCCTGTGGGGCTATGAATAGTCCCTACTCCTATTACCATAGGCTCAGGGTCACCAGGGTGTTGTGGATGCAAGTCAGGGAGCTCACAGTGATACACCCCTGAAGGGATTTCCCAGCTCAGCCCCCACTTTGCTGCCAGCAGAAAACAGCCCTGTCAGATCTTTCATCAGTTTAACAAGCTCTGCCTCCAAATTAGTTTTGAGGTCTTTCACCCCCAGCAATCCTATTAGCCCCAGCCATCCCAGGACCCCAGAGCCGTGTGCTGATCCCCCCTCAGATTTGTTCCTGCCCAGTTCAGATTTGTTTTTCTGCTGACACAGCCCTTCCAGTTAAATCAGTTGGTTTCCCTCCCTGGTGTTTACATTCCCTCTGTATTTATAGACAGGCATCACGTCCTCTCCCAACATCCTTGGCCAAACACAGACGATATTTTTCAGCTCCTTGCCTAAAATAGGCCCTTTCCCCCTGCCCTTCCCAATGCCCCTGTGCTGCACCTGCTGCAATTTAAACTCACCCTTTTGGGGGCAAACACCAGAATTCTGTGGCACATTCCCAAAGAGGCTTCCTCAGAATTCATCAGATTCCTTAAATATTTCCTCATCTTTATTTTGCTTATTATTTATTTTGCTTTAGGATCACATTTTCCTTTTCCCCAGCAGCATTCCATATCGATAGCACATAGGGAATACACCAAGGTCTTTGTTCTCCTTTTAATTTCCACTCACGAGCCCTCGGTTTAGCTGAAAATCTGCTTCATCTCCCAGATTCTTGAGCTCACCCTTTGCAATATGGCATTTGCCCTGTTTTGCATCACCCCTAACACACTCCCTTGCTTTCACAGCCTTTCCCCAGGCCACAGTAGCAGCACTGACCCTCAGACTCCTTTGCAATCTCCTGCCAGAACAAGGTCAATGCTTTAGGGAAGGCAGGCAGACTCCAGACACTGCATTTGCCTTGCCTAGAAGCTCTGCTCCCTTTCGAAGAAAGAAATCTGGTGACAGCAGGTTGGCCTGGCATCATCCATGGCAAAATCCCATTTTCTAGTACCTGATGGAAGCCAGCAGGGGAAAAAAAATCAAGGGGGAGCATCCTCATAGCGAGTTCTCGTGCCAGGGATTTAATTTTCATATAGCTCATTAACTCCCCCAGCAGCAAGCTCGCTGCCCACACTTCATAACTCCAATTATTCCCTCCATCCCCTTTCATCCCACGGCCTCCCAAGCCTTGCAAGCTCAAGAAAATGAAATCATCTCAATGACTAGCTCTTTTTATCCCCCTGTTTCAAGTCCTTTCTGTTCTCCAGTCAGATGATGCCACCTCTGACTTCTCTGTCCACAAAGGGCTACCTTAAGTATTTGATGTAAATGGTGCAGGGAGAAAAACTCACTCCATTTCAGGTTATTATCTCACCAGAATGCCATATATTATCCAGCAATCTCCAGCCAGGCAGGGGGTCTGCTGTATCTCTGTATTATCTTGTTTGGAGCACACGGATTGCTCACTATGTGGTTCTCACCACAAATAATAAATGGGGGAAAAAAAGAAATAGAAAGTGTCCACTTGAGCTGCTGATATTATCTTGGTGGGGAAAAAAAAAAAACAACAATGGAAAGAGGGATTGCTGATGGTCCAGGATTCATCCTAAACACACAGAATATCCTAAAGTCTTGCTTTGTAATCCTTGGTGCCTGTAATTGCCCATGTGGCTCTGCACATGCGTGTGACAGAAAGGGATGCTGAGGTTCAGAGCAAGAGGCAGAGTTTAAACATCAGAGCTGTCTGAATACACCAGGGGATGGTGCCTCTCACTGTGTTTCCTCCTGGAGCTCAGAAACCACGAGGAGGCCATGAAGGTGATCACAGGGCTGGAGCCCCTCTGCTCTGGAGCCTGGCTGGGAGCTGAGGCTGTTCAGCCTGGAGAAGAGAAGGTTAGAGGATGGCTTTATTGCACCTTCCAGGTGCTCCAGGAGAGCTGGAGAGNGGCAGAGTTTAAACATCAGAGCTGTCTGAATACACCAGGGGATGGTGCCTCTCACTGTGTTTCCTCCTGGAGCTCAGAAACCACCAGGAGGCCATGAAGGTGATCACAGGGCTGGAGCCCCTCTGCTCTGGAGCCTGGCTGGGAGCTGAGGCTGTTCAGCCTGGAGAAGAGAAGGTTAGAGGATGGCTTTATTGCACCTTCCAGGTGCTCCAGGAGAGCTGGAGAGGGACTTGGGACAAGCGATGGAGGGACAGGACAACAGGGAGTGGCTTTAAGCTCAAGGAAGGCAGGTCTAGATGAGATATTAGGAAAAAATTCTTCCCTATGAGGGTGCTGAGGCCCTGGCACAGAGGAGCTGTGGCTGCCTCATCCCTGGAGGTGTCCAAGGCCAGGTTGGACAGAGCTTGGAGCAACCTGGGCTAGTGGAAGGTGTCCCTGCCCATGGCAGGGGTATGAAACTGGATGAGCTTTAAGAGATCCCTTCCAACCCAAACCATTCTGTGATTCTGTGAATCTAAGTGTCTCAGTATCTCAGTGTTTCCAGCATGTTTAGGATTGGAGAATCCCATGTTTTCAGGCCAAGGGGTAGAGGAGAACAAAGGATGAACAGCACTGGTGAGCTGAGCTGAGATGCACCAGCATCAGCCTCATCCCAGCAATTTAAACAATGCCTCCATGTTCCCCAGCACTACAGACAAGGAAAAATCCTGCTGATTGGAGCAACATGGAGCCACTTGAGACAGAAACCTCAGGTCCCTGCTGGAGAGGCATCAGGCAATGGGCATAGCTCCCTGGATTTTGTGTTTCTCAAGGGAAGGGACCCCACCAGCAGCTCTGATCTCTGGGAGAACACACCTCAGGGACTTCACAGGGATTTCATAACTACATCAGCACGAGTCCTTTATAGACTTAAAGAGATAAGACATTTTTCATGACCATGGTAATCAATTCCTCTGCTCAATTAGCTTTGCAGGTCTAAGAAAACATGAATCTTTTTCCTAGAGAGAAAAACCCAGCATTTCTACAGCAAAGCTGCGCTCGAGGAGGCTCAACAGCAGCAGCAACAGCATGAGGGGCACCAGCCCTTCAAGCTCCAGAGTGGCAGCATCCAGGTGCCAAGGAGGGCAGTAGGGTGGAAGCAGGGGCAGATGGGGACAAGATCCTGCACTGGGGCTGGGAAGGTGCTCAGGTTATCCATGGAGGCAGCAGCACCCAGTGCAGACCCAGTGCCTGTCCCCAGCCGGCCCCTCCTGAGCCTCAGCCGTCATTTGCCTTTGCTGGAGGGAACGACTCGGAAAAATCCATGTCCGTGTCCTCTGAGACCATGGCTGGGGACGGAGCTGGGGCTGCAGCTCTGCTTCCAGTGGGCTTGGTGCCAAGGGAAAGAGGGAAAGGGATTTAACCTGCTGAGTACGAGCTGCCAGGGAGAATTTCAAACACAAAATAAATGAGAAGTGCTTTTACTCCCTGCCTTGCTCCCCTCCTTGAGCTGGCTGGACTTTGTAAGGCTATGTCCATGCTCCTGAACAAGAGGCTGGGCCAGTGTGGTATCCCCAGGAGTGAGCAGCACAGCCCACTGTCCCTACCATGTCCCCAGTGTCACAGGTCACATTGTAACGTCAGCCACTGGCCCCAAATGCAGCATCTTCTGGCAGCTGCAAGTCATGACCAAGGAGGAATTTAAAAAGCCTCCAGCACACAGCCCTGCAGCCTGGAGCACATCACCCACCACAGCCCCCCTTGGATGGCAGAGAAACAGGGCAGAGAGGCAGAGGAGGGAAAACGCGGGGGATGGGAGGGTGTCAGCCTGCTCCCAGACTCCTCACACCTTCCCCAGACATATCTGGCTGTGGCCAGTATCAGTGCAAGGTGCTGGAGGAGACAGACAGGGGCTTAATCCTGCCCAGTGGCACTGAACATCCCCGTCTGGGGCTGATCTGATCCCTGCGGACGTGTGTGCTCTCATTTCATTAATCACAGATGATTCCTCACTGCTTTCTCTCTCTCCCCATCTCCAAGAGCGGCTCTCTGGGAGGACAAAATCCGATGTGTAGGGTGTTCCTGTGGGAGCAGAGCATCTGTCCTCACCCCCTGGATTCCCTGCAGGAGATGCACAGGGGTCAGGGATTAGCACAGGTCTGGCTCTGCCAGGCAGCCCGGGGGTTTCTATCCCTACTCCACCGCTCAGCTCTGTGCTCTCCTAATACCCTACAGCAGCTCAGATCAGTGTTTTCCCTGGATCAAGGATATTTTACAACCTCTGCTCCACAGCTTCCACTCCTCTGGCCATGGTGATGCTCGTGCTGGCTGCCCAAATCCTTCCTCTGAAGGCTATTTTGGTTCTCCTCCATGCATTACTGACTTTACCATTTGCAACTGCTGGTCCCAGTTTGGGGAGGGGAGACAGAGGACCCAAGTGCTGCTGGGCTGATTGGGCAGGCTGGAAAAAATCCCCATTGCTTTTGGGGCTGGAAAGCAGCAACCCTTGGGTGCACCAACCCTCCTAAGAGGTTTCATCCTGACATCTAACAGAGAAATGTAATTAAGGTTAACCTTATGCTTAATTTCATGGTCTCAAACATAGGGACAAGAGCAACATGGATCTGCTGGACCAAATCCAGAGGAGGCCATGGTGATGCTCTGAGGGCTGGAGCCCCTCTGCTCCAGAGCCAGGCTGGGAGAGTCTGGGAATGTTCACTTGGAGAAGAGAAGGCTCCAGGGACACGTCAGAGCCCATTCCAGGGCCTAAAGGGGCTCCAGGAGAGCTGGAGAGGGACTTGGGACAAGGGATGGAGGGACAGGATAAGGAGCAATGGTTTCACATTGTCAGGGACAGGGTTGGATGGGATATTGAGAAGGAATTCTTGGCTGTGAGGGTGGTGAGGCCCTGGCACAGGGTGCCCAGAGAAGCTGTGGCTGCCCCTGTATCCCTGGAATATTCCAGGCCAGGTTGGATGGGCTTGGAGCAACCTGGGATAGTGTGAGGTGTCCTTGCCCATGGCAAGGCAGTGGAACTGGATAAGCTTTAAGGTCTTCCAACCCAAAGCATTCCATGATTCTATGATTCTGTGAAATCAGGAAGATTAATATCCTCAGCAGCCCTTCCATTACCCATAACCATTCCAATTCCAGGTCCTCTTATTTTCCAATTCAGGCTCACACAGGTTTGAACAGGTCATACCTCAGCCTCAGGAAATCCTGACATTGGCTGGATTCTGCAGTGTCACCTTTCATCAAGTCTGACACCTCCTTACCCCCAAAATCCTACCTGAAAAGCAGTCAATGCCCTGCCTAAATCCCTCTCGCAGATAATTACCACTATCTCTGTGACCCCATAACTAGGCCAGTGGGGCATCCCCATCCCTCTGTGCCACTGCCTTCAAAATACAGCCTTGGATTAAATAATCCTGCATTTGGTTGGGAAGTAATTGGTGCCACTCTGTTTGTGAGCTATTGCTTTTTGTGATGAAAGTCTCTGTTCCAACCCAATTAGCATGATACTCCAAAAAGGCAAAGGACAAAGCTGTGATAGCCCAGGGATAAAAATAGTTAGTGGATTTGGATTGGAGGGGGAAAAAAAGGAGAAAAAAAGTCACACAGATATCATGACCTTATAGCAGACCTTGTCCCAGCTGTATCATTCTGGACTGAATGGAGGGAGGATTCACCAAAGAGCTGAGGATGATGTAAAAAGGCTTTGCCCTTCGTGGCAGGGATGTGTCCCATATGATTCCAACTGGGATGTGCACTGAGAGTCGAAACACCAATTGAGGGGAGACCTCATTGTGGCCTTCAACATCTTCCCAAGGGGAAGCAGGGGGACAGCAGCACCTCTTCACTCTTGTGAGAGGATGTGAGGGAACAGCTGGAGTTGAGTCAGGGGAGGTTTAGGTTGGATATTAGGAGAATATTCTTCATCCAGAGGGTGCTGGCACTGCCCAGGCTCCCCAGGGAATGGGCACGGCCCCGAGGCTGCCAGAGCTCCAGGAGTGTTTAGGCAGTGCTGCCAGGGATGCCCAGGGTGGGATTGTTGCAGTGTCTGTGCAGGCCCTGGAGTTGGATTCCATGATCCCTGCGGGTGCCTTCCAGCTGTGATTCCATGAAATGCCTCCTTCCATGAAATACTGAGGGATATCCCCGGGGAGTGAATGCTGGAGGCTCAGCTCCCTTCTTTATTTGCAGGGGGAATGAAACCCCACAGGCCCGAGGCGTTAAACCCCACATGTGAGCAGCCTCAGGGCCCAGCTCTCACCCAGGGCTGCTAAACCTGCATTTCCAGGGGGTTATCGGGCTGTAATACCAGCTGCAATCCCGGCTGCCTTGCATAATGGGTTGCATTACATGTAATCCATCCACTAATACTCTCTGAGCGGGAGCCAGAGCCGATGTTGGACTGTTTTCCTTGGAAAAAACGCTCTCCCTGCTGCAGGCTGGAGGTTGGGGTGTGCCTGAGGACAGGCTTAGGGGGCTGTGCTTGTGACATAAACCAAACCTGGGGGGTTCTGAGCAAAAACTGGCATCCCTGGGAACATTCAAGGCCAGGCTGGATGAGTTTTGGAGCAATATGGTCTGGTGGGAACTGTCCATGCCCATGGCAAGGGTGCTGGAATGAGATGGGCTTTAAATTCCCTTCCAACCCAAACCACTGTAGGATTCTATATGACAATTACGGAATGCAAATTTGGGATGTTAATATATGGCTACACAGCACACAGGCCATGTACAGCAGACAGAGCATATATAACACAGAGGCAATATATAGCACAAAACCAATATATAGCACGTTTCTGTGACTGCGTGGAAGGATTTACACAGGGAAGGAGTATGGAGGCAGATATTCCCTAGAGCAAACCCCAGCCACAGGTCCAAGAGGATTCAGAGCAGAAATCCTAGGGGAAAAAAAAAAAGGCAAAACAGCAAATATAGCTAGAACTCCATCTGTGGCAAAGTAAAACTGACCGGATTTATGGATAGCATTTTAAATTAAAGGCTTTGCATAATGCACAGGGTTTGTGTTTTATTAGATTTGCAGCCAGAAGCAGGAGAAAGTCATGGCAAGAGGGAAGAAGGGGAGGACACAGCTCAAATTCCCAACCCTGCTGTCTTAGTGTTAACTTTATGATGTATCCCATATCGCCTTCTCTATGGCCAAAAAATGAATCTCATGCCTTTCTGTGCCTTTAAACTAAACCTGAGAGGAGAGAGAAAGAAAAAAAAAAACAGCCAGAAGAACTTTTTCAAACAATCCTGTGCTTCAAAGTCACTACTCCTCTCTGTTATTCTTCTACTGTAAAAAATAACAACTACTGCTACTAAGAAAAAAAAAAAAAAAAGCACCCTTCCTTGCTTTCCAGCCAACTCTCAGCTCTGTTTCTTCGAAAAGAGAAAAACAGAATTTTCATAAGACTTTAGTTTCTTCTTCTTCTCTTCTAAACCTGTTCAAAACACCAGAACATCAAAACCTCACTAAAAAGTCTTCCACCAGCCTGGAAGGAGGTCCCCCACACCAACCCCCCTGCAAAGAAAAAAGAGAGAAGAACACACCCACAAAAAGACTCTAAACTCTTCCAAGTTTCTCTCCACAGCAAAAAATGTTATTATTTAACATTATTCTTCTTTTTTTATGTGTTCATTAAATAAATAGTTTTTTCCTTCTTCACTTTCCTCCAAAAAAATATTTTCTTTTCGCGAACCTAATAGAAAAAAAGTAACTGCAACCTACTTTCTATCAAAAAACATTCTCCTCTGAATTTGTCTCAAACCAAAACGCCTGCCCACCTCCCGTCCAGGCTGGGAACGTGAGGGACACCATCCAGGATGAACCAAACGAGCTATGGATGATAAGGGAATGAAGCGCAGGAGATTTAACCTGTTTGAAAAACCTGTTACAGCTGTGAAAGCTCCCTGCTCCCACCGCTCCTCCTCCTCCACAGGCACAGCCTCTGCACCCAGCCTGGCTATCCCGGGGGTGAAAGCAGTTCTGTGTCTTCCCTGCAAAGGTATTTGTGCCCAAAGGAACCCAAACAAACACTCTGATGATCCCAGCAGTCATTAGCACTTTACAACCTAAATTGTCCTCACCCACCCCCAGTTTTCCAATACTCCCCTGTCATCTTGCTGGGATCAGCTGTGTTGGCTTTGTTCTGCTGATCCAGGACCAAGTGAAAACTTTTAGGCTAAAGAAAAAATTCTTAATTGAAGAGCTCATTTGAAAATAACATCCCCCACGATGGTTATTGAGGGAATGTGTTTCACGTGGTGTTTCACACGCCATTAAAACTGAAGAATTTTTGACCAGCAGTTTTGGTTGGGAGTATCTGATGTTTTGCTTATATCTGTGTTTACTCCTATGTGCCAGCTATTGCCATCTGGGAACAGCCTTTTACTACAGTGGATTTATCACACAGAGGAATAAGCTCAGTTGTCAACTTCTCTAATAAAGATGAGAGGCGCATTACAGATCTAAAAGCAAAATGCTGTCCCATTTTCCCTATTAGGCTGAATACTGTCAGGTTTCTCCTGTGTCTCTATTTGTGTTCCCTTCTCCCAGACATAATAAAAAAGAAACTGCGAGGCTGGAGGAAGAAAAGAAACAGTGTTGCTTTACCCAGAATGAAAAGTGATTTTTCTTTGCAAGGAAACCCACTTGATGAGCAGTTCAAAGATGTTAAACATAGGAAGAAATTCTTCCCTGTGAGGGTAGTGAGGCCCTGACCCAGAGAAGCTGTGGCTGCCCCATCCCTGGCAGCGTTCCAGGCAAGGTTAGACAGGGCTTGGAGCAACCTGGGACAGTGGAAGGTGTCCCTGCTCATGGCAAGGGTTTGGAACCCATCCCTAGAAGTGTCCTCAGTCTAAAAAATGCCTAACCTTAAACATACATTTAAGGCAAACCTGTTTAGTAAAGCCAAAATCACTGGGGACTTCAGCATGTGCTCCAGTCCAGGCTCTAGAGCCAGGGCTTGCGCTGCCACAGAGCTAGAGAGTCCCTGGAAAAGGAGTTGTCTCCCTTCTCTTCACAATGCCTGAATATTTCTTAGCCCCAGGAAGAAGCTCTGAGGGCAGCTGTGTTTAAAGAAAACATGTTTAACATAGAGAGGTTTGTAGCTTAGGGCAAAAGCAGCACGAGTGTTGCCTGTATCATCTCCCAGACTCCCTTGAGTCTCCTGCCCAATTTCAGCCTGCTCAGAAAATGCCAATATCACAGAAAATAATTATAATAATAAAATAAAACCTCCCTCTCACACTGCACTTTGCAAGATTGTGATTGTGTGCTTAATGGCCATCATATATTTAAAAGTCTTCCAGTGGGCAGCTGTATGTCTTCTGGTTTGCTGCACAAAAGTGTTATTCTTTCAGCAGTGTTTGTCCTTTGTATTCCCAAAGCCATGGAATCCTCTCTCCCATTTCCCACAGCTCTGTGCTACAGCAAGCCCAGGTGAGAGCCCAGGGTGTGCCACAAGCCCAAGATGCTGTGGCTGCCCCATCCCTAGAAGTGTTCCAGGCCAGGTTGGACAGGGCTTGGAGCAACCTGGGATAGTGGAAGGTGTTCCTGCCCATGGCAGGGGGCTGGAATGGGACAGACTTTAAGAGTATATGGCCAGAGGTGCATTTATTTCATTTATTTATTTTAAAGCCCTATTTTAGTGGTCCCTTTTTCATAGACTTGTCAAACAGGCTCATTTCTTGTGACTGGTTAGCAGTATGGACAGCAAATTGTCTGTCTTTGGCTAGAAAGCTCTTTCTGCCCAAATTTATGCCAGATTGGCAAATCTTCCCATGATCATTTCATTTTTTGAGCTTCTGTGGCTGAAAACACAAGGAATTTTGTGAAAAGTAAGCTTTTGAGGCAAGGCCAGGTTGGACAGGGCTTTGAGTAACCTGGCCTAGTGGAAAGTGTCCCTGCCCATGGCAGGGGTTTGGAACAAGAGTGTCTTTAAGGTGCCTTCCAGTTCTGGGATTAGATGATGCAACTCTGCTGGAAGGACTAAAAGGATGAGCCAGTGCTGGACTTCAGCTCGGCTTCGCTCCAGGTTTGCCTTGGAGACCTCACCAGAGGCTCCAGGAGAAACCCCAATCCCAGGGCCATGGTCACTGACTCCTCTCTGACCTCAGTAGGGCTGGGATATCATCCCACCCAGCATAAAGATGTTTGAGCCTCTCCCCAAACCCTGTACCAGCTTGATTTGAGATTCCCTTGACGGCCCCAAACCTCCTGTAGTGCCTCCTATGGAAACACACTGGGAGCTTTTCCAAGGATGAGGCATCCCCTTGGGCATGAGCTTTCCAAAGGGCTCTGACACCTGCAGAAATGCACCTTCCCTGGATACCTGGGGATGGCTGGAAAACATCCCACCTCCCCTGAGGCTTGGAAATGCCACCTGAGACAGAAATCAGGCTGCTGGCGCTGAGTTTAGAGCTGATTCCCCAGGAATGGGAGGGGAAAAGCTGAGTGTTTGCTGCTGTGCGTGCCCAGCTTTGCCAACCCAGCTCATCTGTGGCAGCAAACGGACAGAGATTTGCAGTAATTGAATGGAATAATACACTGGAAGTTTTGAATCTATTTCATTCAGAGATAAATTAGGCTGTAATTAAATGGTGTCAATTAATGTACTGCCCAATGGATGCAGTAATTTCTTTTGTTTTTTAAGAGGCAGCATGGTAATATCCACTCATTCCTAAAGGGATAATGATGCTGGTTTAACCTAGTGGAGGTATAAACAAGCACCCCAGCTTGTTCACAGCCCAGTGCAACAAACCCAAAAGTTCACTTTGACCACAAAACTACATTTGTGCATTCCCTACTCCCCTTCTTGTTCCCATCCAAAGCAACCAGGAATTAGCACTGGTTTCACAGGAGAAATGTGGACCTTGCCCCAAAAGCTGAGGGCATTTTCTTTCAGGAGGTTTTCTTTAAGGATGCAAAAGCGAAAGGGAACACCTTATCCTTAGCTGTCTGCTCTGTATCTGTACAAGACCACCAGTTTAACCAGTAAAACTACTGGAAATTTAATGCCAGAGTTTCTGAAGAGCCCCAAAGAAACCCATTTGGATTTGTGGGTTTGTGGTGTGAAGCTTATCCCAAATTACTCTCAGGTATCCCTCCACTATGGAAAATCTCGCAGCCGTAGAAGAAAAAGCATTTCCCAAAATTTTAAGGGCTCCCTGTGAATGAGTTGTCCCAACCAGCCCCTGGAGCCTCCCATTTTCCATCCCCCTTCATCTCTACCCCTTTCCTTGCTCCCTGATGAGTTAATTCCCCTCCCTCTGAGCTGCCCACTCCTTTCATCCCTCCTTTCATGAGCTAAGTCGTACTTAACAATTCTCCTCTTTAATACAACAGGGGTAGGAACCAGGTTAAAATTCGGGGCTGTTCCCTTGGGCTCCCTGAAAATTCAGTCCAAGCCAAGAGAGTGAATTTGCCACAGGTGCTGGAGGTAACTCCTGACATGACTTATGGCTACACCAGCCAAGGAAGCTCTAAAAACGTATTGATTTTCCAGGCAGCCTCACTTCCCTCAGAGCAGCTCCAGGTTTACTTGCTGTCGATTTTTCTACTCTTTCTTTTTTTTTAGTCAGACTGGAAGTTTATTTTGCAAACAGAGCAGCTGAGGACTTGTAAATATGTATGTACATGTATTTATTTTTATATGTGTGTGCCTGTGTATATATATGTGTGTGTGTATATTTATATATGTTCATGCACACACATATATATAGATGTGTATCTTCAGGATGGATATTTGGGGAAATTTTTAGATTTCTGCAGCTTCCAGCACCCAGTGCCTCCAACCCAAGGGTGGAAGCTGGCATGAGGTGAACCCAAAACTGAGCCCCTGTTTGGAGAGGAGCTGTGGTGTTCCTGCAGTGACTGAGGAGGAAGGATGGGGAGCAGCCCTCACCAGTTAATTTTAACAAAGCACACATTTTCCTGGCTCTGCCATGGACTTGCATATTTTAACTCCTATCTTCTGTTCAGCAGCTAAAAAGAGACTTTCATTCCCATTTTGGCTGCTGTGCTTCGTTTCCCATTCCCGGGTTGTTACACAGGCTCTATTCTTGCAGCCACCCAGTGCTGATAACAGGCAAAGGACGAGACACCCCAGAGCTGCTCCCTCAAACAGGTGGGGGTTTTCTGCAAGCACCAACTTCCACAAGCCCATCACTGTTGTGTCTGTGGCAAGCAAGGAATATGAATCAGCCCGGAGGCTGAATTAGCTTTCTGCCCACAGCTCTTCCCAAGGAATTCTTACAGAGATATATTTGTATTTAAGAAAAGAGATTAGAGGGAGCCATATAAATGCAATCCATCATCCACAATCAGAAATGAATGAGGGGCAGGAGAAACTTTCTCTCTTTGAGTCCTTTTTCAGGAATATGTATATATACACACACACACACACACACAAATATATATGTGTGCATGTGTGCTATTATATGTATATATAAATATATATGTTTATATATGCTGTTCTATATACAAAAATATATATATAGACACAGACACACACACATATATACACACATNAGAGGGAGCCATATAAATGCAATCCATCATCCACAATCAGAAATGAATGAGGGGCAGGAGAAACTTTCTCTCTTTGAGTCCTTTTTCAGGAATATGTATATATACACACACACACACACACACAAATATATATGTGTGCATGTGTGCTATTATATGTATATATAAATATATATGTTTATATATGCTGTTCTATATACAAAAATATATATATAGACACAGACACACACACATATATACACACATATGTATTTATTCATATATTCAAGATTTTTGTTAACATTTAAACTGTACACTATATATATATTTACATCTATAACATGCGTAAATCTCTCTTTTAGATATAGATATTGATATATAGATTACATAGATATCTGCACACTGTACACACACACAAGCACCCAAAAGAAGCAGAGAACCTGCTTGCCTTGCCCAAGGCCTGACACATCATCACCCAAAGGAAGTTTTGTCCCAGAGTTTCACTTTTTATTCCCCTTGAAGATCCAGCTCCAGGAGATAAGTGAATCTTTTGTAACCACAGTTTTCTTCCAAAAGGCAACCAGAAAAAGCTGTTTAATCGAAAGTTTTGTTCTTATTACCATCACTTCATCATCAACATCCTGGTGCCGCTCTGGGCTCCTGACAGGGGCAAGAGGTTTCTCAAGAGACGGAGGAGGAAACTGATGCATCAGCTAAAACCACACCTCTACTTAACCAACACATAAATCACTGCAAAACTCAGGTTTCCACTCCAACACACAGCCCCTGCACCCCTCTCACTGCCTTTCCCAAGAGGAACTTTCAGGACCACTGAACTCACCCCAAACAATATTAAAAAGACATTATTTGTCTGGAGAGTGTGGGAGGTGAAAGGTTCCTTTAAGGAGATTTAAAGTGAACACCATTAGCATTACATTGTTCATTCAGCCCCTCTATCCATGACATGAGAACAAAATGATCTGATCTAAGCAAAACTTCTGGTTTCATAGCAACAATGAATTTTTTTTTTTTTTTTGTGGGGAAATATAATGCAAATCAGTGCTTAGGTGCATGACTTGGGACTACTTTATTTCCTTTACTAGAGTCTGTTGAAACACTATTAAAATATAATTTAACTAAATGGCTTCCTGGAAAATAATAAAAACAACAACAACAAAAAAACCTTTCTAGTTTAAAAGTCAAAAAATGTCAAAGTGGTTCATGCATGAAAAATAAAAATGCTGTTCAGCTCTTACATAAGTCTTTCCATGAGATCTCAAAATAATTTTGGAAGAAAATAGTGTGGATTGCACTTCCCTAGTGCTGGGAATCAAGAGCCATGTCTGGAAGAATAGACATCTGCACTAAATTTACTAGAACCAGGTTATTCTGTGTTTTGGATCACAGCAGATCTTTCTGCCCTCCAAATTTGGGATGGAAATGGCCACAGCTGCCATGCTGTGCTGGGTGTTCCAGGCACAGAGGAGACCTGAGGGATGAAAACCAGTTTTACAAGTAAAAAAAAATTTCTTATGCAGATGTTTTCAGCCTTGATCTTGAGGCAAGTTGGATACGTGGTCTTCAGTCCTCACAAGGAGTGATGGCTAAATTTTAGGTGACTCTGGGAGCAGGAGAAATTGCACTGTGATTTTCTGAGCAGTTCATTTACATGCTACTTCAAGGACCCCAATTTCCCAATCAAAACAAAATTTGGCCAGTCCAGAACTCACCTTTAATCTTCTTTGTTTTCTGCAAAATAAGGAAATATTTGTCCCTCAGGACAATCAAATCTATGAGTTTTCAGGAATATTTTGTCATAACTCCCTCCCACAGGATGGCACTTATGGAGTTTCCCTTCCCTGTTGGGAAAATGGGGCTAAAAGGGTTTTGGGGTGATGGTCAGATGGGGACAACCAAGTGGTGTGACAACTGAGGTCACACCAAATCTTCACCACCTCCAAAACTGTGCTCAAGTGCTTCACTGCCCTTCCCCTAAGAAAAAGTGCTCCAGATGTTCAATCCAAACTCCCTGGCTGCTATTTAGAGCCTTTATGTCTTTTCATGTCCCTGATGAGCAGTAACAGAGAAACATTATCACATAATATAAAATATTAAACACCTGTTGTAAATATTAAATTACATCCAAATACAACCTGGCAAAGATAATGCTCGATACATTGTTTACATTGCTGCTGATTAATATTGGAGATTAAAATTAATACTCACACAACATAAACATCAACATGCTTTTAGCATGCAATTAAGCCAAACAATTTCATCAGCACAAAATGTTCTCGTCCTTTCAAAACAAGACACACTAAAAACAAAGCTGTCCTGAAAATATCACTGAAATCAAACTTCAAGCACAAAACATTTGGATCATTAGAGATTTTTTTATTTTTCCCCCTGCTTTGGAAATGCTTTTTTTTCTTTTTTTCCCTGCTTTGGCAATTGCCACAGCTGGAGGCAGACAGAAATGAAGAGGGCAGGGTTAGATGGAATATTGGGAAAAAATTCTTGTGACTGCCCCATCCCTAGAGGTGTTCCAGGCCAGGTTGGATGAGGCTTGGAGCAACCTGGGCTAGTGGAAGGTGTCCTTGCCCTTGGCAGGTGAATGAACTGGATGATTTTTAAGGTCCCTTCCAACCCAAACCATTCTGGAATTACATTCTGGGTTCTGTGAAATCCCACCACGATGGGCAGGTCCTCATCTTCATCTTCTACAATGTCCATCCCCCTCTTCACTGCTGTGACAGTGGGGACCCCATGAGGGCCACTGGTATTTTCTTTCCTGAAACAGCCATTAAAAAAGGGATGAGTTGAGACAATTGTTGGATTTAAGGTACATGAGGTCTTCCTTTGGCAAGGCTCACTGCTGGAAAGAGACCATGGGAGAAGGGTGCAAACAAACTGATCAGGGCCCAAAGGGGTGAGACAAAGGTGGTCAGAGGTCAGGAAAACCTGAAATCTGAAGGAAATGGAGAAAAGGACTGAGGGAAGGGCTTCCACCAGTCCTCAGAGGTACAACAGTCCTTCAGAGGTACAACAGTCCTTCAGAGACAGTTCTGCACAGCCACTGCAGGCAGGACAAGGAGGGGTGAATTAAAGTGCAGCACATTTGAGGGAGGCTTAAGGAAATCTTTCTGATTACAAGGTTAATTAAGCAGGGGTATAGATTAGATAGGGAAGCACAGGAGTCCACGTTGCTGGAAATCTTTGAGAACAAGTTGGACAAGCGTGTAGGAATGATGTGGAACAGAGTGTCACCTTGGAACTGGTGATGTGTTAAACAGGCATCTCTTTGCTCTGATTGCTCTTATCCCCTGCATTTTATCTCCACAGGAGTCTGTCCAGCTGGATTTTAGCCACGTGGGAGCTAAGAGGTGCATTAACTCCTCAGCAAGCTCTCAGACATCAACCAGCACAAGTGGAGACTGAGGCCAGGAGATGCCCAGAGGGACACTGCTGTCCTTGTCCAGGGTGTCCCACAGCTCTGACGGAGCAGCACCCAATGCTCTGCCTGAAAATCCCATGGCTGATGCCTCTGTGGGGAATCAGGCAAGATGTAAAGCAGAGGAGACAAAATGTGGGTGTGTAATTAGGTGACAGCACATGTCCTGGCAGATGATTGCAGTGCTAAAGCACACCATATGTTCCAGCTCCTATGGAAATCTTCCTCGGCTGACATCATTGTGGAGCATTTGGGAACAGACGCCTGTCCCTTATGTTTTCTCTGTCCTTCCTAAATGTTGCCAAGCACCAAATACCTAAACACAATTAACCTCTGACATCGCATTGAAAGGTTCTGCAACATCCTCAAAGAACAGGGAATGTCTCCCAAATATCCCTGGAGTGTTCTGGCTGGAGAATTGCCCTCTAGGGCTGGGACAAATCCATAGGTGTCACAACAGCCAGCACTGGGAGCAGTCAGCTCTTGTTCCAGCCAGCCTTCACCCACCAAAGAACTGGTGAATCAGATGTGCTGAACTGGTCCCAGTTTGGGGTCAGCAATGACAGGACAGGACAGAAAGGAGGTGGAGTGTCCAGGCAGTGGCCAGGGCATCCCAGCCATGACCTGGATCTCAGCAGCCAGAAAGCTCCCGGTGCAAATTGTTAAGGAATTTAGAAGTATTAGATCAGAGGGAAAGCAAGGGAAGAGAAATTGCCAAGGGGGATTCTTGTAGAGCCAATTCCAGTCAACCCTTCCTGCTCTTTAACAGGAAAACCAGCTGGGAGGATGGAGGGAGGGGAGGACCCAGGAAAGCTGTAGCTGTGACTGAGCCTCGCTCAGGGGAGGCCCCTGGCATCGTCTTCGTTGACGACTTTGCAAACAAACAGAGGAAACTGATCCAGGTGAGGTTATAAAGGAAGGACACAACAGAGGGGAAGAAACCTGCACCCCTCGAGCTGTCACCAAGCATTCCCTGCCAGGCTGCAAGGGGCACCCAGTCCCCATGGATTCAAAATTTGCATTAGCAGCTCAATGATAGACTCGAGAGTGTGTTAGAAAGTGTGTGGATAACCCCTGGCTGTGAGGAGTGCCAGCTTTTTGGAAGGCAGATAATTAGAAACAATAAATTCATGGCATTTATTTTGAGTGAGCTACACAAAATTCAGTCAGAGCAAAGAGGTAAAGGGGCTGTGTTTTGGATGGATAAATAACACTCAAATCTAGGCTGGGGAATAGCTCTTAGATAAGCCTAAAACACCATAAAAATAGCTGAGGAGGTTGTGGTGGGACCCATCTTGAGATGATGCTCAGGAGAGAGGGCAGGGCAGGGCAAGAGCCACCTTTGGGTGCACCCATGGGAGGTGACAGAGGTGACAGCTCTCCCTGGGCACAAGGCAATGCTCCACCAGGCTTAAGGATAATACAGATGAGCTGGAGCTGGTCCAGGAAAGAGCAACCTGACATGGTCTGGAAACAACAGCCAACGCAGAAAGGATTAAAGAATTGGGGGCTGCAGACTTTTTCACCATCTGCTATTTAAAAAAAAAAAAAAAAGAGAGAGAAAACAAGCTCAGGTTTTGTCTGCTTTACCCGGAGACAGGGTGATAATTGGATACATTCAGCTGCCTATTTCGCAATAAGCAGCTTCACAGCAGTGGTTGGCTCCCCAAAGTGGGTCTCTGGCTCCTGGGCTGAGGTTTCCCAGGCAGCACCTTCCCTTTGCAGCAATGCAACACGGCACACAAAGCTTGGTCAAGATTTTCCTCCATCGTGCTGGTCACCCTTGGCTGCTTCTGAACTCCTGAAGCTCACAGTGATCAGATTCTTTTATTTCCATTCATTTTACAGAAGTTGCACTGCGGACACCTGTGTGTGTTTCACTGGAGCTGTCCTGGAACAGCCACAGCCATCACTCTTTAAATTTCTCTTTTCCACCCTTTTTTGCAAAGCTGTTTTCCCCAAATCACTTCCTTGCAGTAGTGCTTTATTTTTTTTTCCCTCGGGTGCGTCCCCTGAATTTTTTCATTCCCAGTGGAGGTCTGGGCATCCTAAGGAAGCAGGATTAGAGCCCCCATCACACGGGGTGGGCAGAGCAGACGTGGTACCCATTGTTCTCTGCATCCGCCGTGGCTACGAGGGGAGGAAATCGGCTTTATCTGAAGCAAAGAAAGACATCCATTAGGAAAATTATTGGGAAAAACTTCCTGGCAGTAGCGCAGCAATGCATGGGAACAGACACGGCAGGCAAGGGAGGAAACAGCCGTGGTTTTAAGGAGCAGGCTCGCAGGAGATGCTCTCCCATACACAGGGAGGGGACACTGTCACCTCGTGGGCCATGCCTGATCCTCTCCCATGGTGTTCCCCTCTCTCCCTACCCCATTAGATTCCTCTTCTGGGGTCCCTGCATTGCCCCCACCTCTGCTGACAGCATCAGGGTCTCACCCTCATCCCAGATCTCGCCCTCATCCTCTCCCGCTGAGCATCTCTTTAAGGACTGAGAAGGTTCCACACTTTCTGAAGGGCTGGGAGAAGGGCAGGGTTTTTTACAAGACACTGAGGTGGATGGGGGTGAGGGTAGGGGGTTTCATCTCCCCTCAACCTGCGGGTGTGGCAGGGGAAGGTGCCTGGTGGTGTCTACTGAAGCCCCCTGCCACTGGCACTGTGCAGGAATATGCTGCAGGGTCTGCTCTGGAGCCCACCCAAGCACCCTCTGCATGCAGGTGGTCCCTGCTAATGGGAAAGCCACCTGTTATTCCCTCAAAAACACCAAAAAAAACACCCCAGTTTTCTTCTGCTAGACCTTGCCAAGCAACCAAAAACCCCAAAGAGCTGCAAGCTGCCTTTTAACCAAACGATTCCTCCTAAACAATATTCAAGGGCAGAAAATAGAGCAGAGCCAGCCCAAGCAGCCACAGCCACCATGGCTTGGCACATGGCAGCAGGCAACATCATGAGCAGAGTAAAATGGCTCATAAATCCCATGTCTAGTGGGTTTTGCTTATTTTTGTATTTGTTAGGGAGGCAGAAAAATTAAGCAATGCAATCTGTCATTCGCTTGGCACTTCTCAGGTGTCTCCCTGCCCCTAATCTGGGATGAAAACTGTGGCATGCTGAGCTGTAGGATACATCTGAGCATGGAAGTGTGGGTTGGGATGGATGTCTCTGGAGGTTCTGCCACTCACCATGGGCACACATTTCCTGAAAAGCCAGAGAACAGCAATAAAAAAAAAAAAAAGCCCTTCTCTTCCACCTGTGTCCTTGTTAATCATCTCAGCGGAGGTCTCAGCCCATCAGGTGGGGTGGAGGGGACTCCTCCTTGTCCCAGCAGGTCCCCAGGCCTCGTGCTGGGCACCAAAGCCATTTGGATGGGCATGGAATGGCACAAAGCCAGGCAGCTCCGAGCCAGAGCCCAGGCTGGCAGACCTGCGGGCAGGAGGGTGCCAATTTCAGCCTGCCAACAAGCTGCTCCTGCCATCCTCTGCTCCCCAGCATCCCTGCCCTCTCCACAGCCTTCCTGCTCCAACACATCCCTCTCTCCAAACCCGTAGCTGCGCCGACATTGTTGCCATCACAAATGCAATGTTTAGGATCTCTGCCCTGAGTTAATCCCTGGTGGTCCCTGATAATTCCCTGCTCTGCCTCTGCATCTCTCCATTCCCAGGCAATAAAATGACCCTGCTCAATTCCAGCTGGCAAAAAAAAACCCCAATTTCAGCATCCAGGCTGAGGCTCCCTGGGGCCTGGCAGGGTTGGGGCAGCTCGTGTCAGGGAAAAGTCACAACCTACAGAGGAAGGAAGCTCCAGCAAAGAGGTGTATTTTTGTTACTGTGGCAGTGCTTTAAGTTTCTATAGCTACCACAAGCGATTTGTCAGGAAATGCTGCTGCTCCCTTCTCCACACGCTGCTTTGGAGTGGAAAAGCAGGAAAAGGGGCCCACTGGAAATTGCTGTAACTTCCCATATTTAAGCATCTCTCTTCCTCTCATCTCCATTCCCCTTTCTGGAATGGAAGAGCACATTTGGTGATGCTTCACCAAGCTCAGCGATCCGATTGCAGGGCCAGATGCAGCACAGTTCTCCTGCAGAGCTGAGTGATGGTGGCCAAGGATCCCAAAATCCACTGGGAAGCCGAGTGCCAGTCTGGGCAGGGGATGCTGCCAGAGGGGTTGGTCCCCAGCCCTTGGGTTTCCAGGTCCTGGGATGTTACCTGCTGCTGAGCATCCCTCTGTGCCCTGCAAAGACCCTGCAGAGATGCAAACCTCACTCTATTTTAGCTCCCTTTCCCTGACCCATCTATCCTTTGGGGTTTGCACACACACATAAATGAACACGGCATGCAATGGATAACCTTTAAATCACTTGTAATTCTGCTTTCTGGTTTTGAGGGAGTCCAGCCCTCAGAAGAGAAGGAGAAGGACCAGAGGAGAGTCACAACCTCTCAAAAGCCGGAAGCACCCCTTGAAGCCCACACAGAATCCTGAGGCCACCTTTGCATTCCGGTGCTTGCATCCACAGCTCCCTGATGCAGCAATAAAATCCACCTTCTTCCTTCAAACAGCAAGCCAGTCTTCCACGTGTTTTCAGGAATATTTCAGGTGCCTAAATTGCTCCAGCAGTGATGCCTTAGGTTTTACCTTTTATATTTTTCCAACCCTGCAGTGCCCAGTGGAACTCTGCAGTTCCCTGGAGCTCGTTCAGTGCTGTTCTCTCATGCTCACACTGGCATAACAAAGCCTCTCCAGCTCGCTCTCCAAGGACACCCAGACCCTCCTGGGCCCAACAACTGCAAACCTTCATCTTGGGGAAATTCCATCCTTGCCTGGCTTCTGCTTGGGGAATTGATGCTGATATCAAAGTGGGAAGAACTCGGGAGCTGTTATTGTCCATTTTGGGATGCACTGAGGCAGGAGCCTCTGGAGCCCAGAGTGTACCTCTGAAGGCCTTTCAAATAAATCCCTCCCTTATTCCTGTCTGGTCTCTGTTTCTAAATAGCCATTTGAGGCATCAGCAGGACACAGGGGTGCTCAGACACACGATGACAAACAGGGTGTAAAGAGCATTACCTCAAAGGGGTTGAGGCATTCGAGTCCTACCAGTAACAAACTCCACTTTGTCCAGGGGTGGATGTGTTTCTGGAGGCATCATCCAGACCCCAGGTGTTTCTCCTCCTTCTGCTGGGTGTTGGGACACAACAGCAATGTGTTCACAGCCCTGACAGTTCATGTTCTCTAACAATTTGGGTGTCTCTCCACGGCACACACAAACACACACACAGATGTCTGTGTAAATACTCCATCTGTACTTATGAATCAGTAAAATGTGAGGCTGGAGAGGTCAGGGGTTTGGGTTTATACAAACATCCTGAAGTTCAGCTGTTTCCCCAAAGCTTGTCTGAACTGTGTGTGACCTCCTTGAGTCTGGAAATGCGAGGCAGCCTTCGTTCCTCGCGAGGTTACCGACACATCATGAATCTGGAAAAGACTGCACCACCACCAGCAAAAAACCACTTTCTTCAGAGTATTCATGTGATGCTTGGCTTCAGCTGCTGAGCAGGGCCAGGAGGGCTCTGGGTCATAAGCAAATGCCAGACGGTGCTTGGACACCTTCCAACAGTGTGGGCATGGGCTGTAGGTGTTCCTCTGCCTGTTCTTGCTGCACCCCTTGAGACCCAAGACACAGAAATTGGTCAAAGAAGTTTCCTAACCAAACAAAAACTGCCTCCTTATCCTCATTATAAACTCTGCCTCCTTCCCACAGCAGGGAGATGACTCAGGGGCTGATCCTGGGCACAGGATCCTGCAGATATTCACCAGTGGGAAGGAACCCCAGGATGTTGGTGGATATTTTGCTGCCTGCTCATTGACATCACAAGGCATTTCACAGCATTAAAATCACTGTTCTTTAGTATAACTCACAAACAAAACAAAGCCACCTCAGGTCAGTTTTTTGGTTGTGAGTTGCTTAACAGCAAAAAATATTTCTGGCGTTTTTTCTAACGCAGCTCTTGCTACGTTTTGATGTCGTGTGAAATGCCGGGAGATTACCAGCCTCTCTCTCCTGGGGTCTGCAAAATCTCCTCCTTTTAACACTGAAACTAATTATGTCGTTAACCACTAATGCCCACGCAGGAGAGCTAACGAGTCACCAGACAGTGGGTGTTTTATCTCCCGTGCACAGGGAGCTGCAGCCACGCAACGCCCAGCACCAACAAGAAACTCCGGCGGCAGACAGACTGCCTGGCTAAAGGGAAAACCACGGAGGAGGTGCCACAACTCCTTCCGAGCACCTCCCGTGCCTCCATCACCTGCGGCGCTCAGGGAAACAGCGGCGGGGATGTAAATGAAAGCATTGCTTTTACACCCCCAGGACATTGTCAGCCTTAATGAGTTAATATTGTTAAATCCTCCCGTGCTCATCAGCTGGGAAACAGGGTAGGAAAGGTGCTTTCCAAAGGAGGTCCGCCCAGGACAGCATTTGTTCATTCATCTCCTCCAGCCATCTGCTGCCTTTCCAGGTCCCCGCAGGAGAGGTGTGCTCCCGTCGATGCTGGGTTTATTGCCATTGTCATCATCAGTTCTTGGTGTTTATATCACAGAGGCAGCTTGGAGCACTAATCATGGCTCCTTCCTGTTCCAATAGGGCTGGAGCCATCAGGCAAGGGAATTAAAATTTGAATAGACTCCTCTGTGAAGCTGAGATGGTGGATATCCAGGTAAAATACTCATGATTTGGCTCACCCTTGAACCTCCAGTAGGAGAGATCTCTGGCGGGGCACAAAGATTCCTAAGTGGGATCAAACATAACCAAACAATCTTGTTCATCAGTTTGTCCACGGGGCTGACCATGCTTTCCACTGTCTCTAGGTTACCACAGGAGTTAAATGATCATTGTACAGTGGAGCTCAGAGGTGAGAGATGACCACAGGAATTTGTGAGATCACAAATTTGCATTAGACATTCCCCCATTGAAGCAGCCAAATTCTTCCTTTTCCCCACATCACAAAGGTTGGACTCGATGATCTTGGAGGTCCTTCCCAACCTTAGTGATTCTCTGAGTCTGTGACCAGCACTCCTGGGAGCAGACCCAGAGCTGGGGTGCATCCCCAGGGGGCCCAGCCCAAATCCTTGGGGTGGTGGACACCTTAAATTCTGCAACCCACTTTGTGTTCACTGAGACATTAATACCTGTTGGGAGTCATGCCATGGATTATGTTTAGTGAATCCAATAGAAACAAATTTCCCTTGACCTCAAAAAAGGCCCTGGGAGCAGAAGAAGACACAATGGTTGCTGACTCCGTGGTGGGCAAAGCCCAAGATAGGAGCAGGATACATCAGGATGCCCAAGCATGCCTGGGAGCTTTCCAGCTCTTTTTCCACCCTCAAACAGATAAATCTGCATTCACACCTACACTTTAGCACCTCTCACCTGTCCACACAGCAGGAGATTCCCTGCATGTCACCACGTTCTAACCCACATATCCACGTTGTTAATTGTGCTCGGGGAAAGCAGCAGCACTGCTGTCCCAAATCAGCCTCCACATTTCCCTGCCTTCCTTCCTGATTCACAGAGCTCCTCCAAGCCCCTCATGACCAACTTCCTCTGCTGTGCAGCCTTTCCCAGCTCCCCCAGTTTCGAGCCTAAGAACATTTTTATATCTCATGCTTTGATGGATCATTCAAAGGCTTCAATCACCGTGTCTTGGGTTTTGCAGCCTTTCCTGAGCGCCGTTGTTTACATCAGGGACTTCCAATTGCACAGCAATTCCTTTATGAAAACCTCACTTCCTCACACTTGCATTGAACTTGTGGCTTGAAATTGTCTCTTTCCGTGTGTTTGTAAACATTTTCTGTGTCTACTATGGCCAGGCAGCAGCTCTCTGCTTCCAGGGAAGAAATTGCTGCTAAAAAAACATCCCCTGAACAGCTATGATGAGTTCTGAAGGCAGAGAATAAAGAATAAGGTGCCACAGGGGTAGAAAAAAGGAGGTCAAAAAGCTTCAGAGACTCATGCAAGCCTGGAAAACTTCTGGAAGTGGAGCTGGGAGTGGGGAAAACTAGCAAAGGGAAAGTTGTTTTCCCCTATTTTTGCCTTCTCTGTTGCCTTCCTTTTACTCTCCATGGAACTGCAGGGTCTTCGTGCCCAGGGAAGGGGACTGGACCCATCACAGGCCAGAGCAGGGGATGGAGATCAGGCACAAAGAGCCCCAGGGAGCTGGAACCCAAAGGTGAACTCGAGTTACACATTTGGGAGATACTTTTTCACAAGGCAAATTCAGCATTTGGGGAGTTCAGGGATAATCAGCATTACCAGTGGAGACTAACCCACCACAGACACATCCTCGGGGTTTCACAGCAGGGAGCTGGGACCTTGATTTATGTCATCTGCCACTGCCAAGGGCTCTTGGGGCTTCTCAGCTTCCAAACTGCTCCACCTCATCCAGGGCAGCTGTCCTGTAGGTGGTAGGTGACTTCTGGAATGTCATCCACTCTGATCTGGAGCCTCTGGGGTCTCTTTTTCTCCATAGAGTGGATGGAGCCCAAGGGACTTCTCCTCGCTGAGGGCTTGACATCTGGTGGAATTGCCATCCCTGGAAGTTTTCAAAAAGGTTGTGCATATGATACTTGGGAATATGGTTCAGTGGTGAACCCAACGCACCCTTTCCTCTTCTCTTTCCTCTTTTTTTTTCTTTCCTGAGTCACAGAGGCAAGTTTTGGCCCCTGGGCTGGGTTCCTGCCTGCTCTCAGCAAGCTCCTCTCTAATAACTTGCAGCAGGTTCATCCCAGATCCAGCAGCTCGCTTGCAAGATGCTGCATTTTTCAGATAGGTGCCATAAATGCACAAATCAGCTGCTACGGTGAGCATTGGGTGGCCACACACCTCCTCTGACCCCAACCAGAGAGCATCGAGTTCCCTGTGGCTGGATAAATCATGGGGGGTTTGTTGTGGGTTGGGTTTTTTTTCACCAGAATTTATTTAACCACACAAACCCCACCCTGAGGTCGGCAGGGACCTGAGTGCCACCCTGGGAGAGCCCCTTTGCAGCTGAATGCAGCCTCTGTCACAGCTCACACTGGCACCTCTGTGTGAGACACTCCAGGCTCCCTTCTGTGCTGGCTCCCCCAGCCCAGGGTGGCACAGCCACCATCTGATCCCCTTTGGATCCCCCGGAGCAGGGATCAGGCATCATGGGGTCAGGAGGAGGGTCATGCCTGATTTCTGCAAAGCCTGGGGCTGGAGCACAGGAGCCAGGGAAGTTGATGCCTTAAGTTTTAACTTTTCTATTTTTCCAACCCTGCAGTGCCCAGTGTAACTCTGCAGTTCCCTGGAGCTCGTTCAGTGCTGTTCTCTCATACTCACACTGACATAACAAAGCCTCTCCAGCTCGCTCTCCAAGGACACCCAGACCCTCCTGGGCCCAACAACTGCAAACCTTCATCTTGGGGAGAGGGGGGCAAGCTTGGGCAAATTCCATCCTTGCCTGGCTTCTGCTTGGGCAATTGATGCTGATATCAAAGTGGGAAGAACTCGGGAGCTGTCATTGTCCATTTTGGGATGCAGGAGCCTCTGGAGCCCAGAGTGTACCTCTGAAGGCCTTTCAAATAAATCCCTCCTTTATTCCTTTATTCCTGTCTAGTCTCTGTTCCTAGGTAGCCATTGAAGGCATCAAAGTCATGGACACTGAACCTTCATATTTAAGAAATAATTCAGATCTTCATCACTGGTCCTGCCTGTTCTTCTCCCAGATTGACACTCTGGGGTCACAGGGGCTTTGGGACAGCTGTTGTGGCAAGGGTGGGTCTGCCTGTTAAACCCACCCTTTCCATGCCCTTTTCCCAGCACCCTGCAGCCTTTTTGCAGCCAGCCAGTCTGGTTTTCATGGCTATAGCCCAGGGCACCTGCAGTGCTGGGGGCAGGCACAGAGCCAGGGCACAGCACAGGGTGCAGTGGGCAATGAGGTGCTGGATGTTTGGCCACCACCATCCCCAGGAACCCAGCCTGGAGCCAGAGAGGAAAACATCGTGGGTGGGGAGACTCATGGTGTCTCTGGACTATCAGACACAGCTGAGCACCTCCTGATGGACAAGGAAATCAAGGGATGCACTCCCTTGGTTTTTGCTGTTGACATTTTTAAACCAATTGGTTTGTCAATGCTGGATAAACAAAATGGGGAAAAGGCAATTACTGAGGAGAGCAGCAGCAGTGATTGCTATTAGTGTTATTGCCCTCTTCCCTCTGAGCCTTATTAGGTGCTTATATGAGAGACAGACTTCCCTGAAATGTCAGTGAGCACCAGACACTTGAAAATCCAGCTCCGAGGAGCTTCAAAAATCTTGTTGATTACTTTAGACATGGTATGAGCATGGGAAACCACAGCAAGCCTCCCCTCAGGTGAGTCCCAGCCACGTCCCTCAGCGAGAATCGGGGAGCAGAGCAGGGAGGGCAGAGGGGAGCTGGGCTTTGCAGAGTTCTTCCACCAAACCTGCCGTGCTGGGAGCTCTGCACAGCAATCCTTGAGCCAGGGGACAAATCCTGCAATCACTTCATAGAATCATGGAGTCATGGAAAGGCTGGGAAGGGGCATTAAAGTACACTTAGTCCCATTCCCTGCCAAAGGACACCTTCCACTATCCCAGGTTGCTCCAAGCCCTGTCCAGCCTGGCCTTGGACACTTCCAGGGATCCAGGGGCAGCCACAGCTTCTCTGGGCACCCTGTGCCAGGGCCTCACCACCCTCACAGCCAAGAATTTATTCCTAATAGCTAATCTTTTCTCCGTTTCAAGTTGGGGAAAGGACCTCCATGCATCCTCACCCACATCCAGAGCTCTCCACCAGCCTTATTAGAGATGAGTAAAGCAATGACCTTATTTCAAAGGGAAGACAGATTTCCCTCACTTCTCTACAAATGCCAAGTGGCTCCAGCTGTAGGAACAGACCCTGAAACTGCAGAGCTGAGCAGGAGCTTCCCCAGCATCAGTCACTTCACAGCAGATGGAGATGGCTGGGTCTGGGGTTTGCATTTGAGGGGTGTGGAGGAACATTCAGGGAGACAGTGCCAGCCCAGGAGAGTCTTTGGTTCAAACAAAGAGCAGGATGAGGAACTGACATCCTGGGAGGGAACTGGGCTTGTTCCCCGTGGCTCTACAGCTCTGCTCAGGGCTGGAGAAGCAGTGTCAGATCTCCTGGTTCCCAATCCAGGGACCTGTTTATGGTTATTGCTTCTTTTGAACCCTCCCTCCTTGGAGGTAACGTGGCCATGGGTAGTTGTGGACTTCTCCCCTCAGCAGGACATCGGTGGGTTGAGTTTTGCAGACACAGTGGGCTTGCTGTCTCCTGAGGAATTATATTTACTCTGCCTTTCCTTGCTGTTTTCTTTAACCTAAAATAAGATGTCCCAGACTGAGAAGAGAGAAAAAAAAAAAGTGAGCATGTTTTGCTCTCAGTGTCTGGATAAACATATCACTTCCCAACCCTTAAATAGAGCTAATGGGATGAGCTGTGGGGAGCTCATTGAGATGCAGCAGCTTCAGAGGCTGGAGAGAATTGTAGAGGTGATGGGGTCCTGTTTTCTTTCTTTTTCTGCCTGCTTGCTTTCTTTTTCTGCTTGGCCATGCCCCACACTGCAAGGTTTGGGAAATCAGCCCCCATCTGCCTTGCCCTGGCTCTCCTGCGGTGCTCCTCGTTAGGAGTGAGTGGCTGTAATTAGCACAGCCCGAGCCTACTCAGAGCTCCTCCTCGGGGGCAGCTGCTGGCTGGAACCATCTATTTTTTTGCCACCACAAAACAGCATTCATGTGCCAAGTTGTCATTTGCTCTGCCCCCGACAGGGCTCTGTCCTCCTCCTCTCTGTGAGACTGAACAAGATCTGGGAAGGTTGGGTTTGCCTCAGAGGAGAAGCAATGATCTGTTTCAGCCTTTTGACAGTGGAGGAGTTAGTAGGGTTTTTTGCTTGGATGCGCTTTTTGTCCACCTCAGACCATCTCTGCCTAGATTAAATGAAATGTTTAAATGTTATCAAGTGCAGATAGGGCTGAAATTACATCCTCCATCAGCTGCAGACAGCGCTGGCCGATTAGCCTTTCAGATTTTGTATCCCTTTAAGAATCATCGGTAGTGGGAGCAGGCTTGATATCCCTCACAGACCCTTTCAGAAACACCCAGAGGATGAGCTCAGAGCAGATGAGCCTCCATCAGCTCTCAAAGGTGTGCCAGGCAGAGAAGACCACATGGCCCATCTCAGTATCCCAGAGAAGACCAAGAAGAGGCACCTGCACCATGCTTTGCACCCTGGATCCTCCTGTGCATTGCCAGCCCTTTCCCCTTGTTTTGGGGAACACTGGCAAAAACACATTTCAGTTGGAAAGGAGAGCATTCCTTCATTCTCTCACCTCCAAAAACTGATCATATTTAGGTTGGAAAGGACCTTTAAGATCATTTGGTCCATTTGTACCCCAGCACTGCCAAGGCCACCACTGCCCCATGTCCCCAAGTGCCATATCCACGCAGCTTTTAAATCTCTCCAGGGATGGAGACTCCACCCCTGCCCTGGGCAGCCCTTTCCAATGCCTGACCACCCTTGCTGAGAAGAATTCTTTCCCAAAATCCAACCTAAATCTCCCCTGGTGCAACTTGAGGCCATTTCCTCTCATCCTGTCACTTGTTCCCTGGGAAATGTGTTCCTCCCCTCCGCTGAACATTCTGAATGTACAGACCTAGCTAAAGCTATTATCCAATATAACCAAACACTCATTTTCTACCACATGATCAGAGCTCAAAGTTACCAGTGCCCAGCAGCCAGACCAGCCCACTGCTCCATTTCCTCTACAATCCTGCTTCTGCCATCAAATATTCCCAGTAAGAAGTCACAGATCCATCTCCACACTTGGCACAGGGGCAGATCAAAAGGAAATTCCTCCGTGAATCAACCTTCAGCCATTAAAACAGCCCCGCAATATCTCTCTGCTCTTTCTGTGTGACTTTATTTTGGTTGACTTCTTATATTTTTTCTGAATAATCCCTTTTAAATCTGGCCTTCTGAAAATAACCTTGCCTCTGGACAAAGAGCCCATCATCTTCTGCCCTCTTGAGCCTGACTTGCCCCCTTGGGAGGTCACCCCAGCCGGAGGGAACCTCTGGCTGCTGTTCCACCTCCAGGCTTCCCGCTGACCCTGAGCCAATCTCCTGGAGGTGCTGCAGAGAAAAGCACGTCCAGCCCTCTGAGACTCCCAGGAAACAGATGTCACCAGAGGCTGCCAGCCCGAGACATCTTTGCTGACAGCTCAGAGACATTCCTGCTGCTGATGGGAAATGACCCACGGAGCCAGGGAAGCTGCTTGGCAAGGGAAGGAGCTCGGCAGAAGCAATGTGAGTCAGCAGCCAGAGCGGGAAGCAGCGGCGATGAGGACAGGCAGGGAGGGGGATGATGGGTGGGGAGACAGGAGCAGCTGATCCTGAAGCATCTCTGGAGCAGGGAATGGCTGCAGGGATGCAGGAGTTGCTCATGAAGCTGCTGCCCTGCAGCACTGGGGACTCACCTGCCGTGTTCCACCTGGAAGAGATTTTCTCTCCAAAGAGGATTTTTTCTCCCATTCAGTGATGCTAAAACAAAAAAAAACTGTTGTGGAGGGAATGGGGCATGGGTTAGGCAGCCTACCACAGTGCTTCTGATCTACCATTTATTTACCACTGGGATTTAAATAACCTGCTCAGGGCTGGATGTGAAATATGACTGAATCAGACAGACACAGCTCAGCGGGTGAAAGCCTGAGAAGAACAAGCATCGTTTCCTTCAGCTCCAGGGTAGAAGTTATTTAAGGACAAGGACTTATCCAAGGAGAGCCCCACAGAGATGTCCAAACTGTCCTCACAGCCAGTTGGCTGGAAAAGAAACCATCCCATGCACTGCTGAGGATTGGGAGCCTTTGGTGCCTGGTCCACTCTGTTTTTCAAGGCAGAAGCCCCAGGGTTGTCTACTCAATTTTCTCCCCTCCCTGCCATACCTCTCTCTGCTGGAGGAGCTGGGACAATCAGAGAAAATGCGTGAAATTCAAAGTCCTCACTACATCTATAACAAAAACATCTGCAGCACAACATCTGCAACGTCTGCACTGTGTGCTAAACCAGAGATCTGAGCTGTTCCTTGCACGTTCTCACACCACTGAAGTATCCAGAGGCTCAAAAATTGGTGTCCAGCCATGCTGGATAAGATTGGCCCCTGGACTGAAGATCTTGTTGCAGGGAGGAGGAAAAGACTGTACTTTCCATTTCCCAGAGGGAAACTGGAGGGTCCAGAAAAAAAATAGGTGACCTCAGTCACTTTGTAGCAGAGCCCTCATCGTTTGGTAAAGTTTCATGATGTTGCCTTAAAATAAAATGGTCTTTTAGTAGAGATTTTCTTAGTGCAGCAGCAGACTGAAACTGCTGTCATTGCATAGTTTAAAAGCCAGGCTGTAAAAGCAAAATGATACATCCCTGATCATTAATGCATCTCCAAAAAGGGCTCTCACTCCTTTGCTTTGCCTTTCACAGCCTGGATGAAGAAAGGCTTATGTGAGCAAATCTAAAATTAATCACCTGGATGTCTTACAGATTCCCAGGTAACAAGGGCAGCTGTGAATCATTGTCTTTGCAGGATGCAGAGACATCAAAGATCATCTCCACTCTCCTCCTGCCCTTTCCCTGGATTTGTTGCTCCAAGACAAGAGCAAACCTCTCATCCTTACATGCAGATCTTGGAGGCAGAAATTGGGCAGCTTCACAGGGATGGGCAGAAACTTGCAAATAAATAAAATTCTAGCTCTGAAGCAGGTCGTGGATGGCAGATCCCTCCCCGTGGCTGTTCTCCATCCCCACTCCTCCTCTCTCTTGGGCTGTCAGGAAGAAATGATCCTTCCTGAGCCACCAGGATGCTCCAGGAGGGCTTCCAGAGGCAATGGGAAAAACAGGAGCCAACATCTTAGATTGCCACCAGCAATACCAGAATCATTTCTGCAAGTGAGAGATTTAGCCAAGCTAGGCTTTGGGTTTAAGTCAACAATTTCACCTCTGGAAAAGAAATATCCCTGGTGGCAAATGTTCTTGGTGAGAGAGACATGCCTGACATCCGTCTGGTAAAGGCTTGCTGCCTACAAACTCTTCACCACCAACTCCTTTGGGAATGAGAGAGGGATAAAAGGATATTTAAAGAGTGAGCATCAGCACTGGGGCTTAATCGACATCCATTGGTGTCCAGAGGATTTCCCACTGACTCCAGGCAGAACTCAGGCCAGCTACACTCTGGAAATCCTCACTGGGCTAAGGGGGAGTCTCTGGGGAAATAGGAGAGTCTTTCCAAGCAGGGATTAGTTTGTAAGGAGACCTGGGAGCTGCAGTTGCACCATGGGGCCCTGACCCAGCAGGGCAGGTTTGGTGTGTTCAGTATTTATCTGAGCAATGGCTGCATTTCACCCATGGTGTGTTCAGTATTTATCTGAGCAATGGCTGCGTTTCACCCAGAGCCTGCCTTGGAAACCAGGGGAGAATCCCATCTCCAGCCTGGCCAAGGGTGACCCTACTGCTCACCTGCACAAAGAGCATCCCCTGGGATCCAGGCTGGAATTCACAATATCCTGCCTGACAGCTTTTATCAAAGAGGGGCAGGAGATCCCTCAGCCAATGTCTTTTGTTGCCCTAAGAACACCTTTTCTGCAGGGTTGTTTCCCATTTTGTTCAGTCTCCTCATCCTGATGCTGCGTTTTCCACCCTTCTGGCTTTCCCAGAGATGTGAGTCTGAGCAGATCTCCCAGATCCATGGTTCCCACTCTCTCCCCTGTAACTGGAAGTTCATCTTTTGCAGCCCATCTAAAGGAGCCCTTGCAGAATAAGGAGAACACCTCACCACACCTCGAGCCTCTCCCACCCATCCTGGAGGCACTGCAGAGTGTACAACTCACTCTGCAAACCTTTCCTCACCTTTCTTGTTTCCTTACCACAAAACAGGCAAACCAGTGTTGCTCTGACTTCTCGTGGCAACAAAAGTGCAGGTTGAGAAAAATATCAATCAAATTTGAGCCCAAAAATGAAGAGGCTGAGGGAGTTATAAGCAGAAGGGGAATATTTCTCACAGGGTGCTGCAGACGATGTGGGTTCAGGGTCAGCTTGGGTGGTGATCACTTGTGTTTGGTGTCCCCCTTTTTGCAGAGCTGAACAAAGATCAACTTTGAATCAGTGCCTCCAACATCTTCCTCAGAGGCTTCTTGAAGGCTGGTGCTGCACAGCCTTGCAAGCTCCACAGGAGATGTTTGCCAGGAAAAATGCTGCATTTGTTTTGTCTGAACTGGTAAGTCTGGGAAATCAGCTTAAAGCATTCCAGTTTGGAGACCCATTTCTCACAAACTCCTGAAGTCCCTTTCCTTCCAGCCTAAGCCAATCCAACACGTTTGTTTCTAGGCTAAGATCCAGCAGAGAGCTTTCTTTTGAGTGCCAACAGCAAATTTTTACGACCACAGAATAAACCTTGAAATACGATCTGTTTAGATAAGCGGTGGGAATGCTGAGAGGCTCTCGGTGATTTGAATCCAGAGGTGTGAACAGTTCTGCTCGAAAGACATTCAAAAATAATGGCACTGGGGCCGTGCTGCAACTTCCAGGAGGAAGCAGATCATGCTAAAGCTGGTTTGAATCGTGGCTCTGCAAAAGCTGCACAGGAGCAAGAGGTGAGTTATGCGCGTTATGAGCAGCCCTGAAGCAATGATGAGGTCCCAGGGAGGTCAGACCCCAAAGACCTGCCCCAAAATTGCCTCCTGAGAGCTCCCTTCACAGCTCCCCAGCAGCACAACTGGTTGTGTCCTGGCTGTCTCCTGCTGAGCAGGAAATCTTCCCCCATACATCCATGGCTAAGTGGCTTTACGTGTCCCAGTGCATTTTTTTTTCCAGGCATTGTGTTGAAGGGATTCCTGTGATCCCAGATAAAATATTCAACCTGCTCCAGTGCCTGACCTGCTCACCACCACTGCTGACATCATTACTGCCCAGGTACTCAGTTTGGACAAGATCATTCCCTGCGTAAAGAATACTTGCTTGAAAGTAAAACTGAGCAGCAGAGATTATTTCTACAACTCCCTGAAAGGAGGTAGTAGCCAGGTGGGGGGTCATTCTCTTTTCCCAGGTAACAAATGATGCCTCAAATTGTGCCAGGAGAAGTTTAGATTGGATATTAGGAAAAATTTCTTCCCTGAAAGGTTTCTCTGGCATTGGAACAGGCTGCTCAGGGCAGTGATGGAATCATCATCCTTGGAAGTGTTCAAAAAACATGAGGATGTGGCTGCTGTGGACACGGCTTGGTGGTGAACTTTGCAGTGCTGGGTCAGTGCTGTCATGGGTTGTCACTCCTAGTGCAAAACTCCACAAACACCGAAGGCTGTAGCTGGATACTAGAAATGCCCAAAACCCACCCGGATAAGTCCTAGTGGAAATGGAAAACATTGGCACCGTGGAGCAATTCCTGGAGAGGAGGAGTCTGCTGCCGTTTGCACAGTCCGGATATCCCAGGCTCCTGATTTCCCATCCATGACAAACTCAGCCACCCTGGCAGCACCCTGTGATGGTTCCCATCATCCTGAGGAGAAACCACCCTGCCCAGACAGACACATGATGACAGACAATTCAGGTCAGGGCTGAAATGCAGCTGCAGCACAGAGCCAAGCCCGAACCGTCATCAATTTGGAAACCCCAGGGAGCTGGGGATGTTTGAACTCCTGTCCTCAACCCTGCCCTGTCCTCCCTTGGGGATTCAGGGTAACCATTTAAATCTTTGAAGCACCCCACTGTCAGGCTCCAGACCAGCTGAGCAAACCATATCAGGCTAAATCAGCGTCCAGTGGCGTGGCCAGGAGAAGGGCAGTGGTCAGCTGTGCATTAGTGCTGCTTTCCCAGGGGAGTCAGCAGCCACACGGATGAGCTCCCCCAGGAACCATCCCAGACCTCCCCACGGCGTGCAGAGGGCACTTTGCCAGGCACAACAACACGTCCTCAAATTAACAGAGGCACAGCAGCACGGGTGGCTGCTCCCCATGCTCCCGGGGGACAGGAGAACACGCAGCCATGCCGGACACCAGGCATAACAAAACCTGGGCTCCACAGCTTTCCCCGGTCACTGACATCACCAGAGGTGCTGTGGGAACACAGGACCCTCCAGCTGAGGTGCAAGACTCGTCATGGTTGATATTTTTATTACAGCCCCAAGTTCTGAAGTCAATGTGGTGATGGACGTAGCTCCACTCTTTATATTTTGGCAAATTTTAGCCCCTGATGCCTTCACATGTTCCTTGAATATTGTAGCAAATCCATATTGTGAAGACAGGCCCAAGGGCATGCTGGAAGCCACCCTAATGAGCTGTATTTAACCACCCAGACCCCATGGACGGCTCCAAGACATGTCCTGCTCTGGCACTGAGACCCTGCCTGGGTTTCCTGAGCCTCGTGTTAAATTTCACTGCAAATTTTTCAGAAGAAAGAACCCAAGTCCGGGACTCCTCTCTATTTTTGTCATGTTCCATTGCTCCCAGCAAGAGCCAGACAAACAACCCCAAGAAATGGCTTGGAAAGTCTGGAGGACAAAAATAAATGCCCAGACTGTGGTTAGAGGGGCTGAGCTTGGCAGAGCCACCTCGAGCTGGAAAACAAGCAAGCTGTTTTCCTTTAAAATAACACCAGTGCCCAGAGAGGCAGAAATGCCATCTCATGGGGTCAGGACAGCACAGATCCACGAGGCAGGAGAGAAGGACAGGTTTGGACAACCCTGGCCTCAGCATGCCCAGAGAAGTGCAATCCCTGTGCTCCATTAGCAGCTCCTTTCTCTCCCTGTCTCCCTCCTCCTTTCTCTTTGCCTCTCAGCCAAGCCTACATCAGGATGCACCAAAAATAAGCTTGGAAATCCTTTTTTGGCTCAACTTCAGCCACCCGTGAGCAGGGCTGGGAAGCAGATGTGGGACACGGTGGCTTTGCAGTGACATAACCCAGAAGATGTGGGTTTAGTGTCCTGCTTCACCTCACGGGGTGTCTGTGCCACCCAGGCAGGTGAGTGGGACACATCATCCTGGGGAGCATCTCTTTATCCACCTTCTCACACCAGTTGCTGAAAATTTTGCAGGTTGAAATAAATAAAATGAATGCTCTGCTCTGGTGAAATCCCACCTGCATTGCTGCATCCAGCTCTGAGACACCCAACATGAGAAGGACATGGAGCTGCTGGAGCAAGTCCAGAGGAGGCCACAAAGATGCTCTGAGGGCTGGAGCCCCTCTGCTCTGGAGCCAGGCTGGGAGAGCTGGGGATGTTCAGCTGGAGAAGAGAAGGATCCAGGGAGAGCTCAGAGCCCCTTGCAGAGCCTAAAGGGGCTCCAAGAGAGCTGGAGAGGGACTGGGGACAAGGGATGGAGGGACAGGACACAGGGAGTGGCTTCCCACTGCCAGAGGGCAGGGATGGATGGGATATTGGAAAGGAATTTTTCCCTATGAGAGTGGTCAGGCCCCGGCACAGGTTTTCCAGAAAAGCTGTGGCTGCCCCTGGATCCCTGGAAGTGTCCAAAGCCAGGCTGGATGGGACTTGGAGCAACCTGGGATAGTGGAAGGTGTCCCTGTCAACAGCAGGATGTGGAGCAAGATGATCTTTTATGTCCCTTCCAACACAAACCATTCAGGGATTCTATGAAAAGAGCCAAAAAAATAAAATTGTGATTTCTCCAGACCTGATGGAAGCAAAGAATCACCTCACCAACACCCCACAAGCCAATACACTGAATTAATCTGGGCTCTGGGAAGGAGCCACACATGGACCTGTCAGAGCATCAGGACCTTTCTGGAAGGGAATTTCTGTAAATTCCTTGATCCTCTCAGGGTGAGAAACCCAGGTGTGTGTGTGGGATATAACCCAGGAGCAGCTTTTCTGGAAACTGAGATCAAGAAACAGAGGAGAGAGGAGGCACCAACCTCTCCTTAGCAAGGAATAAAGGCTCTCTGAATTAGCAGGGACCAAATTCCCTGCCAACTCCTCTGCTGAACACAGGTTTGATCCACAGCTGCTCTTGTGAGCATGAAAAGCATCTTGAACAGCGATGGGGATGGATCTACCAAGAGTACCTACTCCTAAATCCTGTCTGATTTAGAACTCTGGATCTTACTGAAGGATCCAGGAAGCTCTGGATGCAGGGCTCAGCTCTGGCTGCCCTTGTTTGGAGAGCAAAACCCTCCTGCTCTTTACCTGCTGTAGATAAAGACACAGCCTACCTTGAGTCTTCTGTATTCCTGGCAACTCTTAGGGAATTCCTGCAATCCTCAGTAGTGGGAATAATGCAATTGCCTCCTAATGTGAGATTTCCTTTGCTGGGTAAAGTACACCTAAGGGCTGCTGATGTAATTCTCTCATTCTAAGCTGATTAAATGCTGAGGAGTTAGAGCCTTTTATAATTTTATTACATTAGATTCCAGAGATGAAATGAATAGAAATGACCAGACAGTGAAGGAGGCAGAGATCTGTGTCCGCAGATTTTAGAGACTCCAAATTACATTCAGACAATCCAGCGAGGTGTCTGCAAGAGCAAATCTAATAACAGAGCGTCCGTCTGCTCCACAATATGGATAAACTTGGGTTATCAGGGTTGTACAATATTAAAAGGACAATTACAGGCAGAGAACACGGAAAGGTCGTGGCATCCCAAGGATTCACGCTGTCCCTTTGAGGAAGAGCAGCAGCCATTAGCACTGCTTAGCTACTGGCTGCAGGGTGTTATTAGCACCACTAATGACTTGTAGTGAGGCAGGAAGGTTTCTTGGGCTGGATAGAGGACGTGAGAAATTCATTATGCCTACCCCAAATGTCTGGGCTGGACCACATCTCAATAGGAACCTCGTAAAGGTTTGGCTCAGCTGTGAGAGAAATCAGGGTCGAAGGCTGCTCTGAAGAAGCCTGGATAACCTTAAAAATCCAGGCAGAAACAGCAAAATGCTTCAGGGTGCAAAAAAAAAATCCCACCCTGTGTCATTGACTTTGGGTCAATTGTCTCATTTCAGCCAAACCTTTAATTTCACTCTGGCTTAGACAAGTCAGCTGGGACAGAGATCACCATGAGGCATCTGCTTCCTGCACTCCCTCCCCTTTCTCCCCACAAGGAAAAGCTGGATTTACGAGTAGCTTCCAGCCAGCTCTTTGTGCACACCCTCAGGCCATCCTGACCCTACTGACCACACGTTTGCAGTTGTTGGACGTGGTGATTTATGCCACTCACCAACAAAGCAGCCAGTGAGGGCCACAGACCTCACACACAAAGTGAAATTCAGGGGATATTCATGCACCGATGCTTTACATTTTTTTTTCTGGGCACTGCCATCAGCAAAACGCTCCAGTATTCAGATGAGGGTCCTGCAAAAGGTCAAACTGAAATTTGCTTGCATATCTGAGCAAATATTTGTGAACAATTTCCCCCATTATTCTCTAAGCTTTACATATGGCCCGCTCAGACGAGAGAGAGAAGCGTGGTCCTCGTTAAAATATTTCTGGGGACTGCAGTGGTTTAAAAAACTGCCTGAAAGCAATTCCTAGGCTGGCTATTCAAATGTATTTTCTGCAAACAAAAGTTTATTTGCTATATATATAGATAAATGCTATCAGTGGGCTAATTTGGAAGCACTGTTGATTACCCATTGTAATGAGGCCTATTACATAATTAAAAGTGTTTTCTCCTAACTCCATTTTGCTGCTAATTAACATTTTATGCCATCTACAATGGACACTTTGGGCTGCATCAAAGACATTATTATGCAATTTTATCGTAAGAGCAGACTATGAATTATTAATTAATATCAAATCTGTTGATTAAAGGGTAATTTGTAAGTAAGCCAGTCATAGCCAGGAATATGCTTCACCCGTAAATATTCCCCTGAAACACAGTCCAAAATAACATGGAGTAAAGAAAAGGTAGAAGATTGAGAGTGTGAAACATGGGAGACTGGGATAATTTATGAGAACCTCTGATGTTTTTCCAGAAATTCCTGTTGTTAGTGTTTTAATTAAACAGCGTCTTCTAAAAGGCTCTGTCATGTCCCAGCAGGATTCACGAAGGGAAAGCTGTGGAATCCTTGTTCCCGGAGCAAGCCAGACAACAACAGGAACTTAGTGCACAAATTCACCTCAGCCTGGAAATTTGGATCAAAAATTTACCCAGTTTGGGGGTGGAAGCAGCAGATGTTGGCAGAGATTGAGGAACACCTACAGGAATTATTTTGCTGCGGCGTCACCTTGAGAAATGAGATGTGGGTGAGAGCAAGGCTGCAGAGTGAACGTGGGGAGAGAGCTGCCTGCCCACTGCCCACTTACACAAGCACCTAAATTGGCACAAACCCATACAAATGTCTAAATTCAGGTTCAGCTGGTCAAACCAAGCTGGGGAATGGATACTGGAGAAAATCCTGACTTATTTGGGTCGAGAGTGGACTCCTTTCAACGTGAGCCAATTCATCATCTGAATTGCCCCCCATGAGCGATAATCAATGCACATCAGGTCCTGCAGCACCACATCCAGCCCAGCTGCACCTCCTGACCCTCACCCAGCAGGAACTGGGAGCTCTGGAGGGCAGCAGGGAGCCAAAACCACCCTAAAAAGTCAACCTTGGGGCTTCATCCGAGACCAGGCATCCCATGGGACTGTTGTGGGACGCTGTGGAATGTCCACCCCATGCTGCTTGGCTGCCCTGAAGTCACAGCTCATCCATCACAGGCATCAGGACACAGAATTATCCCAGGATTTGGAAATGAAGGAGCAGCCTGATGCAACCTCTGCCAGCTTTGGCATCTGCTCACTGCTGCAGCAGCTTGGTTCTGCTCTGGGCTCAGGCCTGAACTGGCTGCAGCTCATCCTGAGGTCAGGAAAGGTGGTATTATAATAATAATAGTAGTAGTAGTAATTATAATTATTGTTGTTATTAATATCGTTATTGTTGTTACAATAATTTTAATAGGTGTTATTGTTGTTGTTGTTATTACTANGGAAATGAAGGAGCAGCCTGATGCAACCTCTGCCAGCTTTGGCATCTGCTCACTGCTGCAGCAGCTTGGTTCTGCTCTGGGCTCAGGCCTGAACTGGCTGCAGCTCATCCTGAGGTCAGGAAAGGTGGTATTATAATAATAATAGTAGTAGTAGTAATTATAATTATTGTTGTTATTAATATCGTTATTGTTGTTACAATAATTTTAATAGGTGTTATTGTTGTTGTTGTTATTACTATTCTCATTATTATTACTGTTAATCAGGCTGGTGATGTGCCTGCTGTGGCAGAGCTGCAGACACCTGAAATGCACTCCACGTGCTGCACAGATTTCACCCGGGCAGGGAAAAGCATCCAGGCTGCTTCCATCCAGCAAATGCCTGCTGGGAAAAGCTGCTGGAGCAGCCTTGTTTACCAACATGAGCAGGCTGCAGGAAAGCTGTGTGACAACACACACCACAATCAGACTGTGCTGGAATTGCAAAAGGGGAAGGGGAGAGGGAGGTGCTGGGGGTGATGTTTGCAGGGTAGGACAGTCCCAGCTCTGCTCCCCCTGTTTCTCATGCCCACCGTGATCAGAGCAGCACCCAGGTGAGAAAAATAGCAAAATAGGTTATAAATATGAAAATAGGTCAAGGAAAGAGCCACGCTTCAGGTCTTGGACATCCATGGGTGTCCCTGGATGGAAAGGGCTTCTCTGCAGGCTAAAGAGGGATCCAAGACCTCCATCCCTCTGGATCAGCTCCAGAATACTCCTGCCCCCAAAAAGATGAAAATCTCCCAGATTCCTGGTTCAAGCTCAAGCCCAAAGGTGAAGATCTCTTCCCCTCTCATCACAAGAGCTCTGTATATGGACTCCCCCCTGCCCTCACTCAGCCTGGCCACGGGCACCTTGTTAAGTCCTGCTGGAGCATTAATGAAGCCCAGGACCCATTAATTAATCGTTGTCCTCCTTGCAAGAAAAGTACACAGAGAAAACAATAATTGGAATTCATAAGCCCTTGGATACACGATGGTTAATGAGAGCCTCTAACTACAGAAACCTGTAGGAAGATGCAGCTCTGTTTACAGCAGCCCTTTTCAGTGTGTTTTTCTCATTTCTCTCATTATTTCTGGAGGACATAATGGAGAGCTCTTTCAGACATGCAAAAATGAAGCCAGACAGCACAGAGAGGGTCTGGAAGGTTTTGCTTTACAAGACTGGGTAATTCTGTAAGTAGACTAAAGGAAAGGTGTGTTAACTGGGTTTTTTTTTTGTTTTTTTTTTTTTTACACTCTCTGTTGCCACCTCACCTTTAGCAAGAAATTTTGCACTTTGGATTAGCTGACAGGACCTATTTCAAGTGAAGGAAATATAACTGATAGCAGGTCTCCCAGGTTTGGGTACCACAGAAATGGTGATGCTCCCCAAAACTGAAGGGATATTTATCTGTACCCCCAGTTCCACACCAGCTCTTGTGGTTTCTTCGTAGGGTTATGTGGAAGGTGTTTTTTCTAACATATTTCTGGCCATCAGGATTGCAGAGGAAGCATGAAAGCATTAAATGGCTGCCAAAAAAAGGGTCAAATGGTTGAAAATCATCCCTTTCATTGCTGTTTTCCTCAGGCTTCAAAAGCAGTGCATCACCTGGCTAATTTCTGTTCTTTAACCACCAGAAGGTGGAGATTATTGGGGTCCCTCATTCACTAACCAGTGTAACTCCAGCCTCAGCATTTCCCCTCCTCACTGATGGTTCTCACAGTGAAACCAACCCATTCATTTGTAAAGCCATGAAAACACAGAGGACATCCACAATTCCTCCCTGGAAATCTCTCCAGGTGGTTAAAGCCATGACATATTTTCTTCTCCCACCACACTGGGCTTGGGACTTTTTGACCCTGGCTTCTGGCAAAAAGCCAAGCTACTCTGTGGACTGCAATGTTTATTTATTATTTTTTTCAAAATGATCATTTCACGTTTGAGAGCCTATAAATATCCAAGCAATTTATTGCAGATTTACCACTCTCCATTTTTCTGATCTCAGCGCTGGGGCTCAGAGTTCAGCCCAAGTTAATACACAGCAGCAGCTTTGCATGTCAATTAGAGGGAGAAGGTTGTTTTCTGGCTCGACCTCTGGGATCAAGTGCTAATGCACTGCAGGAAAAGACAGAGATCCATCATCCAAACCCCAGCCAGGACCACTTTTTTCCCGGGAGAAGGGCTTGCAATAACTTACTCGACACCATCAGTCATCTCTTGGCCATCCTCTCGGGGCATTCCCAGGGTTGTTCCAGCACCAGGAGCCTTCAGCCCCAGACACTGATGGAACACAGCACCTTATTACTCATTTTGTGGCAGCAGCTTGGTGCCCAGGTCATGGAGCAAGATCCAGATGTGGAGAATAGCAGATCTCATGCCCAGAAACTTTGTGGTTTGAGGATATGTCGTGGTTTGATGGTGGTGCAACAAACGCTCTTCCCTACGGGCGTGCTGCTGAAAAGGGGAGATGTAACAGAAGGAAAAGTGACCTGGTCATGAATTATGTCTGGGAGCAGTCAAACAGCAATGTTTTAAAGCCATTTCACTGCCTGGTGTTGTGTATTGGAAATCACAGTCTGAGCTGTTCTCCTGCACAGACCAGAGTGGGGACATCCAAGGGGACCAGAGATGAAGCTGTGACCCCATGGGGACACAAGAAAGAAAGAACTTCCAAAAGATCTCTTGGAGTGTGGCACAGCTCAGGATGTTCTTTCAAAGGGAATATTTGAGGACAAAAATGAATTGGTTTTTTTTTTCAAAAATCCCCCATAAAGAATGCTGTTTTCCTTCTCTTTCCCTCCTTTCCTGCTTTTTTAGAGGGAAGATTTTAGGCTGGGAGCGGGTGAAGAGCTATAAAGTCTTCACCCCAGCACAGTCCCCGACACAGAGAACTGATGGCAGCCTGTCTCTGTGGGACATGTGAGCCAGGCAGGATGCCAAGAGCCTGGGAAATATTTCCAAATACCTGCCATGGAGTGCAGTCTGTGCCTCCCTGGGGAAAAACAAACCTGCTCCTCAGAGATGCTCACAGGAAAACAGCCCTGGGAGATGCTTTGTGGGGGAGGAAGGACCTCTCTGGGCAGGATGGCCCCTCACAGCACACACAGCACATGCTTCTGCTTCCAGCAGCAAAGCACTGTCCCAGGTGCCCTTCAGGGAGGCTCAGAGCCTTATTTGCCTTTTTTTCCCCAGCTGCATATTCATCTGCTTAGTTTGTAAATCCCTGGAGCCTCGTTTGTCCAATTAGTGCTTGCTGAGTCTCTTGCTCCTGGCGAATAATAGGCTCTTCCATGCACTATTGCATTACCCAAAAGAAAATTACTTGGCAGCTAAGCACCGAGGAGTCTTAGTGCCACGAGGAATTGAAGGGAGGAGAGGCAGCCACAGCACCTTAACTGGCCCTGACATAAGCCCTGACTGGACAGGAGGGCTCAGCCCCATCCCTTGTAAGACATGAGGTCATTTCTGTGCTGCTTCAGTGCTCTGGGAACTGGGGTTTGAGAAAAACCTGCCTGACCCTGTCCATACCCAAAAGTTTTGTAATCAAACCCATTTACCCTCACTCCTCTAAGCCTTCACTTTACAGGTGCTGCAGCATCCCACAGCTCCTCAGTGGCATTCCTTGCTTTGCTCCCTGTTGCAGCTTGCTGCTGGTGAAAGTTAATCCGGGAGCCTCCCCTCCAGCCAGACCTTTTGCAGCAGAATAAATCATCTGAGTGGGATAAAAAAGATTCCCAGGCATTTGAAGAATGAGGCTGTATTTTTAGCTAAAACAACAACCAAAATAAAAGCTCTTTTTTTTCCCCCCTCCTTTCTACTGCTGCAGTTCGTCACTCAGAGGGAAGGCTGTTGACACCTTCCACTATCCCAGGGTGCTCCAAGCCCCATCCATCCTGCCCTTGGACACTTCCAGGGATCCAGGGACAGCCACAGCTTCTCTGGGTATCCTGTGCCAGGGACTCCCCACCCCCACAGGGAAGAATTTCTTCCTAAATTCTAATCTAAATCACTCCTCTGTTAGTTTAAAACAATTCCCCCTTGTCCTGTCGCTAACGTGGCAGCAAAGCATCCTGCTGGAGACCAATCACTTCTCTGGGGGGTAAAATAGGGGCAAAAATTCAGCACCCAGACAAAGAAGCAAAGAGGGATATAACTGAGGGGATCACCCACTGTACCAGAGCCACAGTGCCCAGATTTTCTTTCCTGCAGCCTGACAATTAGGTTAGACATATATATATTCCCTGACAGAGGTTTGTGAGCAGTTTGACCTGTGCTAATCCTTTACCCCCAGCTGGGAGGGAGCCTTGCACCAGAAATCAATCTGCCTTGCCTCCATTTCTTGTCTGACTGCACCCACTTCTTTAGGAAGAGGCAAAAATGTCCCTCTCTGATTTATCATACAACTTTAATAAGTGCATTTTATAGTTCAGGTCGTATCCTTTCACGAGCCTCATTATTTTATGCTGGTTTTATAACAAAGGAAAATGTGCCATTAAAGTGTCTTTCTCCAGTGGACTTAACTAGCCCTTCAGTTTAAGCCTCCCTCGTGGCTTGGAAAGCTGGAATTTTGTTTGTCAGTGCTGAATAAGACACGGAGATGATGGCACCAGTGTCTCAAAGGTGTGTAAAGTAATTGTGGCTGTGACTCAAACTGAGTCTGTTGAGTGTGGCTGGACCATCACTCACTCCCCCAGGAGGGGGTTGGATGTGCTGCCCATTTACAGCCTGCCAAATCCTGCCTCTGGGGAAGGCTCTGTGCTCTGTTCTTCCCTCAGCTCAGTTTTGGCTTTACAGAGGGCTAAAGGAGAGTAGAACTGAGCCTGGATCTGCTGGAAGACTCTATACCCACAGGCCAGGTTAGTATTGAGAGAATTTTGAACTTCACCAGGTCTCAGTGGGCATTGGGTCAGACCTTTAATTGTTTTCCAACTAAAACCAACATTAGAACTGGAAATAAGCCAAAACCAGAGAGATTTGCCCAAATTTTAGGTTTAGTCTGAACCTAGCTAGTAAAACCTGAAGTTAAACAAAGCAGAGATTGATCTGAGTATAAACCCTGGAGCAAATCCACCTGGATTTTAGGGACGGCTTGCACGTAAACTAAGCTCACCCTTGCTAGATAAAAACAAAAGTCAAATCATCCTCACCTGGCTTTTACAGAGGGCAAATGAATTCCATTTCCCTGCATCACTCCTGCAACCATCCCTCTCCAAACAGATCAAATACCCCAGACTGAATCCAAAACCAAGCTGAAATTCCCTTCCACACAGATCCAGCAGAGCTCATCCTTGGCTGGTGGTGTTTGACAAAGCTCAGCTATTCAGGCTCTGCCTTCCAACTTTTTCTGATTTCTGATAAAATCTGTGTCGTTCTCTACCTGGGTGACCTCACTTTGTGCTCTCCAGGTGAGTTCAGCAGGCTCTACTCCTCACCTTAAACTATGTTTAGGTCTGGGTTTGCACATCTGGGGCTTCTCATTAAAGGAGGACTTCGATTTGGGGCAGAAAGGTTCAGGAAGCTTGGGAATGACCAAGGCAAAGGGTCAGCCCTGAGCACTGCTCAGCACTGATGGAGGGAAATGTGAAAATGGCCATTCAGTGGACGTCCCAGAATGATCCAACACAGCAAACAGGAGCAATCCCTGGGTCCAAGGAAGGAAAACAGAGCTGGGTCCTGGCTGCAGTGCCAGGAGCTGGTGCTGGAGCTGGTTGTGCAGATTCTGGGTGAAACATCTCAATCTGACACAGAAAAATCTGCCAGAGGTGGCCACTCACCTGGGTTTAAAGATGCTGCCTGTGCCAACTGGTGCTCAAGGGTCCTTGCTCCACAGCAGGATTAAGACAACCTTTCCCAGGCACTGGGAAATGCCCCACCAGTGCCTCAGCAGACAGAAGGAGATCCTATATTTATTTCTATAGCCACACAGTAGGGAAAACTGGCTAAAAATTTCCCGTATGAGCTAAAAGGGTATCAATATACTCACTTTCTCTCTCCCAAATCCTCTCACTTCAGCAAAACCCGAGACATCTGCTGCTGAGCTGCACACTCAGCACCACGCAGAAATTATTCCCTCTGAGCCCAAAGAGGAGCCGAGTGAGTCACAGCTCCACCACGGAGTCTTTTTTACTCCATTTTGCAAATATTTGCTGTGGGGCGACATCGCAATTGTGTGGCCCTTTCAAGGGCCAGAGCAACGAAAAAGACTCCATTCTCCGAATCATCAGAAGGCTGTATCTTTTATTCATACAAAGGCAAAAGCAACAGCAAAAAGCAAAGAGAGATCTCTTTCTCTCGAGTTCCATGCAGTGAATGAGCATGTCGAATTGTGTGAGGAAAAAAATGCAAGGTAAAGTTTCCATTGGCCAAGGAACAACCCCTTTCAAAACTTCTTTTCTAAACATCAGAAACAAGCAAAGGATGTTTACATCTGTCTGTGGTACTGACTCCTTAGTGGATCTCAGAGAGAGCACAGCAAAAAGCTGGAGAAAGCAATTTTTATTTTAATTTGTCTTCAAGCATAATAGTTAACTTCATTTCTAAAGGGAACTTCTGTAGCTTCCCAGGAGAAATCTTTGACTTGTAAATATGAAAGAATGTAAATGTGAAAGATGTTTTGGTAAGGTGTTTTCCTTGACCAGTGAAAGAGTTGTGTTTTGCTTGTTTGGATTCTTGGACAGACTGTGCTGCAGACACACAGACACA
>VZRF01010168.1:163120-256723 GCA_013396875.1 Vireo altiloquus
ATGGGTGCAAGAACACGTACCTGAGAGCCTGGGAGTTACAAAAAGAACATTTTCCTTCAGTGACTGAGCTGCACCTGGGAATTCAATGGGTCTTTCTGCCCTTGCTTGTGCCAGGACACTGCCCAGACACTGTGTGGATGCTCCTTGGCTAGAGGTTTGGAGGGCTGGGTGAGGCTGAAAGCCACTGACACCAGGCCAATTTGTTCACAGGGTAATAACTGGAGTCTCTCCCAATCCCAGTGTTTGCCCAGCCCAGGCGGGTGCCCTGTTTGAACACAGGGTGGATCCACAAGGTAAAAGTGGCTCTGGGCAGCACCCAGCCCGAGCTGGCAGCCCTGGCACAGCTGGGAAACAGCAGTAGAGCAGAGCCCGCACATCCATGAGAGTTCATTAATCCAGGGCAAGGTGCAGCTCTCAGGCTGCGTGGGCAGAGCCAGGAGAGCCAAGTGGTGCTTGGTGATGCTGTACTCAAGAACCATCCACCCTCTGCCTGCAGCAGGGAGCTCGATCTGCCTGCAGTGTCCCCGAGCTCACCCTGCCTGCTGTGCCCTCGGGGTCCCCTCCCTGCCCCTCCTCTCTCGCACCCCAAAGTGACTCTCATTTTCTGCGGCCGCACAGCTCGTTTTCATGGTTGCATAATGCAAGGTGGGAAAGCTTTCCCAGGCACATCCCTGGCCTGCTTGCTCCCCTTCATCTCCCTTCCAGGCATGGACGTTCATTCCCCTCTCTCCCAATATTCCCTGGCACGTTTCCACCTCCTGCATCCCCATCTCCACCTCGTGCATCCCAATCTCCACCTCCTGCATCCCCATCTCCACCACCACCCCGATCTGACCATTTTCCCCATCAGCAGGGATCCATCCCGGCTCCATTTGGGTTTCCAGGCATGGGTTTGGCTGGGCAGACCTCTCGTGCTGAGAACCACCAGTAAATCATCGTGTGCCCCCTTTCAGCCAGCCAGCACTTTGTTACCCATGAGCACAGTTAACCTTTTTCCACAAATGAAACCTTCCAGAGCAATTATTCACCTTGGCAGAGCGATTGTGGAGGAAAGCAAAGAGGAAAAGACATTTCTAGAGAGGCAAACTCTGCCTGTGAGCTGGAGCAGTCCCCGTGACCCCAAACACAAAGTCAATTGTTGCTCAAAAATTTTCCCTCCTTAGGGTTCAAAGGACAGGCAATAAGCAAGCTCAAATTATCGCTGGGCCTTAATGAAGTTGCTTTCAGCCCGGGCAGAATTGCCTGTTTATTCATGCAAATTCGCTGTAACCAGCTTAGGCACATTATCCAGCGCCGGGACCTGCGGGAGATCCTGGCTGCCTGGGGGAGATTAGGGGAGGGAATTCCGGGCCGGCTATCAGCACAGGCAGTTAAGGTGCTTCCAAATATCCCGATTAATTCCCAGATCGGCCCGGCATTAGGATAACATAATAGGCCCTTCTTGTCTGAGTGCATATGACTGTTAATGATGGGCAAAGTCCCCCGGGGCTGGGACAGGCTCCAGCCGGGGAAAACAGCATCCCATTGATCAGCCCCTGCCCGGCCCTGATCAATACCTGCTTTGGCTACGTGGAAATGCTCATTTATCTGTTACGTGCAGGTAATAATGAGAGTGTTGATGTGGCTGGAATAAATCCCGGGGGATGTTAAGAACCCCCTCCCGTGCTGGCATCAGCGGGAACTCTCATTTCTCGCTCCCACAGGGCTGCAGATTTTAGATGAGGAGCCCTCGTGGCTTGTGCTGCCTGGGGAAGGGCAACCACAAGCCACTGCTTGCCAGAGCACACAGGAAGGAGGGAGCAAAACAGCTTCCAGGGTTTGTTTTAGGGGAATTTGGGCACCCAGAGCCAATGACCCTCACCCAAGCCCCCTCCCAAGGACTGCTGAAGGGAGAGCTCAGAGCCCCTTACAGGGCCTAAAGGGGCTCCAGGAGAGCTGGAGAGGGACTGGGGACAAGGGATGGAGGGACAGGATACAGGGAATGGCTTCCCACTGCCAGAGGGCAGGATTAGATGGGATATTGGGAAGGAATTGTTCCCTGTGAGGGGGGTGAGGCCCTGGCACAGGGTGCCCAGAGAAGCTGTGGCTGCCCCTGGATCCCTGGAAGTGTCCAAGGCCAGGTTGGACGAGGCTTGGAGCAACCTGGGCTAGTGGAAGGTGTCCCTGCCCATGGCAGGGGGTGGAACAAGATGAGCTTTAAGGTCCCTTCCCAAACCATTCTGGGATTCTGTGATTTTAAGAGCAAAGGAAGTTTCTCCAGCTGCAAGGGCCGGAGTTTAGTGCCGATTTTCAGTCACTGCAGGGTAAATCTGGAGTGATTGAAGCAGACACCATCCCTCACGAGCATCACTCTTGCAGGTGATGACAGAGTTTGGTATCACCAATGCAGGAAGAAGGAGCTGAAGGAGCTGCCCAAGGCTTGGGAGATGGAGGGAAAAGCAAAAAGCATTGGCCTGGGAAACCCACGCATCTCATTAAAGTTTATACCTGGTACCTGGTACTTTTTTATACAAAAAGCCAACGAAAAATAAGATTTAAGTGCATTTAGCTAAGGACTGAGGTGTTCCCAGAGCACATGGTGAGCCTGTTCACCAGGGGAAAACCCACATTCCTACCAAACAGATGAGCAATGCTCGCTCTTGCACGGCAGGAGGGGCAGCCCAAGCTGTTGTTTTGTAGCTTCAGGGAAGTGGGGTACCTCTGCAAATGTGTTATTTTTTCCATTTGTTATTTTCCTATTTAACCAGGCTGTCCCAGGGACACAAATATCAACTTCCTTTTCCTTATCAGCTGCAGGAGGGGAGGGGGAAATAAGAGGCTGCTGACCCCAGTTAACTCTTCCCACAGCAGGGTGCTCCATGGATGTTACTGCATCCCCTCCAGGTCAGTGGGTTACAGCTCTTCCCAAGGATATCTGTTTCAACCACCCCCCAAAAAAAAACCCAACAAAACCATCCCAAATTACCACAAGACAACAGCTGGAGGGGAAAAGGGAGTTTGTTTTCAGCTGAGCCTGTTAAAACTATTGGGCCCCATGAAGGCAAGAGCCTCGTGTTTCCAGGAGCAGCTTTGGGGCCCGAACGACTCAAAATTGGCTCAGGTTGAAGAGGCTAAAGTCTTCCTGCAGGTGGTCTCCTAACCAGCACGGAGAGCAGGATGGGCAAGGAAAAGCCCTGTTAGTGCCTTGAAAGTGAAAACAAAAGAAATATTTTAATCACCCCAAGTCTTCCCATCAGTTTTTCTCCTGTTATGCTGCCAGAGCCCACCCAAAATTCATTCCCTTCCACCTGACACCTTCCAACACCCTGAAAAGTGCAGGGCTGGGGTTGACTGTCAAAAATATGAAGGAGTAAAGGAGATGTTTAGTAAAGCCTTGGCAGGAGATGGATGGGACAGCCAGGGTTCAATGCAGGACTTTATGACAGGCACCAGTTCAGGCTGTCCAGGGCGTGCTGGGGTCACCATCAATGGTGGTTTGGGGTTTTCAAGTCCCTAAAATACTCCAATCCCATTGCATTCTCCTTCTTCCCATGGAATAGCTTCGTCCACAGGGTTTGTGTCTCCCCAGCCAGCCCAGAGCCACCACCACGTGCCACGACCCAAGCCAGTCCCACGAGGAATTTCTTGCAGCCGGGGCAAAACTCCAGCTCATCCAACAGAAAGGCCTGGCTGCAGAGGACACACATGTGGGTACAGCCCTAGAAATCCAGAGTTAATTAAGCCTCTCACTGGCAAAAGCTTTTAATTGCCTAGCAGGCGCCTGGCTGGGGGGAGGCTTCCTGTGCTCCCACTGCCTGGCATGTGCCCCCATCCCGGCTGGAGAGCCCAAGGCAGCAGAGGAGGCAGTTCCCACATGGGGGGAGACCCAGAGCTGAGCTCCAGACCCCTCTCCCCCAGCCAAAACACCTCCAGCCCCCACTACAGGTGAAAGCATGGAAGGATTTGCAGCCCTGGCTTCTCCCTCCAGTCCCACACATTGCTCTGGGGAGGAGGAAGAGACCTCCCCTGCCCCTTCTCACCCCAAAATGCACACGCAGAGCAGCAGGAGGTGTTGGATCATCTGAGAGCTCTCCCTCGATGTCAGGAGGGCTGGAAGAGACAGGAACATGAGGATGCACCTCCAGGTGGCTGGGAGCATTGTCCACACCCAGAACCACTCACTGGGTACCAGCAGGGTCATCCTGGGACCACCCCCTGCCCAGCCAGGGGATGAGCACAGACACCCCAACCTGCTCAGCCAAAGGAAGCCGTGGTTGTCCCATCTGTGAACGTTTCTCCATGTGGTTTTCAGCTTTCCCCAGCTGGGGAGGAAATTCCAAGCTGAAGAAGGATAAAGGTTGCCCAGAGAAGCTGTGGATGCCCCATCCCTGGGAGTGTCCAAGGCCAGGCTGGACGGGGCTTGGAGCAACCTGGGATAGTGGAAGGTGTCCCTGTCAATGGCATGATGTGGAACAAGATGAACTTTAAGGTCCTTTCCAACACAAAACATTCAGAGATTCTATGAAAAGAGCCAAGAAAATAAAATTGTGATTTCTCCAGACCTGATGGAAGCAAAGAATCACCTCACCAACACCCCACAAGCCAATACACTGAATTAATCTGGGCTCTGGGAAGGAGCCACACATGGACATGTCAGAGCATCAGGACCTTTCTGGAAGGGAATTTCTGTAAATTCCTTGATCCTCTCAGGGTGAAAAACCCAGGTGTGTGTGTGGGATATAACCCAGGAGCAGCTTTTCTGGAAACTGAGATCAAGAAACAGAGGAGAGAGGAGGCACCAACCTCTCCTTAGCAAGGAATAAAGGCTCTCTGAATTAGCAGGGACCAAATTCCCTGCCAACTCCTCTGCTGAACACAAGTTTGATCTAGAGCTGTTCTTGTTGTGGGGGTCAAACTAGATGGCCTTTAATGGTCCCTTCCAACCCAAACCATTCTAGATTCTATGGTAACCCAAGGAAATCTCACAGCAGTTGCAGGCAGGGACAATGGCACAGGACAGGATGCTCACCCTGATGGCACACAGCCCAGCACTGCCTCCACACATCACTCATCCAGACAAAGAACCATCAGGGTTTCCCTTCTGAAGGCAAAAAACCCCCACAAATATTCCTTAATCAAACAACAACAATTAAACAAAAATACTATTGGCATGGGACAATGCTACCCCTGACTCCCCATAAATGCAGGGAGGAGCAAGCCAGGTATTTCCAGAGGCAGAAGAAATGAACCCTCAGATACTTCTGTGACATAATTTACATTATACCCTGGAAGCAGTGGAGCTGTAATCATGTCACTTGATGGATGGCCCTGCACGAAGGTGCAAATTGCATTATTGACCTGCTGGGTCTGGGCTGCTCTGCTCGCCTTGGCCAGGGAGGGGCAGGAATGGGGGTGTTTTATCCACCCAAGTAGATTTTGAAGGTGTATGAGGCCCTTTCAAGCCTGTTTCTTTTTGTCCTGCCAGCCGGGCCCCATCTCTTTGAACCCCCCGTTAAAACCTGCCGCTGCAGGGACATGTGGCAGGCACAGAAATTGCAAATGAGGCTGTTGCCACCTGCTCCGGCACAACGTAAATCCCATTTATTCGGGACAAGAGGCTGCTGCCGGGAGCCCCTCGGCTGAGCCAGCGCCTCACCAGTGCTCCCAGTAGGCCGCCGTGGCTGGGGGAAGATTGCTGCACTCAGGGATGTTGGATCCTGCCGGGAGCATCCCGCAGCTGGTCCGGCCGTGGGATGCAGAATGGATCTCCTCCTCGCCTGGATAACACAAACTGAGTAGCAAAAAACCCCCCAAAAGTACCAACAAACAAACAAGTACAAACTGACAAACAAACAAAAAACCCCAAAGGAAATATTCACTTTTCATATATACAATTTCTATTTATCTTGCTGATGTCGCAGCAGTCGGGGCTGGCTCCTCCGGGCACTGAGCAGCGCAGTCAGCCCCCAGCTGTCCTTCACCAAGCCCTACAACTGGGCAAAGCATCAGGAGATGTTTTAAACCCCTTTTTCATGTCTCTGCGTGGTCAAGGAAAGGTGCCAGAGGGTTGCATATTTCCAGGGAAGGAGAGAAAGCCCCAAATATTCCAGGGTCACTCCGCAGCCATCGCCTCCGAGCAGGGCTCAGCCTCTCCCCCTGGAACCGCTGCCCAAACTGCCCAAATTTTTTCAGGGCGGCCAAAAATCCGTCAGTCCCTTCCCTCATCCACCTCGGCCAGGAGGAGAAGGAGCTCGGGGCAGGCTCGGGGCTGCGCCGGTCACGTGCGGGGCAGAGAAATGCAAAGCACAGTAATTATCAGTCGCAGAGCCCTGTTAATGATTAAGTTTGGGAGACGCTAACAATCAAGCCTATTGAAAAGACTACAAGGGTTTCAAAGTGTTTCCTCCGAACCATGTGACGGCAAATTGTTCCGAGTAGACGGCTCTTAATTCAAATGCTCGTTGTCATGGGGACGGGATAACACCCCTCCTATTCAGGGGTGCCACACAAGCAGCCTACTATTTGCCACAATAGGCTTTTGAGTTCCACACTTCATAAACGGCCCCCAAAAAATCGTCTGGGGATTAATATCGGCGCTCACCTTTCCTAGCACAACGCAGGCAAAAGGCCAGAGGGTGCCGGGGCTGGAGAAAGAGCTGCGAGCACAGGGATGGATGGATGGATGGATGGATGGATGGAAGGATGGAAGGATGGATGTGGGAAGCACAGCACTGTTCCCGTGCTCCCATGGTGTTGATGAGGTTCAGCTACATGTGCAGGGGCAGGAGATTCCCTCTAATCCCAAAATGTCACTGGCAAGGTCACATCTGCCTGGTACCAGAGCTAAAAACTACCTGGAAGCTGCCACGGCTTCAGCAGATGCTGGAGGAGGGCAGGAGCCACTGCTGGCACTGACTGGAAATCCAGATATGGAGAGACATGGAGAAAGAGACTCAGGTTCTCTCCCGAGCAGCACATGGGAGCCCTGAGGAGAGGCTGGAGTGGATTTCTTGGTGCCTGCTGGTGACAATTTGCTTGGAACTCCTGGGACTCATTCTGGTGTCTGAACCCAAGGAGAAATCAAACCCTGCTGCTGGGAGGGATGGAGAAGCTGAAACCTTTGGGCAGGCTCTGAGCTTAGAGCTGCCAAATTTGGGCTAAAACCAGCTGTGACACCAACAGCTGCTGCACGAGCCGCTCGCTCACCTTCTGCTCACAGGGGCCAGGGAAACATTTGTATGAAATATGAAATCAGTTCCCAGGAGCTGCTGAAACACGCCAGGAATTTCTGGAACAAATCCTGCAGGCTTTAAGAGCTTTGTTCACGTTTGGGGTTGCAAGCACAGGCCCAGCAGGATTTAGCAGTGGATCCCTATGAGTGTGGGTGTTTAATCAATGGATCTCCTTGCCTCGGGAAACCACGGTTAAAGGAGCTCCAGCAGGGACAGGATAAGCTCATGGATGGTTCTTAAACACATGGAAAGCACACATGGCTCAGGATATCCCGTGCTGCAGGGCACTAGCAGCTGGGAGAGCATCACTACACGCTGCCCAGCCCCTGGGCTGGCGGCGGCTGGAGAGGGCTTGGAGAGCTTTTGTCCTTTCCCTGCCCAAAATCCCTTTTGTTTCCCCTTGGATGAAACACAAAACCACAAATCCCCGGGGCTGGGAGCGATGTGATGGGGCTGGAAATGCCACCCCAGGGTTCCAACCTGCTCCCCCTGAAGGCATCTCTGAAAGCAGCCAAGGCTTCAGGCTGCAGAGGGAACAGCTCCGACAGCTTCATTGTTCCCTGACGAGGAAGGAGGAGAACCATCACCTTCCCGCGTGGGAGCAGCGCTGAGGGAGAAGGGATCCGGTAGAGGAATGAGTCATTTCCATCGCCACCTCCTCCCCCAGCACCACGCGTCCTCAGGAAAGAACAGGAGGCAATCCTTCCCCTCCAGGCTCCCAATCCTTCCCTTCCAGGCTCCCAATCCTTCCCCTCCAGGCTCTCAATCCCTCCCTTCCAGGCTCCCAATCCTTCCCCTCCAGGCTCCCTGGCTGCCGGTGAGAGGAAGGGAAAAATAAACCCCAGAGCTCTGCCAAAACCCCATCCCTGCAGGATGTGCGTGCCCCCCAGACCCAGCAGTGATGGAGCAAATGCTCTCAGTGGCACCCAGCAGCAGCATCCTTGGGTGCAGACTCAGACCCACAGCAGCAGCCACCCAAAAATGTGATTTTCTGGCCCAGGATTTCCTCCTTAACAGCTTCCCAAGCCAAGAGGATGGTGGGAACAACCCCACTCATGAGTGGCAGCCTGTCCCCATCCCCAAAATGAGCTCCATGCAGGCATGGATGCTGCAGCATCCCCCAACACAGGCTCCCCATGTGATGCATCTGCAGCTGATGATAAGGATAACCCCTATCCTCATTACTAAAACAACTGGAAAAGGCAAAAGGCAGGACCACACCTCCCCAGGGGTTCTACTCCTCACTCCCACCTTGGGAGAGTGGTGAGGAACAACTCACACCTCCCTAAATTCCCTTCCAGGCTGATGCTTGTCCCATCTTTCAACTCTCTGCAGGTAGAAAGATCCCTGCAAAAGCCAAGGCTGAAAAGCCAAGGGGTTTAAAGCCAGATAGGAAGAGATGTGAACCATCCAAACCCTCTTAAAACTGTCAGGACACACACATCAGCCTTCCCATTGCTCCGTGCTATGTGTAAGGATTTCAGGAAATTAAAAACTGTGCTCTTCATTGTCTGCACACTGGTTTGGGGAGACAGAGGTGAGAAATTGTGCAGCTATGGTGCTGCTTTATCAACCAGCACATGGGATCCATCCAGAGACACCACGGAAAGGAAAACCCCAGTTAGAGAGCCAGGAATGTTTTACCCTGCAAAGTACCAGCGTGATTTAGAAGTCTCTCTACCTCCGGGATGCCTCATTCTCCCCAGTCAGCAGAAGAAAAGACTCGGAGGTTTCACATAAAAGGAGGCTTTTTCATGGGAGAAAAATGATGAAAGTAGGGAAAACAGAAGCGAGTGGAAAACACTGACTGCGATCAGGATGCAGCAGTTCAAAGCCTGTGTGGTTGCTGGCCTGTGCAGGCTGAGCTGCTTTAATCTGAGCCCTTTCTCCCTTCCCTGAGACGCCCTGAGTGTACACAGAGCCGCTGAGCAAATGGCAACGGAATATTTTAATCGGATTTTAACAAAATTAAAGCCCCTGCAACCCGAGTGGGAGAGCAAGGTAAACAGCAGAGAGGAAGGCTTAAATGTGCCTTTCCATCCCACTAACTCCAGGTTTGCTCCAGCTTAGGCAGCAAAAGGATGTGGCCCCTGCACTCCCTCGGCAGAGAGCAAAGCCCTCCCTAGAAGGGTTCCTGCCCAGGAGAAGCCTTTGCCACCATCCCACTGCTGCCCCCAACGCTTCATCCCCATTTCCCTCCCTATTATCCCATCCTAACGAAGGCATTTGGGGACGGTGGACAGGGAGAAGCCTCGGCAGAGCCTCCCCTTTCTGGAGGGACTGATTAATGAAAGGCTTCTCTATTATCGGGTTATCGCTCCCCGTTTTTCTTAATTGAGGCGATGCACCTCCATCCTCTAAACTTCAAGGATGACAATAATTAGCACAGCGAGCCGTTATTGCTCTCATCATCTCTCCCCTTCAGGAAGTACAAGATCTAAGGCACCAGCCATGAATAGGAAATCCAGCTTTGCCAGGCACACTCTCACCGACCTCGGAGCCGCCCCGCGATCTTGTAATGAGAGGATTAGCCCAGAATACATATGTGGCCCTTTAAAGGAGAATATTTATTAAAAATACATCAATGTATCACTGCTGGGGCGCACATGCAGCTTATTAACAAGAGACCCCCCTCCTGAGCGGGCTTTTGTCAGCAGCAAACAGAGCTGGGGAGATAAACAGCAGCTCCTGTAATTAAGAGTAGCCCTCGTGTTAATGCTGGTTGCTGTTACAGCAGCTTATTGTCGGCTGCAGGGCCTGGGGAACCAGGATGATGGCAAAGGCTAATGCTGAAAGGTGGATTTAGTTAGTAAAAGATGAGCCTGGAACATGGATTTTAAGCAAAAGGTGAGGAGGGGAAAAAATCTTGCTTGGATTTAGCCATCCTCAGGCAAGATTTAACTGCAAAGGAGGAACCAGCACTTAGAGAGTCACAGGATGGTTTGGGCTGGAAGGGACCTTAAAGATCCTCTCATTCCAGCCCCCTGCCATGAGCAGGGACACTTTCTGCTATCCCAGGTTCCTCCAAGCCCCATCCGACCTGGCTTTGAATGATAAAACTCCTCCCCTTTTTGGTGAAACACAAACACACACACAGACATATATAACACATATATATGGTGTTTACTTGGGATCAGAGCCCCATTACTGGCACAAGACACACTAAACATGCAGCGTTGGGGGGTCCTCCCCTGGTCTTAGTCCTGAAGGATTCACTCCTTACCCAGTTATGGGGGATGAAATTGTCTCATTTTCCAAAAAGACCTTGCAGAGAGAGACTCACCTGTCCAATATCACAAGATTTGCAATGAACTCACCCTGACCATCAAGAGCAGGAATACCAGGGCAAAGATAACTTGGAGAGGGTTTGTGTTTCTGCCAGTATAGCCCCCCCAGCTCAGCAGCAGCACGTATATGTGTATTTAAAATACATCCATGTGCTGCAAAGCTCTTCAAAACACACCTCCCAAGCAGGCAGAGGGCCAGACACAGCTACCTCACATCCCCCAAAACCAGCACAGAGCCCAGCTGCCCCCCCAGCAAGGCAGGGGAAGAGGGGAGGTTATATTTATATTCTATGTATAAAAATACATAATATATAAAATATATAGAGATCAAATATTAGGAAGGAATTCCTGGCTGTGAGGGTGGTGAGGCCCTGGCACAGGGTGCCCACAGAAGCTGTGGCTGCCCTTGGATCCCTGGCAGTGTTCCAGACCAGGTTGGATGAGGCTTGTAGCGACCTGGGATAGCGGAAAGTGTCCCTGCCCATGGCAGGAGGATGAACTGGACAATCTTTAAGGTCCCTTCCAACCCAAACCATTCTGTGATTCCACGATATTTAGAATTTCCTGTTCCCTGAGTGTCCCATTTTCAGGCTTTTTCCCTACAAACACTTGTTCTCAAGAGAGCAATTGTGCTCTCACACACACCCCAACAAACAGGTTGCTCTTGCTGGTTTTCCTCATCAGGTTTCAGAAGCCCTTTGAGAGGACAGAGGTTTCAGTTTCTCCTTATTCAACCTGGGTAACAAAATGCCCTGCTGGGTTGGGAACAGGGACTGATCCCACTCTGCCAGGAGCTTGGAGTCTCCTTAAGCCAAGATTTTCACTTCATCACAGGACCCCAAAAGCAGGAGATTTAGGACAGACATCCTAGAAAGCACAACTGACTGTTTGGGAGTCCAAGTCCTGTTGTCACAACTTTATACACCCAGGGACCAAGGATATAGACTGAGGCAAGTGCAAAATAACAATTTTTTGGTGTATTTAATGTTGGAGTCCAAGATATTTGGAAAACCCCTCAAATTGCCCTGGGGGGTCTGGGACCCTCGCTGGGACCCCAAGAAGACACAGTCTTTGATTTGTGCCCATGGGAGAAGCTTCCAGCACTTATAGATGAATTAAAAACATTAAAAATATAAAATAGATTAGTTTATCACAAAGTAAAAATTTGTAATTTTAAGTTTTGCAGTATGGAAATAATAGAGAAGCAAAATAGAAGTTTCTGAGTAGTGTTCAGGGTTCTTTTACTCCGTTTTCTGCTATGACGGTGCCACAAAAACATTAATAAAATAAATTTGAAGTTTAAAAAAGTGTTAAAAATAAGTGATAGTTATTAGTACAAAATTATAAATATAGTACGTTTTAACAGTTAATTAAGTAATAAGTCTTTAAAACAACACTGCATTCTCAGTTTCAAAGTCTTACAACAGAAAATTTAGAGTGCAAAACCCAAGTGCAAAGCATCTCTCTGAATTTAAAATAAGAACTTAAATAAACAACAAAAAAACCTGAAAGCTGCAAGTCCAACTCCTTTTTATCTAGTATAAAACTTTAATAAAAAAATAAAAACCCCTATTTCAAAAGCACAGCCATGTCAATTTAACACCTGGGTGAAGGCTGGGGGCCCCATCCTGAGTCACTGAAAATCCAGCAAATCATCTCAGCCATGTGGGGGGAAACAGCACTTAAAATTTCAGCTGTTGTGCTTCCTCAGCCAATTTACAACTGCATCCATTGAATTAATAATGACCAGCCAGGACCAGCACTGCTGATACAGACCAGCTCCCTCTGCTCCTGAAATATTTATCGATTTTAAAGAATTATATCCCGAGCCTGGTTCAGGTTGTTTTCAATGGGGTTGGATTAGGATGAGTCCATTTGCTTAAGCAAGAGATCAGGTTCTTCCAGGATGGCTCTGGGCAGCACTGATGTGCTACAGGAACACTCTGCCTCTGAACACAAGCTTTGAAATGGTCTTGGAGTCTTTCTTTTCCGTGCTTTAAGCCTGGTTGAGGTGGTGAGGGGTGTTTTACCCAAACAGGTCGTGTAAGATCATCAACAAGGGGCATGAACCTTCAGAGCCTCCAACTTCTCGTGGCTTTGGGTCCCACAGTGACACAAACAGGACCCACGGCCACGTTTGACAGTGGTTTTGTTAATATGAAGAATTGCTGATGACCAAATTGGAGATCCAAAGCCCACTGGGACCCCTCAGCACATCTGAGCTAGTTATTAACCCCAGATCTCCAGAAATGAACAGGGTGAGATTTAAAGCTGTTTGCCAGGCCCTCATCCCTTCTCCACTGAGGAGCTGCTCAGGGGGTCCTGTGATGGTCACAGTGGGGCTGAGGGTGAAGTTCAGAGTCTGGGGGGTCACAGCTGCACAAAAAAAATGCACAAATACCCAGGTGCAAACCTGCCTTTCCCACAGAGGAAGGATAAACCTCTGGACCTTGCCCATGCAGTGCAAGGGGAACATGGATCATTGCAAAAACAGGGGGAAAAAACCAAACCCACAACATTTTCAGCAACATGGAATAAACCCTGCTTGAGGGCCTGCGTTTCCCTGTTTAATTAGCTCCTCAATGATGCAGAGCCAGCTTCCCCAGATGTATTGAAGATGTATTTTTAGGTGCAACCACTCCAGAAATAGAAGCAACCCCGCAGGAAGCTGCACACAGCCGCCAAGGAGCCACGTGCAGGTTGTGCTGTGGATGCACAAGCCAAGAGCAAAACTTGCACCCATCCCGAGCACAGTGGACATAAGAACAGGGGCACTTCCAGCAGCCACCTCAGACATACACTTGGAAAACCAGAAACACAGAAATTCAAACAGAAATGAAACATTTCGTACATCTCTGTGTCACAGCATGAAGAGAGGTGGGGTTTGGAAAAGGGGACACACCACGGGAAACTGCCCCCAGTGAACACCTGAGCAAGTCCTGGCATTCCCTTGGGTTGTCCTGGACTTCTAGTCATTCACACAGACTTAGGAAACTCCTCAAGGCTTTTACTGACCCATTTGCTTTGGCAGTCTCCCAGAGGAAAACATCCAGATGAAGCTCCAGAGGAGGCTACATCTCAGACTCCAATCCTGCCCCTGTGACAGGCAGAGCTCTCAGCAAAATCTGTGCCTTCAGGAATTAGTGCAGCCTTGTTTTAAGCAAGTCTGGGAGAGAAGACACCCTCCATAAAGATATTTGGCTAAACCTCCCTCCAAGGAGGACCCTTTGCCCATCTCTCACCCCCAGCCACTGCCCAGACAGAGCTGACAGGGGATCCACAGGGATTTGTGAGAGCAAGACAGATCTCCAAAAGGATGTGAGAGAAAGCCTGAATGCTGGAAAAGTAGCAATTGTGTCCATTTTATTTTAAAGCTTTTGTAGACTTTACATCCCATTGATGTCTTAAATGGCTACCTAGAAACAGAGACCAGACAGGAATAAAGGAATAAAGGAGGGATTTATTTGAAAGGCCTTCAGAGGTCACACTCTGGGCTCCAGAGGCTCCTGCCTCAGTGCATCCCAAAATGGACAATGACAGACCATGAGTTGAGTTCTCCACACTTTGATATCAGCATCAACTCACCAAGCAGAGCCCAACCAAGGATGGAATTTCCCCAAGCTTGTCCCCCTCTCCCCAAGATGAAGGTTTGCAGTTGTTGGGCCCAGGAGGGTCTGGGTGTCCTTGGAGAGTGAGCTGGAGAGGCTTTGTTATGTCAGTGTGAGCATGAGAGAACAGCACTGAACGAGCTCCAGGGACCTGCAGAGTTCCACTGGGCACTGCAGGGTTGGAAAAATATAAAAGTTCAAACCTAAGGCATCACCATAGCATGACCAGAGGCTTTCTCCCCAAAACCCTTCCTTTCCAGCCAGGGCACAAGCACAGTCTAGCCCCATGGAGGAGAGTTTCTCGCTGGAAGATGATGCTTGAAGTCTGGCAGAAATTAGGTGGTTTTCACCTTCGGGATGTTCCCATAGGAACTCCCACTCAGCTTCCACCAAGACCCACAAAAGAGCCCTCCCAGTACAACCCCTCTGCCTCAGGCAGAAGGCAGAACTCTGCCAAAACCAGCCTGGCAAGATCCCCGGTGAGCACCAAACCGCGAACATCCCCGAGAGAGCCGCAGGAGAAAGCCAAGGTCACACAGGGAGCAGGGGGCACAGGGGGACCCCCGGGAGAACACACAGCTGTGCCATTGCACGCGGCTTTTATGGCAAAATCATCTGAATTGTTTGGGGTTGAATTAAAGCTGCACGAGCTTTCCTTTTTTTTAAAGGCAGTAATAAATAGCTGAGTGAGTCACTGCCCGAGGAGAGCCCCGGCAGCAGCTCCTGGGTAAACAACCTGCGGCTCCCCAAGGCCGCGGACAGCCGGGAAAGGCCGGGAGGGTCGTGCTGGGGGACGCAGGAGAGGCAGCACAGCTTCAGGGAGACACCTCAGAGCCTTCCCCTGCACTTCCCATTGCCATTTCGAGGGATGACGATGAACTGAAAGCAAGAGGAGCCAGGTTTGTGCAGGAGCCGGGCTGGGCAGGCAGCGCCTCACGGGAAGGGCTCGGCCCCGCACGGCACGGCGCGGGTTCTCCCGGTGCAAATCGCCTCCAGAAAAATAAATAAACACCCCAAAAAAATCCACTGCCAGCATCTGAACATCCCACTTTGGGCTTTTTCCAAGAAGAGCATCCCTGTATCCATTAGCTATTGTCTCCCTCTAGCGCGGGCAGACACCATCCGGCCTCCTCTCCTGGCTGGGCACCGGGGCTGGAGCTCTGCAGAGAGCCGGGGGCTGCCGGCCCTGGGAACACGCCAAGCACCGGCTCTACCTTTGCACTGATGAGTCAGCTTCCCACACTCTGTAAATTTGTCTTTCTCATCCCATTTTCTCCCAGCAGATGCTCCGAGCAGGAGGGATTTCTCAGCGAGCAAACCGGCGAGGCAAAGCTTCCCAAATCGGAGACGTCTGCCAGGAGCGGCGCTTTATGCGGGGCTGGAGAGGACACCGAAGTGAAACAGCATCCTTCCCTCTTCCCAGGGCTCCTGGGGAAGCAGCCTGACCTCTCCTCACCCTTCAGAGAGGGGATCAGGCTTTGCTCGGGCTGAGCTTTCCAGGGGATCTTTCCACAGCTGCCTTTAACACCTCTGTACATCCCTCAAAGCAAAATAAAAACCTGTGCTTAAATTTCAGAACTAAACGATCCCCTAACCTCTCCAGGGAGAATTCTTGCCAAGAGAGAGAGGGAATGATGCTGCAAATCTTTTCAACTGAGCACTGCAGCAGCACCTTCACCCCCTGCTCTGCAGCTCAACCCACAGAAAATCAAGAGTCAGGCTCCAAAGGCTGCATCCACAGGCTCTCCAGGCACTGCTGTCCCTTCCAAAAGCATTTATTTCTTGAATGAGGCACATCCAGCATTTACAAACCCACCTTTTTAAGGAAAAAACAGACATCACCCTACTTGCAGAGCCCAGCTCTCATTGGAATGATGCTTCAGAGAGGAGCTTCCCAGCATGGGTGGCCAAGGGGACTCCCCCAGAGGTGCAGGAAAGAATCAGAGCCACAGGGACACCCCCAGCCCAAACCTTCAGCATTAAAGCACCTGGGTTATATTCTTAAATAATTTTTAACCAGTCAAACCTGCACAGATCCATTAAACTACCACTTACCCCCTCAAAAAAGGTGTTTAGACACCTGCCAAAGGACCAGCCTCTGACCCCAACCTGGGCAAGAGTAGTATTTTCCTTGGATCTGTAGTTTCAGGGGGTGTCTTTCTACATCAAACACCTATACAAACGAGACTAAGGCATTTGAGTTTTCACTCCATGGAACAGAATCTCCATGGAACACTTGGGACACTTTAGTGGCCACAGCTGAGACCCAGGGTAGTTCCTTCTGTGAGGAAACCACATTTTCCAGTTTTCTCTCCCTCTTCTGAGCTCTTTCACAGCTCTCAGCAGGACTTGGGATGATCTAGATCACTGGAACCATGTAAGGAAGAGGCTTCTTTACCTCCTGTCAGATGAAGACCAAATATTAACTAAAAAATAGCACAGAGGGGAGTGAGAACAGCTCAGGGTGAGCAGTTTGAACTGTTTCACCTCTGCAATTAACCCCCCAATTAACTACTGACCCCTGTTTTATTGCCTTCCCTCAGATACATCCTCAAGTGTTCTCAAGAACCAAAACAGCTCTCACCCTGCCCATTGAAGAATCTCATAGGACTGTGAGGTTCCTCTAAGACACATGGAGAGGCCACCTCATCTCCCCATGTCCCCAGGAGAATCTCTGTTCCATCAAAGACCCTCCCCACACTTGTTCCCAGCAAACCACATGATAACAGTGATGTCTTAGGTTTGAACTTATATATTTTTCCAATCCTGCAGTGCCCAGTGGAACTCTGCAGTTCCCTGGAGCTCGTTCAGTGCTGTTCTCTCATGCTCACGCTGACATAACAAAGCCTCTCCAGCTCGCTCTCCAAGGACACCCAGACCCTCCTGGGCCCAACAACTGCAAACCTTCATCTTGGGGAGAGGGGGGAAAGCTTGGGCAAATTCCATCCTTGCCTGGCTTCTGCTTGGGGAATTGATGCTGATATCAAAGTGGGAAGAACTCGTGAGCTGTCATTGTCCATTTTGGGATGCACTGAGGCAGGAGCCTCTGGAGCCCAGAGTGTACCTCTGAAGGCCTTTGAAATAAATCCCTCCTTTATTCCTTTATTCCTGTCTGGTCTCTGTTTCTAGGTAGCCATTTAAGGCATCAACAGAGCATCCAAACCCTCTCCCAGAACTCCTTTCACCCCAGACCCCCATCCAGGAGGTGGATCTGTGGCAAATGGACACATTCTGCACACCACTGACTTCCAGCTGTTCCTCCCCCTTGTACTCCCTGATTTTTCCCAAGGATAACACATGACACAGAACCACAATTTACATGGCAGCTTGATGGGGATTTCTTGTCTTTTTTAAAACCTTAATACCTTTTCTTCAAAACAAAAATCTTGCTGTGGAGTTTTCAAGCAGCTTGCCTCTTCTCGAGCTGGTGCCTCCTCCTCTGCCGAAAAACAAGCACAGAGGGTGCAGCCTGATGCTCATTTCAGGGAGGGGATAGGTAGAAACCTCACCTGAGTCATCCAAATTCACTTGAAAGAAGAGAGCAGGAACACCTTGAATAATAGCATCCCTTTATTTGCTGACACCATTACAAAAACTGATTACATTAGCAACCCAAAAAAAAAAAAAAAAAAGGAGTGTTTACTTGAGGTTGAAGTCAGAGGCAGCTAATCCCAAAAATGTAATTAAGTAAAACAGTGTACAACATCAGTATTAAAATGTCATTTCCCATCGGTGACTTTACCACGTTGGAGTTTTCTGAACAAGTTTTATTGAGCAAAATAAGATAAAAGATTATGTGTTTACTGTCTCTCCAGGAATGTAAAGGTCTAATTATCCAAACAGGTTTGTTTTTATTATAAAACTAAACTCTGGAGGTGTCTACAGAGTTGGGTTTTTTCTTTAAATCAGTAGTCTAACAAGGATTAGAAAAGACAAAACTCTGTTCAGTGTTTCTGACAAAGTAGAAAGGGTGAAAACATAAATAAGGCTTTAATTTGGCAAAATATAATACAATGCCTTCTGCTATCCTCAAATGAACGATTCCCCCGTGACTTCACTCTGCAAGAGAAACACAAATCACCAGGTCAGAGGAGCAGCTTCCCAAGGGAAAACCCAGGACCTCACCAGCATATCCTTGGTGCCAGCCCACGAGGAAGCCCAGGGGAACCTGGGTGGAGGAGGCTGAGCAGGAATAGCCTCCCAGAGCAGAGGCCAAGGTGCAGCAGCACCTCTCTCCCACCTGAACACCCAGGTGCCCTCTACCAGCTCTGCTGTCTGTGCCTTACAAAGGCAGGAGCACAAAAAACATCTAAATCAGGAGTAAGACAAGCCCCCACCCTCAGCAGACAGAAGGGAGCTCTGACACTCCTTGTTCAGTGCCAAGGCTTTGCTGCCTCCCAACACAAACAGCTCCCAGCTCAGACCCAGATCTGCATCAGCTTCCTGAGAAAGTTCAGGGTCTTGAGTTTATCCAGCTTTCAGTTAACTTTGGGTCACTTAAGGAGTTTACCAGCATGGTGCAGCCAAGCACAAGGCGCAGGTCTCCAAGCTGGCTGCACACTAAAATAAAAGCCCTGTCCGTGTTTCTGTGACTGGATGAAGAGCTCATGCCAGGCTGGTGCTTCAGACACTCACAGCCAGCCCTTGCTGGCAGCTCAGAGAGAGCCCAGGGGGTTATTTTATATCCACCATCCCAAAGCAATCAGAGCGTGGAAGTGCAGATAGTTTGCTGGTGGAGCAAACAAAGAGGAAAAAACGCAGAGGCTCTGGGATAACAAAACTTGGGGCAGCTGCTGCAGGAGAGGCAGGGACTGGAAGGGAGAGGTGCAATTACACACCCAGAGAGGGACACTGAGACACAAGATTAGTCTCAGCTGATTGACATGTGCATGCAGAGAGGAACAAACCCAGTGCCAATCCAGAAGCTTTTTAGGATTTGCATGGAATATGGATCAGGTATTAGGAAAAGATTCGTCACTGCAAGTGTTGTGAGGATCAGGCTCAGAAGAGGCTGCCCAGGGCAGTGCTGAAGTCCCCATCCCTGGAGGGATTCAAAAGCCCTCTGGATGTGGCACTTGGGGACATGGTCAGTGTTGGCCTTGGCAGTGCTGGGGGGATGGCTAAACTCCCAGCCTTAGTTGGCTTTTCCAACCTTAGTAACTCACTGATTCTGTGATCTGATTTTAAAAGTCTCATATTTTGACAGCGGAGTTGATGCATTTGAATGAAGTCCCACCATCACAGACCAGTGGCCTTCTCAACAGTTGAACTGGGGAGCCACTGATCACACCCACCTGGCTGTAGTGTCCTCATCCCTTTGACAGCATTTGGCTTATTGACACGAGCAGCTTCTTGAGGTGACCCACATCCTGGGTAAGATTCACCACCACATTTCTCTTTTTATCACTCAATTCCTGGAAGAAGGAAAAAAAGGAAATCATTAAAAACTCATTTACAATCCAATTACCAAGAAAGCCTAGAATTAGATCCTCTGTATAAAATTACAACTCGTGGTGCAGATGGGAACAATTCTTGTAAGTCAGAGGAGAGCCAGAGAAGGAGAACATGGCTCAAAGTCAAGGAGCCCTTTCCTGTTGCAGGGAATCACCTGCACATCCAGCTCTTACCCTCCCTGTCTGGGACTCCAGTACCCCCTGCTTCCAGGAACTGTGCTGGTATCCACAGCTGATCCAGCCTCAATGGTTATTTGAGCCCTCCCACAGACGTGGTTTATAACACAGGTTGGGGTGCACAGGGGGAGGGATGACTTCTGACCCCACAGCTGCAACAGCAAAACTCCTGGACCACCAAGGACTGGGTGTGACTGAGGATCTGTGGGATGTCACAGCACCCTCACAGATCCTCAGCAGCGCCCAAAACCCAGGCCCAAGGCAGCTCCAGCTGTTGAACAGCTGCCTGGAGATCCACACCCTTCCCCACCCACAGCTGCCCCATGGATTCACCCTCTGCTCCAAACCCCTGGGAAGTTCCCCCTTGCCAGCAGCACTTGGGCTTGGATGAGAGCTTCACAAAGCACTCCAAGCAGTCAACATGGAGAAAAGGAAAAATGAAAGCTACCACGAGCTAGAAAGTTTCCTGTGCTGAAATGAAAATGCTGAGCTTGTGTTTTGAAACAAAAATAAATGCCTATTTTTTTTTTTTTCCTAGGAATTCGACAGTTTATTAGTCAGGAAGTGTCACAGCTGAAGATGGACTCTCCCCCTCCTGCCTCCTTGCCTGTCAGCCTTGCTGGGCTAACAGTGCTGTGTAAACCTTGTTTTATTACCTTTATTGATTAACTCCTCCAGAGACGCACAGAGCACTCCACATCCAACACACACCCTACTGCTCCTCGTTCAGCTCAGAACACTGACATGCAGATCGCCTGCAGGAGAGCTTTTCCTTGAAATTTAACACCTAAAAACAAGCAACTCTGCCGTGGTGCCAGCAATGCAGAAGCACCCAGTTCTCCACAGGAGCACAGAGGTGTTTGCAGGCACTCAGCATCCGTCAGCCCAGCTCTGCTGTTACCCACAGAATGAGACTGATGCATAATGCGGGTGCAAATCTCTCCCCAGAGCTCCAGGGAAATTAGAGGGAGTTCAGAGAGGGCCATTTTCCCTGCTCCCATTTGGCTGGAAATGCAGAACGAGCAGTAAATCAAACTCAAGCACCTGCACCATTACAGAAACGACTGCAGGCTCAGACGAGAGAACAAAACAATCTACAGCAAAGCTCTGACTCCTGGGCAACTGGTAAAGATTCTTCTACTATAAGAAAATCGTTGGGATCTGTATTAGGGTAGCCTTAACCTGTTTTGCCCCTTTTAAAGTAGAAAATCAGGTCTGTCAAGGCTGAGACTTGGCTTAGCAGTCTATACAGGCTGATGAAAGTGGAAAGGCAAAGACAATTAGCAGCCCAGCAGATGAATTAATCTGGCACTGACCAGCAGTGAGGCTGCCTGGGCATCAGCACAGAACGCAGCAGGAGCAAGGAAGGAGCCCTCCAGTCCACTCCCAACCCCATCTCTGGGAACAGCTCCTCCCTCCCTCTATTTCTGCGTCTCCCTCCTGTTTTGTGACCTCACTAATCTCAGGCAGTGTTCACTCATGAATTATAGACACATCTCCAACCCTCCCGGGGCCAATCCTCACTAGATCCTGATGGATTTGGGCTCAGCACAGTCCTACCCCAGCTAAGCCAGGAGTGCACAGCTGCCTTACACAGCCACTGCTGAGCCCCAGCCCTGTGCTCTCCATGACTCAGGGGAAAGAGGGGAAATTTAGGTCAGATATACAGAAAAAAATCCTTTCTTGTGAGGGTGGGGAGGCCCTGGCACAAGGTGCCCAGAGAAGCTGTGGCTGCCCCTGGATCCCTGGAAGTGCCCAAGGCCAGACTGGATGAGGCTTGGAGCAGCCTGGGATAGTGGAAGGTGTCCCTGCCCATGGCTGGGGGTGGAACTGAATAGTCTTTACAGTCCCTTCCAACCCAAACCATTCTGGGATTCTAAGATTCCACTTCCTTGGGATATGGGGATGAAGAGAGGAAGAGGATGGCAGTGGGGAAGCCCCTCTGATTTCAGATTCAGACCCAGCAGCTAAAACAGGAGCTGAACCGTCTGGACAGATTCCCCTCTGCTGTTTCACACATATGGCATTCCCAGCTCCCAGTGAGCAAGTGTTCTACATGGAGATTTGGGGGGAAAAGCACATTAGATTTCACATAAGCCTCAAAATAAGCTCAGTGCCTAAGCAAGCTGCTGAATATAAATGACTTCCTTAAAGCACACTAAAAAGCCCCCTTTAGTCATCAGCTGGTCCCATAAGTGACAAAGCAGCTGATTAGAAACCCCAAATCATCTATTTTTAAACAGAAAGAAAAGGAGTCTAAAGAAAACACTCTGAGTGTGTTTGAGGGTTTATGCAAGTATCATTTCTCAATTTTGTGGGTTGGTTCCAGCACCCAGAAGGAACAAATATGTTCATTTTCAAGCATGTGTTTTCAGGTCCTTCATAAAAAAAAAAGAGGCACTGTTGCTAGGTGGAAGTGGCTGGAAGACTTTCTTTTTTGATCTCAGAGCTATTTTCAGCTGGGTTTTTAGGCTTCTGGGGAGACAGTTTCTCTCCCTCCCCTCAAAAAAAAACTAAAAAAAAAGGCACCAGAAAAGGCTTGGAGAAAAGATAATGTTCTAATTCCAGCCTCTGCCAATGGCTACCTGTCAAGAGCTCTGCTTAGACAATTAATGTATTTTTACTAATGAAGGCTTAATTACAGGTTTATTAGGACTGTTTTTCCACACTCCTCTTTAGAATAAAGCCATGGATATTCTGGCAGAAACCTGGGCTCCACGATGTGCAGCAAGAGCAGAGCAATGCAAGAGCCAGAGGGGATTTGTGAGTTAAGGCTACAGCTGTTAAGCCAAAGGAGAACATCTGGGCCACCACAGGGCACACCTAATGAAAGCCCAGCTCGGGAGGGCTGGCCAGAGCCACAAATACCATGGCTGATGGCATGGCTGTCCCAGTGCACCACATGGAGAAGCCACAAGGGCACAGCAGAGACAGCTGGGCAATGGCTTGAGGGAGGCTTTTCTCCAGCCTGCTGCAGACACATAGCACCTGACTGGCATCATGAAGCCCTGGCCTCCCCCTGGGAACACAGGGAGGGCTCAGAAGCCCTCCTATCCTCCAGGAATCAGCTCCCAGGGTTGGCACATTCGAGGTCTCACAGGCCCAGCTGCACCTCCAGCTCAGACACGGTGAGCCCAGTGCAAGGGTCCATCAGTATCCATGACTGATTAGCCTGGAAAAGCCATTTCATTCCTGCTAATGACTAGAAAGGCTTTTCTACAGCTCTCCTCAGAGGACCCCGAGCTTCCTCTCGCAGCTGATGAAGCCACTTAGGTTGAGCAGCTAAAAGGAGTCGATATAAATTATATGTCCTATCAGCAAGGGCTCCTCTCCCCTCAAATGACAGCAGTTCCTTCCACTCTGTCCCTCAGAAGAAAATGAGTAACAAGCTCCACTGACACCATTGAGCTGGGAGAGAATCTGCTTCAGCCTTCCCCTTCCCAACTGCCTTCTGGAAAGCTATTCCAGGGCTGGTGTGAAAGCTCTTTTTTCCAGAGATGGAAAAAGCCAGTGACAAAGCCACAGCTCAACCCCCTGTGCAGGTGGTGTCTTTAGGGCAACACTCTGAGCACCAGCTCCACAAGCACCTGTGCTCAGGTGAGTCACCTGCAAGTGTGAAAAACAGCCCACCCAATTCCAGACCCTAAAACTGGAATGCCATGGCTGGAGGATACAGGAACAGCAGCAGAGTCGCCCACCCACAGCACTCAGGGCTGGTTCCTACTGAAGTCAGCAAGATTTTGCTGCAGGACCACATCGAGGTGAACACAAATGCCCAGGAGCCAGGACCAGCTGAAATCAAATTCTGGCTCTTGGCCACAGCTGCAGAGGAGCAGAAGGAACCACATCCTGGCAAGAGAATCTCTGCATGAGTGCTACAGGTTGTGCAAGACTGCCTTTCTTTGGCATTACTGATGTCAGCAAGGGCCAACCCAAAAGTGCTCTCAGCCCACTTAGCCATCAGCAGTTATTTTGAGCTTCCCTTTTCCCTTCTTGAAGGGACAGGTCTGGGGATCTCCCCACTTTTGCCCAAACCAAACCAAAAACCCATCAAAAGCCTAGAATCTCTCCCCTCCCTCCTTGCAAATCCAAGCCACAGGGAGGAGGTCACGATCTAGACAGCAGCAGAATTTCCAGTGAATCCTTGACATCCTGGCAAGCTGCAGGACTGGAAGCTTCATCAAGCCCTAATTACCCACCAAAGCAGCACTTTGCTGGACCTCACTTCCCAAAGCTCCCACTGTGCCTGAGCTTTGGGTGCTCCCTGAGCACAAGCTCATGGAAATACTCACCGAGTCTGTGCAAACGTCGCTGTTTTCAATAACATTGGCATCCCCAAAAACCTTCCCAATTTCTCTCTCGAGAGCTGCCAAAGACTCCTGGGCCTGTAAGGGAAAGACATTATTAAAAAAAAAAAAAAAAAAAAAAGGAAGAAACAGGGAAGGCACAACAATTAGCAAAGCCGGAGAAGCAAACCCCCATCTCCCCGAGAGCACCACAGACACAGGAAATCACTGTTCAGCAGGAAATCTGCTTCATGCCAGATTTGCTCCAGGGACCAACCCATTTGCCAAGACTGACATGTCTCCTCACAATCAGCATGGTGCATGTCAGCCTGTCTGCATCTGAGAGCAACCCAGCAGGGAAGCTTTAACAGTCACATATCAGGCTATTAGGTAAAAATTGTACAGTGAATTTTGCAAGAGCAGGTCTCCAAAATCCTATTCCATGAACCATGGACATCAGCACAGCTCGCTTTCTATGTCAACACCCAACATAACTGTCCAGAGGAAAATGTTTTAAATTCTTTATTATAACCAGTTTCCTTTGGCTTTGCACCTCCTGGCAGTGCTTTTGTGATCATCTATCCCTGTCCCAGAACAAGATATGCTCCTCCAACAGCATTTCCAACTCCAGTCCCGGAAGAACTCAGCCCAATTTGCTGACTATGCTGAAGGAACAAGGTGTTCCAGAGTCTGGAGCCAGAGCCCAGCCACCCCACAGGCTATTCTTGTCTCCATTTATCAATTCTCCCATGACAGCTTTGCTTCTGGGGTGACAGACAGCACTGAGACCTCTCACGCTTAAAGATTTTCCACTCCAATTCATCTTGTAAGAGCAGTCATCAAGGAAAAGCACATGTTTGTCCCATCACACTTGCACAGATCTAACTTTTAGGCTTTGCAGTCTCCTGGGTTATAGAGGATATGTCACCATGTGCTTTGTAACTATTTGACTCAACCTCTGCTATTTGACTCTGGATTTAAAAGCCTCAAGCTGTGGGTGGAGGGCTGTAGGATGGGCTTTTTGTTAGGCTGGGTTGTTTTTTTTTTTCAAATAAAGAATTATTTGTCAGCCCCAAATCACCACTTGTTCCCACTGCCATAAAATTATCATGAACAAAGGAGTCTTTCAAGAAGGATAATTAAACAGAGCTGTTAGTTGCAGTTTCATCATTTCTACACATGCAGGTAGAGCTCTTACAGCCCCAGACACTTGGGGAACCAGTCAGTGGAACACCCCATCAGGCAGGCAGTTCAAATCAAGTTCCTTCAAATCATCATTTCCAGCACTGCAAAACCGCAGGCATGGAAGGGTTTTGCTAACATTTATATATGCAACTGCTAAGGGTCTCTGCTTACCTTGGGCAAGTCACCAGCTACTTTTTCTCTCTCATTTTGATCAACTTTGAGTTTTGATAGTGTTTCGTTTAGCTGCGTTTTCAGCTGCAAAACAGTAACAAAGCAAATCAGTTTCCCTCACACACACAGATTTCATCTGTCTGTCCCAGGGATTAACCCAGTGCACGTGGACTGCAAAGGGAGAAAGATTTACTAACAATTACTGCACACACTGGATTAGTATGATGTATACTGAGGTATATACATGTATGATGAGGTTTACAAGGACAGCCAAGGAAGAGAAACTCCATCTGTAAAGATAAAGGTAAAGAATGGAAAGTACAGAAGACAAAACGTGGTTGGCATTGGCTTCCTTACGAGTGGTTTCAACTTTTCAACTCCATTCCAGAAGGAGCATCAGCAATACTAACAGTGCACCAGCCTCTTCAGCATCCTTGTCACAGGAGTCAGCCCAGACTCCAACTTAATTCACAGCAAATATGCAAAAATGAAGATTGTCATCTTCCTAGTGCAGGCTAAACAGTCTCTCTACTGCTGAATAAACTAAAAAGCTCTACTTGTCATCTTAATAAAGCACCACTTACTACAACTATGTTGACTTAACCAGTCTGTTAATGTCACATCAAGGCATGAATCACTGACAGGGGGATATTAAGTTGTCGATTGTGTTTAGATTCAATCCCAAAAAGTGAAACTATTTCAGTCAAGAGGGATGAATACTTCGTACTGGCTGCAGTCAGTACTTAAACTGCGGCCTTCCAAAGGATACACGTTTTTTTAAAGGATATTTTGATTGCTCTTCAACACAGCACACAAAACCAGCCACAGTACTTGAGGCTTGAGCCTCAAACAGAAGTGCTAACAAGGAGCTCGAGTGCCAATTTTGTTGGATTTGTGCCTCTGAAGTGTGCTGTGCTAATGTTCACTATTCCTGCTGTCAATCTTCCTGGGAGCCAGCAGGAGATTAGAGAGAACAATGGGCTACTCAGAGCCCTGAATTCCCACCGACTCCAAACCTCCACATTGTATTTGTCTCACCCTTGGAAGGCTTCCCCCTTTGGAGCACCTGGACTGGTGAACGTTGGGTTTATACATTTTGGGGAAGCTCCTCTGCAGTTTCAACTTCTCCTTGCTTACCTTTTAAATAGTGGGGAACCCATTCTGAAATACCATAATTTCTATTCCTCAGCCTCCTGCAAAAGCCACTCACACACACTCAGGACAGCATTCCTGAGCCAGCTGCATGGGGGTGGTCGTTTAACACATCCTCACACTCCCAGCAGCACAGCACCATCAGATTGCACTCAAGCTGCCCTAGCAGGGAGCTCAGCTTTTTAAGCTTTTGTTGTGCACAGACATAATAAATTGTTGCCTCTTATATTCAAAGAGGTTGGCGTTTACTGATTAACTCCAAGATATGCATTCAATTCCCATTTCCCTTGCTTTCAGAATGAGAGGCTTTGCTTGCTGAGGCAAGTGTACTATTAACTTAAGCAGATCGTTACTGTGGTGGTAGTTATTTTTCTAAATCAACTATTTCAACCCAGTTACATCAGTGGCAGTAGCCTGGCTGTCCCATCATCCCAAAGACATGGTGACAGAGACAACTTTCCCCAATTCTGGCTCAAAAGCAGGAAAGCACTGGCCAAACACAAGCAGAGGAAGGCTCTGACTGCTCCAGCAGCCTTAAAAAACAGGTCACTGAAACAAGTGAGAAGGGAAAGGGCTCAAAATGGAAACCCATGCATCCTTAGGTCTACCCTGTTAATCCAAGTCCTTCTTGAGAAAGCTGCTATAGGAGCATTATTGGCTGGAAGCATTTCTAGCCAAACACGCTGTAACACATGCAAGCACCAAGCCAGCAGAGCCATTCAGCCACAGCAGGGTGTCAGCAGCTGAATGGCTGAATACTCTGAATTAATCTAACTTTGGGTCTGGCCAATTTCAGTACGTACAGAGCAGGATGGGAAAGGCTCTGCACAGCCAGAGCACAGATACCACTGCTGCATCCTCAAAAGATTTGGGGGAAAAAAAACCCAACCAGAGAATAATCCTCCAGTTAAATCGATGAGAGCACCACTTTTGTTGCTCCAAGGACATTACATTTGCTGCTGCATATGCCTACACTGCAAATCTTCTCAAGAAGTTTCAGGAATGAAAGTCTTACAGACTTTGGGGAAAAAGTCTTAAGAACCAGACATGCTATTGTTAGGAGCAGAGAAAAGAGACAAATTGTAAAAGTCAGACTACATAAATGATTTCAATGGACAAAAATATCAAGCTGAAGAGGTTAGCAGAACAGACAGGATTTGAAATAAGTCTCCGCTTCATACGTATGCTGGGAGCCTCATTTGTGCCCAACGGAGAACAAGCTTCTTACCAAATTTAACTCTTCATTCTGTCTTACTGCTTCAGAATATGAATCATCAAGTTTTTTCTGCAATTCAGTCAAGAGATCTTTGAGCTGAAATGAAGTTTAGAGTTTTAGGATTTGTCTCCTTAGGATGCCCCTTCTCTTCTGCTCAGTTATTAGTATGCTGCTCTACCCTAAGGTCACAAGCAATACAAACTCCTCAGCCACAGGGGCTAAGCACTAGGTTAGTTTGCCAGCCAACTGGTAACCAAAAGAAAAAAAAAAAAAAAGAACAGCTTGGACAATTATGTTTACCTCTCTGACTTCTGAAACATAAGTGGATCGTTCTATTTCTGCCTTTTCTAGTTCACTTTCCAAATGTTCTCTCTCTTTTTTAAGCTAGGAACAGAAAAGCAGAGTTAAAACAGATGTTTTCAGTGCTTTCTTGCAGTATCATTTGCTTGATTTATAATTAGCTGTAAATTTCTATCAAATATTCCATGATGTTTAGAGAGCATTTCAAACCCAGTGATTGCGCAGTGCAGATTTCAACTTCAAAAATAAGATAAAAAAAGAAAGAATCAAGCCCATGATTGTCAACAGGCAGTAAACTGCTCAGTCTCACAAGAAAGAGCCCCAGTGGGTGAGCACAGAAGTAAAAACCAAAACAACTTTCCAGCTTCTCTGAGTCTCAGGTTAAACTGCAGCACAGGCTGTGCCACCGGCAGGAGAGAAGTCTGAGAAATTCATATTTACAGCACAAGCCTAAATCGTGTTTAAACAACACAAAGCTTCAAAGACAAAAGGAAAAAACCACCTGCACGTACAGTTTCAACTTCTTTGTTTTCTTCCTTTAACCTCTCCACCTCGTGCTGCAAAGAAGTGACCACGGAACGCATCTGCAAAATTTGGGGGAAAAACAAAGATGTTTGGTTGGGTTGGTCTAAGACAAACTCTGCATAAATACACAAGATCGTAGAAATGATCTAAGAATATTAAGGATGAAATCAAGAGTGGCTGAATAAAATGAGATGTTCACTCAAAAAATTCGATATACTGAGTCTACACCATTCCTACCTATTCCCAGCCCAAGTTCTTTGACATATTTAGAGCCCATATGCCTGAAAGATCTGGAATATAAGCACTAATCCAGCTGTCCATTAGCCATGGTAAGGAAAATATCCTTCCCAGACAGGGAATAGTCACCATCCACGCACCCAAACCCAGCATTTTTAGCCTTATTTGGGGCTGTGTAAGTGCAGTACACTGACAGTTCAAGATCTGACAGTCTTTATAAGCCCCTCAAATAAGATGTTTATAAATCATCTGTTTGCTGCCAGGCTCACACAGTGGCACTCAAATTTACTAAGCAGAGATACTTTAGAAATTACTTTTCAAAAAAGCAGTTTGACCTACTTTAATCCTAGATTAGAAAAGAAACATAAAAGCCTTTTTTTCTTCCCACTTCTGCTATCAACAGAGCCTTCCTAAAAGGAAAGCTTTGCAGGCAGTTTCAAGTGTAATTAGTTGACCATAATGGATTGAGCAGTACTTTAACAGCTTCCAAAAAACTGTTATGATTCTATGATACTTCAATTTTAGCACAAAGAGTCCATATCTGCTCACAAATATACTTGGAAAAAACCCCATGTGCTCAATAAAAATACCATCCACGCTACCAGGATCAGAAAAATATATATTCCTGGGCACATTAATGGGACATTTGTACATTCCTCAATCTTTGGCTTCCTATCCCATCAGCATTAGTATTATTATTTGGCTGCTTCCTGCATCATCTGCAAAGGACTCCCCAGCCCTGGAAGTGTTCCAGGCTAGGCTGGACAGGGCTTGGAGCAACCTGGGATAATGGAAGGTGTTCCTGCCCATGGCAGGGGGTTGGAAATGGATGATATTTAAGGTCCCTTCCAACTCAAACCACTGTCATTCCATGATTGTAACACAGATCTGTTGTAATGGTCAAGGACCTCATACAGGACCTATTTATTTGTTCTTGCTTCTCTAAAGAAGGCAGCAGAAATAGCCAAACAAATCTAAAGATATCAACAAATCCTTCATTTTTCACTTTCCTTATTGGAAATACATTCCTTTAAAAATTAAAAACCAGCCTTCACATGAAGCTGGAGTATCAGAGCACCAAAATACTATTATTATGAGGAATCGTTCCTATTATACTTGTTGAAGGCTTCACCTTTTTCATCCCCTGGTCATGCACACATCAAACCAGGCAGCCAGGGCTGTTCCACACCTGCCTTCACAGAGCTCAGACACCTTCTGTGACTTCAAGCAGAACCTGCCTGGCTGCTGGAAAAAAAAAACCACAACTTCAGAAATACCTGTTTAAGTTCCTTCTGTGATTCTTCAACTTTTATCTTCCATTTGCTTTCTTCCTCTTCCACACTCCTCTGTAGCCTTTGTAAAATCCCTTCCTAAGAAGAGAGAGGATTTGAAAGCTCAGAGCAGAAGAAAGGTAGCTGGAACATCACAGAGGTGACCAGGCATGCCACTTACTGTCTCTGCCAGAACAGATTTGTATTTCTCACACTCCAGCTGCAGTAGGATGTGCATTTCCTCAGCCTCCTTCAACTTCTGCTCCATAGCCTGGCAAAAGAGGAAAGGGACCACAAGAGTCATATCTCAGTGGATGGATTTCAGTTCTATTCATCTCATTTCAACAAGCTGGTATCACTCTCAGGCAGGTCTGTCTTTCCAATCCATGAAAAGACAACAGCAAGTGCAGTGTTCACCTACAACTCTCAGTACTCAATCACAGACTTTGAGTTACTGAAAAAAAAAACCCACTACTTAAAAAAAGAGAACAAGGGTTTTCAATTTTTTGAAGCCACAATTCCACAAGGTACTTATCAAAGATGCAAATAAATTTCTGTAATTATCTAAACAGCAGGTTGCTGTGGCTGACCCATCTCTGGAAGTGTTCAAGGCCAGGCAGAATGAGGTCTGCAACAACCTCTGCAGGTCTAGTGAGTGGCATCCCTGGGCATGGCAGGGGGGTTGGAACAGGCTGATCTTTAACTCAAACCATTCTAGAATTATATAAAACAATTTTCTTGTGACTTGTCTGAGAACCTGAACTTCCCAAGCCCCAGCACAATTTGTAAGATTCATATTGGAGAAATACATGATGCCACATACCAGTTGTCCCTCTTTGGTGCCTACCTTGACATCTTCAGGTCCTGAAGCCTCTCTCAAGTATTCCTTAGCCATCTTTTCAAATCCACATATCCATTCGCTGTGGCTCTGTAGGGAAATCATTCAGTTAAGGCTGAGAATAACCTCAGGAGAACTGTGCTCAGGACATCTGCCTCCCCACTGCAGGCTGAGGGAGCAGTGTTTCAGTGCCTCCAGTCCCTGGGGCTCACACACAGCCCCATGGTTGTTGTCCAGCCAGCGCCACACAGCTGGCAGCAACCCAGGAGCACGAGGTGATGAGACACATACACAGTTCAGGGGGGCCTGGATGAGCTGAAATACAGCTGGGTGACAAGAGGACTCCCTGCAAGTGTCAGGGCTCTGCATAAGCATTTAAAGATTCAAGGGAATCTTTCCCGAAATCCCTGATCAGTTCAAGCAGACACTTGCTGCATAGCTCTCAGAAGGTTATTTTATAACCTTACAGAAAGTCTGTTTAAAGACTTAAGGTTCATCAGGACCCTTACTTCAGAACATTTGGGAACAATTTTAAATATGAATATTCAAAACCTCTAGAGGTTATAAATGAAATGCACCCATTTTTCCAGACTCGCTTGATGTTATTCACCCCATCTGAATCCCACGAACTCAGGGCATTTTCCCTGCACACCACTGAAAGGCACCAAGAATATTAAATTGGAAATCGGTGCTCGGGGACAAAATAAACCCTCCTAAATTGTATTAACTGTCACTGAGGCACTGCAGCTCCTCTGGAAAGGTTGGGAATAAATAGGTCCCCATCATGCCAGACAGCGAGCAAACACAGCAGGCATTATCCACCCCTGAAAATTTACTGCCTCAGTCAAACACAAGATAATACAGACAGGTAAATCAGATACTGAGGCATAAAATATACAAGATAATAACTTTTTTGTTGCTGTTTTAACACTTCCTGAAGCAACCATCTGCAGCTTTGCCTCCCTGTGCAAGTACAGGCATCACCAGCAAGAGACACGCTCCTCATTGGGATAGAAGGCACTCTGAGGAAACACCCCAGGACTGCCCAGCACTGCAGGAGCAGAGCTCCCTGGCTCCCAGGAGGAGATGAGAGCTCCCTGGCTCCCAGGAGGAGATGAAGAGCTCCCTGGCTCTCAGTAGGAGATGAGGAGCCACTTCTCTTACCATGTTGGAAGGAAGAGAGACTTTGGGGAAGAGCTTCTGGAGGAGCTGGCGCGTCTCCACCTCGGCAGCTTCCAAATGCTGCTGCTTCTCCTAAACCAAGAGGAGGGCACAGGTCAGACTGGGCACTCCACTCACTGATCTGGCAACAGCCTCTCCTATGCCTACAGCAATTCACTTAACCCAGAAAGTCTTTTTCTAACTGAGAAAGGTGCTACAGTCTCTAAAATTGCCAGTAAATTGCTTCAAAAATGGGCACTGAATTGCTTCAGAATTTGGCCTTTGCATTTGTTCTGGCTTAAGCTTTTATTTTCTGAAGTTCTCCTCCAATCTAGCTTGTTTGTACAGAAATTACACCATCATTCACTTGTCCACAAACAGCACTGTGCTGAGTAACTGCATCCACAGATCACACCAGCCCTGCCACTCAAGCTAAAATGAGCTCAAAATCAAATAGTTTGGTCAATCAACTTTTTTTTTTTAATCCGTGCTTTTAAAATAATTTCACCATAAGTTTGCGTCATCACATGAAAAACAGAATTAATGTCAAAAAGAAACTTTGTGTTAATGCACATTTGAACCAGGCCAAGAAAGTAAGACTTTTAAACATTACTTTTAAATACCTAAGAGGAAGCCCCTTACATCCTCTTTTCCCAACCCTGGATGCAATGGGAGATAATTATTAGAGCTGTGTGACAATCTCCAGCTTTTCTTTGCTAATGCTTTTCAAATATAAATACCCAGAGCCACAGGCACCACAGATCTATCCCCTCCTGTATTTAACATTAAAGGCAGAGCAGCCACAGGACACACGCTCACTGTGCTTGTGGTAGATTGGCTTAGTTTAGCCATACAATGCTCAGGCTCCCATTCAAGTTTAAAATGTAGAAAGCCTGAAACACTGCACAGAAGGGTAGCTTTCAGCCAAAACCCTGATATTTGGGATTGTTTTTCCCTTTGACATCAGTGCTGCTGCCTGGCTGCTCTGAGTTCCTGTGCTGCAAGGGGTCGGTGGCGTGAGCAGGTTGAGATTCAGAGACACAAACGGACAGGAGACATTAGGTTGTGAGGCTGTGCTAAGTGTGTTAGCTGGCAGCAATTTAGGAGCCACCACGAAGGGGCAAAAAGGCTGATTGCTGAAGTCTTTCAGCTGCAAGAGAAAGCAGGCAAGCGTTAGCACACAGCAAGGGCAGGTAGGGGCTCCTCCCAGCGCAGGGCCAGCTCCAGAACACAGACACACAACCCCAAAGCAGAGCTCCTCTGCTTCTGGCTGCCTGACTGCTGTTCTTAAAAGTTAGCTGGATGCCTTTTTTTGAGTTCTGCACAGTGGTAATTAACAGTGAATCAGGCCCACAGCAAACACAAGCTCCTTTCAGAGCAATTCACATCCCAAATCATTTTAAACATTGGTCCAATGGTCCCTGTCGAGCTTCACATGCTTTCAAGGAGGAAATTCACACAATTTTCCTGAGATGCTCTCAGGTTTTTAAATAATAATCATAATTCAGTCCTGGTTCTTCCCAGGTGCAATACATTTGTTCAAGCACAGCCAAAGCCCAGTAGAAGGAAGCAGGTTGCTCACCAGCACAGCTTTTATTCTGGAGCTCCCCACAAATCAAAAACACTTCACGACAGCTCTAACAATTATGCAAACAGAAATCAAAAGTCAGCATGCCCACAAACTAACGATTAAAAAAATAAAAAACAACCTAAAGACAACAGGAAGAAGCAGAGGTGAAAGTATATGAATGATCACTCAGAAGAGATTATACTTAAACTGCAGTAAAAGTTAAATGCCTCCATTTCACTTATAAAACCAGCTGCAGATCTGCTTCTAGCTTAACGCATCATTTCTAGCAGTCAACATTACAACCTTGGCAGTCTTGTTCACTTTGTCCTGCAGCAATTTTTCAGTTGATGCCAATGCTTCCATTGCTTCCCAGTTTTTCTCCCGAAGGTCCTAATCATTTTTAGAAAGAATGATTTCAGTTCAGCCAATATTCAAACTGTTTTTGCTTTTACTTCAGAGAAATATTTCGCATTACATTCCACCATTTGCATTTAAATGCTGGTTACTGCAAGGTGATTTTGCTGGGGGAGGATGACATACACTAGCAAAAACAAGTGTGATGTTCAAAGAGTCTGAATGAAAAGTGAGGGGGAAAAAAACGCCAATTTCTGCCCAACCTGCCCCTGTGTCCAAAACTGATACAAGACTAACTGCAGAGCGTTATCCATACAGCAACCCCACACTTTGACTGCACTTGTAAGAAGAAAGAGGGAAGTTTTCAAAAGTAGTGAGGAACACAGACACCAAACCACAGATTACACAACAGAGTGTTAGGCATGTCACAGTGCAGAACCCAGCATGGACCCAGGAGACATGGAGGTGTTGCACATTTACGCCCCCAATCCTGCAACCAGACCTCAGCCCAAACCCACTGGGGCTGATTTCAGGAACACAAAGCTCTCTCCACTGCACCCAAAGAAAACTGGTTTGGTGCTCACCAGCCCACCTGGGAGGCTTTGGGATTTCAGCAGTGGTGAGCACAAGCCAGATCCACGTGGGAAGGCCACGGTGCCGTGCTCCTGTGTCTTTCTTGGCGAGGTCATCAAACGTGTACTCCACAAGACGTCAACTGAGAGGCTGAGAGCTCTTCTAAGAGCAGCCTCATGGCTCTTCTCTAGGAAGGATGCTGGGGCCTTGCAGCGAGGCAATTACAGTGCTTGGGATTTAGGTTTAATTGTTTCCAACCCTCAGAGCAAATCTCCTTTAGCAAAGGGCTGTTTTGGAAAGGTTGCATTTTAAATACATCAAAATCCTAGCAAGTATCTACACTAGTTTTACATTACCACTTCTATTTGCCCACAATCCTAAGGGCTGTTCGCAGGATATAAACATAATATTGGATAAAACTGAGAAAAAGCTGCAACCTATAGGCCTGGTCTGCCTTTAGCAGCAGCCAGACTTCTGCCTGCAGCACAAAGGGTATTTAGACCTTGTGAATCCCCAGGAAACAGACCCTCTCTTCTACCTTTCCAGCTCATCTATCTTTGAGACTACTCGGCCACTTTCTACTCTATTTCAGCTCTTAAGCAGCACTCCTCGCTCAAAAGTTCAAGCTCTCAGTATTTTTCCTGTGCATTTTCCTTAGATCGCCCAATTATTAAGAAATAAAGGTTATTGCCTGGTATTCATTGGATTTTACAGGGTATCAAGGAGAAATAAGTGAGATAAACACCCTGTATTTTAACTTTCTTCCATATAACTGAAAAGGTAACACTCTCCTGCTCTGCACAGGTAATGCATTACAAATAAGTAACTCCACAGCTCTGTGATGGAAGACACAATCTTTAATTCCATCCACAAACAGCCCACACTGCACCATCAGCAGCTGTTGGGAAGGAAGGCTCAGTCCTTCACTTCCCTTGGAAGATCAGGATGAGTCACTGTTAGGAATGGGAAGAGCCAGATCTGAGCACCCTGAAGGTAATGCCTCCTCCCACGTCCACACACAAGGACCAGAACTCTGTCAGAGCACAGCACCTTTCCTCCTCCCACCCTCCCTCCCTCCCCCTTGCCAAAGGACTTGTTTCTGAACAGGGTTAAGCAGGTTTGAATCCAAATCCAAGAACTTGCTGTGGGATGTGTCCCCTAGCAAATCTCCTTCCTCTCATCCAATGGACAAATTGCCCAGGAGTTGACACAACTCTGAGCAGTGAACTCGGTGTGCTGAGTCACTCCCAAGAGGAAAGGAGTGCCCAGGGACACAACACAGCAGACAGCTGTCAGAAACACTCTCTGCAAAATGCCCCAGGCACTCAAAAAGTGCTGGGAACACAGGTTTGGTTGTTTTGGGGGGTTTTTCTGGGGTGGTGGGAGAAGAATTTCCTTACGTTGTTCTTTTTCCTCTGCTGCTCAAAAGCATTTCTCTGAGAGGCGAGCTCGCTTTGGAGACTGGCAATTTCCTTCTCTTTGCCTGCAACCCTGAATTAACAAAGGGAACCACAAACAAGTCAGGAGACATTGAAGAAATTTCCAGTGAAGTACCGACACCCTTTCCCACACACTCACTTGCCTTCCCTTCCAGCAACACGCTCTCTCTGAAAAGCTGATTTCACCGACTTGGCAGCATCGCTTGCTTCCCACTGCTCCCTGAACCACTTTGCCTGAGCAAACCCATTGTAAAGCTGTTGTTTGCCTACAACAGGCATCTGCACACATTTACCAAGGCCATGGAAAGGCAACACATTAGCTGAGGGTAGAGTCAGCCAGCCCACGCCAGTACAACACCACAGAACAGGCACTGCTTGCTGGATGAGAGCGTTCCTTTTCAAGCACCTAATCCACAATTTATAAGTCATTTAACTTGAAAGACAAATAATTCAGCCAGCCCAAAATGCATGACAGTGGCAATTCGCTTAGCACAATATAACATTAACTTCCACACAGTTACTTAATGTGCTTTAGCTCTACATTATAACACATTTTTACCCCTGAGATTTTCCCTGGGAAGAGATTTCCACCAGACGATTTTATAATAGGAACAACCCTCTGCTAAGCTGAAGTTCCAAGAAAAAAGCCTGTCACTTTTGCTTAAAACACCAACATTTAACTCTTCAGCCATACAGCTGAGCTGGCATGCATTCAGAATTACATCAATCAAGGCTTGCTTCTGTGGTGGGCACAACATATTGCCAGCACCGTCTGCCTGCAGGAGATTACACCTGAGGATTAGCAGTGTGAGCAAAATCCCCCATGTTCAACTTCTATTAGACAGTAATTTAATTTTTTTTTTTTTTACTGGCCACTTCACATACTCTGATATTGTACATTTGGCATTTATTTCTAAATTTCCTGAGCAATTAAGTGAACTGAATCAATTCTCTAATGCATTCGACTCCTGGCAGTACTCACACTTGCAGAAGCTCCTCGCTTTGGACTGCCAGAGATGCCTACAAAGAGACCAGAGATGTGTTAGGAGCAGAGCAGCAGCAAAGACCAGGATCTGCCTTGTTAACCAGGCACTGCTGCAACCCCAGAAAGCTGCACTCTGGGCCTTTGGAGGAATCCTGTCCAACCTCCTCTGGCCAGGAACACAGCAGGCATAAGAAGGAACACAAGGCAGCAAATCCATAGGAGAAAAGAAAGCAGGAACAGATATGCAACAGTCAGAAAAGCTGCCTCAGTGCAACCTAACCCTGAAGCTGTCCTGGATTTCCATGGGCAATACAACTCCTGCTTTTCCATGCCATCCGTGCAAGCCACCACCACCCACTTTTGACTTCAGTCAGTAACACTGCAATTGGAAGCTGTACCTGTTTGCAGTTCTCCTGCTTTAATTCCTGTACTTGAGCTCTGAAAGATTCATTTTCTTTTTGCACATCCTGTAGAAAAAAAAAAAGACAGTACATACTCATGTATAAATAGAGATATACACTCACAACATACAGACTCCTCAACACCAGGTGTTTATACCAAAACCTTACCTGCAACTGTTTTACTTGGTTTGCAATTTCTCTCTCTTTTTCTTCCACCATAGCTTTCAACTTCTTCATTTGTTCTTCCCCTTTCAACCTGCAGAGATGGTTTAGAAAGTAAAGAGAAAGGGTTAAGGTAGTGGGGGAAAAAAAGTTCAAGGAAGAATTTATGCTAAAAGGGGACAGACACTCAAACTGGGGCAGTTTGAGCAGCAGAAGATAAATACATTTTCTATGCTGAGGCTGCCTCAGGTACCACACACTAGCTGTACCGGAGCTCTGCTGGGAGAGCAGCACGTCACAGGAGCTGCTGTGAACACAGAGCCCTTTCTGGCACAGTCTCATGGAACCTTCCTCTGACTTGGAGCAGCCAGACAAAGCAGAGTCAAAACAGAGGAAAGCCTGGCAGCGTTTCTCCATAAAACAGGCGCTGGAGAATTGGCTACTGCATCTCAGCCTGAAAATGGCAAAAACCGGATCTGTTCGCTTCTGCTACCGACTGAGCCACAGGCACTGCAACCCTCAAACATGCTCAACAGAAGGAGGAATTAGCACTAGACACGAGAAGCAGCAGCAGTTGCACTGGTTAACAGAGCCCTGGGTGCACATTCCCAGTGTGTGAGCAGCACAGCTCGAGGCAGAGACGCCAGGCACGGCAGCAGCCACGCTCCAGCCACCGGCACTAACAGCTTATTTGAGCAAAGCCCATGAAATTCCTGACACCAATTCAAACACTCCAATTGAAGATAAACTCAGTGCATATTCCCAGCAGGCACTTGAGGAGCTGCTACTCTGCATACTCACAGGTTCTCCACGTCCTGGACTTGGGATGCAGAAGGTACCTGAAAAAGGAATTCCCAATCTCATTTTGATGGCACAGTTTTCAAATTAACAGCAGCTCTTTGCACGAGAAGGGGCAACACACAGCTTGAGAGACACTTGCCAAAGAAACACCAGGAATTTTGCATCAGGCATTGCTCCAACAACATCTAAACACATCATGGATTTCAGAAGCAGAGCTTACACCAAGCATCCCAAACTTCACACCAGCCAATTGCTCTCCATTCAATCTTTCCCCTGAGATAAATGCCTGTGTCTAGACATCCACCCAAAATAAAAGTTCAACTCAGTCCCTTTCTTTTTACCATCAACAAAAATCCAAACTGAGCCAGAATACCACCTTATTGGAAAAATTCTTCCATTAAGCAACACCTGGCTTCAAGGTTGTCCAGTTGTCTGCTCTCAAGTCCAGTGCAGGAAATCAAAAGCCAAAATATTCCAGCCCCAGGGAAAGGCAGGAAGGAATCACAGCACAGCCTGACCACTTCAAGAGGAGCTGCTACAATCAGTTACAGCCAAAGTTCCTGCATGAGCAGAGCCCTGCAGAGATGCTGCTTCAGCCTGGCAAGGAGGTGCCCGGGACACAGCTGGGACTCTGTCTGGGAGCTCCAAGGCTTTCAGACCACCAAAGCTCCTCGTTATGCATGGTATCATCCAGTTAAAGCTCTCAGAACTTGCTATCCGTGTAAAACCTGTTTTGGATGAACACAACTGAACTAGTGGGCTCTCTTCATTGTAAACTAACAGCTTAGTCAAGTAGGATTTAAAACATCTCTAAGTTGAAGCCAATGCAAATCCTCTGTGTGAGGTAGAGGAGAGAAATGTCTTCCTGTTCAACGAAGTAGCAACTCCCACACCACATCCACTCTGCAAGTTGTACCTGTTGGAGTTGTTGCAGGTTCTGTTGTTCCAGCTCCTGAACTTTATTGGTTAATTGTGCAATTGTATCCTTCTGACCCTTTGGACAGATAAAAAGCAAGGTCAGAAGTGTGAATTTATTTTTCCCAGCCAGAAATGCTGCAACAGAACTTACTTCCCTTCAGAATATTAAAGCAGCTTACCTGCAGACATTCTCCTTTCTTAACAATTTCTTTCTCCTTCTCTTCCAATAAGGCCTCCATGGTTTTCACCTGCTTTTCCTTCCCCTTCAACCTGTACCATTAAACACAGACACACAGCATAAACCCCTTGCTCTTTCATCCATCTCAAAATAAAACATCCTATGCTTTGCATCTCCCAACAAAAGCAGCATCTGTGATCAAAGGCACAAGCACAATTCACCTACTAAAAATCAATGTGTGAACACTTCCACTTCAGCCTGGGTTAGCAGGAGATGCCCTTGATCAATGGTACTGCTCATTAGGTGAAAGCAAACATGGCAGGGGTTTCACAAACGTGTGCTCTCCTCATCCAAAAACACTTCCTTGCCCCTCCCCAGCTGGGGATATGAGGGATCTGTATCCTGACTGATCATTTCCCCATCCCTACAGCTCAGATATTACCAAATTAAGCTTTCCTCTATGCCTTGCCTACATCCCTCCATCCTGACTTGAATTTAAGGGGTCAGTAAGGGGTGCACAGGGCAGATCAGACATTAACAACTGCACTTACAGAGTCTGAAGTTCTTTGACTTGTGATGTTATTGTCACCTAAAGAAAATAATCAGCATTTCAGTTCAATGCACATGAAAGAGGCACATAAATGCTAAAAATTGCTCTATGAAGAAACAGGGGGAAAAGCTATCAGACATCATCAAAATAGGCACTGTTTATTACAGCAAGCATAAACACATTTTTAATTACAACACACCGAGTGTCTCCAACTATTTACATTGCCCACATTTAAAATGTGACTTATAGAGCAGCAAAGTGCAAATGGGGACAGGAGCAGGCCCACAGGAGACACACAGTGTCACAGAGAGTGACTGTGGCCACCATCTCACTGGCAACTGTGGCTCCAACCACAGAGCTCATCCCTGGCCACTGAGACCCTTCTTGCATAAGAAAGTGCTTTTTAAGTGCTCTCTGAAAAGCCAGCACTCCCTTAAATACCCATTCTAAGGTTGAATACGGATTGAAGACACAAAATTTAGGGGGAATGTTACTTTTGAATGCTGTGTGAGAGCCTGTCAGTGGTTATCTGTGTATTATTTATTTTTGTGAGATGAAGGATTTGGAGAAATGTAAAGTGGGTCTAAAACTTTAAAGAATATAAGAAAGTTTTATCAACAGAACTAAAAGAAAAAAAAAAATAAGAGTCAGAATAAACTTTCAGAACACTTCTCCCCAACTTCTTTTTCTGTTTTGCACTGACAACGTAAAGAGACAAAATTTGGGATATTTAGTCAGTTTACTACTTCTACAACAATCTTTTTTTAGCTCACTTAGGGAGAGGAGTTTTCTTGTCATGTTATGGAGACTTTTCTACAAGAAACAGTTTTTTTGTGCCTTCAATGTTACAGTGGATTAGTCATTGGGGAATGGAATTTGATCACAATGTGGAAGTCACAAAGCTCAACTTACAGCTTTTTTTACAACTGTTTTCAAGGCTTTAATCTTTAGTTAATGGGGTATTATTTTAAGGATGAACTGTTTAGAAGCAAAGGTTGTTTTTATTTGGTTTTGGGAACAAAGATTTTCTTCTTTTATTGACTATCTCAATCCTCTACCACAACACAGCAGGAGTTTGAGACATTTCCAAAAATCTCTCCTCTGCTTGCAGGAGACCAAAAGGTGCACAGATCCATAACCTTTGGAACAAGCATCCCTCACAGAGCATTCCAGAGACATCAAACCTAAACTGCATTTTTTTTCTGGGCTCTTACAGTTCAAGGGAAGGAAATACACACAAATAACTCCCTCAGTTCCTAGAAATTTGCTTTGGAGGAAAAGCCCAAGATGGAAACACATTCTGTGAAGCTTTGCCTAAAAAGGACAAAACTCCAACACTGAGAAGGGGGTGACATGTTGGAATGCAGCTAGGACTGGAAAGATTGCAGACCAAAAACACAACCCACACAAACAAGCAAACTTCCTGCCAGCACCACGGATTAAGCTGCCTGCAGAATGGGCTCCCCAAGGAAACGTGGGCTTCCCTTGTTCTGGATGCCAGACAGCAATCATGCCAAAAAAGCCAATACTCCTCCACCTCTGCATTCCTGATAGCTAAAGCAAAACTACCTGTGCCAAAGATTGAACTCTTTTTGGGCACTGGGGAAAAAAACAGTGTTGGGTTTACCCAGAAACCAGATACTATCTGGGCCTGCAGGATTGCTCCAGCAACACGGAAAGGCCAACAACAGGAGCAGCAACTTCAGCACCTGACATTTCCAAGCTGTCAGCCTCCAAGAATGTCCTGGGCTTTCATGTTTACTGCAGGGCCAGTGTGCCCAGGCACAGCTGATGTTGCAATGCATTAAGCTATAGCAATTCTTGCCAAATTTCATACTAATGGTCCAAAAAGCTTCCACAGGCGTGTGGTTTCTGAAGGACAGCACTAGTTATCCTACATATTTATGGCTTTATATCCAAGAACAGTGTAGCTCTATCATTAAAAAGCTCCTCACCCAGTGACATTCACCAGTGAAACAGAACACACCAGAACAGAAACGAGTGAGCAGCACACCCAAGGCAAGGCTGGTTCACACTGCTGGCACTGAAGAATTTTACCTGTTTTTCCATCTCAAGCTGGGAATTTCCTACTTCTTCTTTCAGAGCCTCTATTTCCTGTGTCAAAGCCTTTTCAATGACAAAACAAGACAGGGTTGGACAATGGAAACACAAAAACGCCACAAAAAAGGGATGCTACAAATTGGTCACTGTAGAATGCCATGCAGTAACAAACAAATGTGGTCGTGGCATCAACACAGAAAGGAAGGTAGGGATTGCACAGAGATACCTGAACACTCTTCTCCTTGCTTGCTACTTTCAGGATTTCAGCTTGTAGGAGTTCTTCTACTGATTTTATTTTTCCATCCTTCTCGTGGATCCTTAAAAAGAGCAGAGAAACAACATTAGTTGGATGAAAAAAATGTGCTACTCCAGCAAACAAACAAAATTTGGTTCTGCTATTCCATAACATCCCATCACCAGCCTCTGGGATCCACAGGCAGGAGGAACAAATAGGAAAAATAAGACTGGGACTAGTGCAGAACCAGCTGGCTTTACATAACCAGTAGTTCACATCCTAAATAAATACTATTATAGTCTAAAAATGCAAATTAAGATATCAAAAGTGCCTGGAATGACACACACTTAAAATCAGCCTTCACTGGACATTCCAGCAAAGTATTTATCAACTTAAAACTCACACAGAGGGAACAATTTCACTCCTTTTAAAGTGCCTACGGAACAAAAATGACTATCTGACAAATCAGAGCAATTCCTCATCTAGTCCAAGTCAGGTTTATGAAATTAACTGCTTAGAAACCTGGATTTTCAGCAAGTATTGATCTGGCATGACATGTTTCAAAAAGGAAAATGCCTTTTGTTACACTCTCACTTCATCCAGTTAAAGGCAAATCATTCCAGGGAAGCAATACACTTGTAGTCATGGAATAAAGACAGAGAGAATTAACAATCAGAAATTGAATCTGGACAGTAACTTACACTTTCTGCAGTTCCTCCACCAGTGATTGGAAGGAAACCTGTTAAAAACAGAGCTTCATCTTAGAAAAAACAGAACAGAGCAAAACAACCTGTGAATGTTGAGGGGTGAGGATACAGAGCTGGAGCTCTCTGGCACTGGATGAACTGTGGAGCAGTTTTATCATTTTATTTATCTGGCTGCTCCTGAGAAAATTAGCTGTCAATCTCCAGTTTCTAGCAAACCAATAATACCAAGCCTGCTTCAAGTTCCAGGAAAACAAAGGCAAACCCACATCATCCTGACCAGGAGAGGGTGAGGTTCAGGACCAGCATTTCATCAGCTACCCTTTAATCCTGACCCTACTGTACATTTCTTCTGGGTCATGGTGCCTCCCTCTTCCATAAATTAATTTTCTAGGAACTAGTTGCCCTCCTGAGCTGTCCAAGCAGAGCTGGATGTCAAGGAAAGGCACTTCCTGATCAGCACATCAAAAATGACAACACTGTGACAGTGTCACTGATCAGCCACAAGGAGAAGGGGGATAAGTGACACCTGCAGAGTGTGGACTGACACTGGGAAACTCAGACACTCATCACGAAGCTGAGGCAGTAAGAGCTGCCTGCCAGCCATGCCTGCTGCTCCAGGCTCCTGGAAAAGGAGATCCACAGGCATTTCAACCTCAAACCAACCCCCAGCCAGCACTGACTGGATCCTGCACCTCTGCCCCGCTTCTGACACTTCTGCAAAGGAAATATTTGACAGAAGTATCAGCTCCCAGACCAACGCTGAAAGAAAACAGGATGCTTTGCCAACAGGCTTCAAAGGCATCTCCACCTTCCTCCCTTGACTTTTGCAACCACAGCAAGATTCTTTCAGATTTAGTTTAGGTGTAATAAAAGTTTTAGATGAAAAGTACTACCTGCTCCGATTGCTGAATTTGCAGGCTTTGAAGTTCATTTCTCAGAGATGAATTTTCTGTTCGCAGGGCCTTTGAAAGCAGACACAGAGGTAATGAAAGACTCATTTGTGGGGGAAAAAAAGCGTTAAGCTTGACAGAAAAGTAATTTCTTTTAGAATAAGTGAAAGACTTTGAAAGTCTGAAAAGAGACCCCCCCCTCTGCTGCTACTGGAGCCAAAGTATTCAACAGACTAATTATTAACCATGGATAACCTGGAGTGGACACCAATTTATAGGAAATTAGAGGTCAGGTATAGAGCAAGGTGGGAATGCTGTAACAGAGCAGAGAGGTCAGAAAAACAAATGTAACAAATCCTGTTACAGGCCATCTTTTGGACAGCCCATTTATTTATGTGTATTTACATAATATCGGGATTCTCCCACAGACAGGCTTCTCACCAATTTGGGAATACAAATAACAAAAACTAGAAGATCATGGGCTTTAACAGCCTAGATCCTACTCTGAAGCCAATAATAACATCCGAAATATATAAGAATTCAAAGATGACTTTGTACAGAAACACACTACAAGAATAAAAATCATATAATCTAAACACTGCCACCAGCATTATCAAAAAATTGTGGTACATTATTTCAAACAAATAACTTGCAAAATACCATCATCCCTAGAGGGATTTAAAAGCCATGTGGATGTGGCATTTAGGGACATGGTTAAGGGATGGGATTGGCAGTGCTGGGGGGTGATTGGAATCAATGATCTTTAGAGGTCTTTTCAGCCTAAAGGAGTTTATGATGTGCTCACAGCTTCGGCTGTTCAGTAAGCTCAGATTTGCAACCCCTCTCCAGCACAGGGGTGTCAGCAATGCCCCTGAATTTAGGCACATTAAGGAAGGGAACATTGTATTTGCTATGTCCAGGTGGACACAGCTTTCCAGCAAAAGGCAGCTCAAAACTGACAGGGATTTCTGTACTGGTTCTCCAGGCTTGTCATCATTACCTTCCTTACAGACAAACAGCAAGGAAATAACTTTATCATCATCCCAGAAATGTCACTAGTTTGTAATCCACTCAGCCCAATGCAGGAGTCCCATCATGCCAAGTTTTGACAAAACAGCCTTTCCTAAAGGGAGATTTATTGGAGATTAAACCAAATGTTCAGCTCTAGAGATACATTCCCTTTATTCCCAAGGGCATCCTAGCAAAACCTGCCCTAGACTAAGCAGAGAGAAGCACTTATCCTACCCCACTGATGCTCATGCTTAGTCTATCTTACAGAAAAGGTTTTAACCTCATCTCCACAAGTTGCTTTTCCTATTCAGAAGGAATTCAGCTGAATCATGAGCACTCCAACACAGACTCTGCACAAGAACACTTAATGTCCACTTCCCCATCAAAAGACAATACAAGGGATTTTACCTTCAGCTCCTCCTCTTTAGTAGCCACCTGGATGAGTCCTGCCTCAAGCAGCTCTTCAACTGTCTTGATTTTATCATCCCTCTCTCTCATGCTGAAAAAGCAAGGGCAAAAATTAGGAAAAAAGAGAGTTTAACTTTGAAGGCAGTTCAGCTATCAACAGTAACCTTATTGCCACCAAAATCTTTATTTTAGCCTCTGATTCAAAACAAAAAAAGGCTTCTTACCTTTTTTCCATCTGCTCTATCAAGTCTTTGTTTGTCTATGAAGAAAAAAAATAGAGCCATCGTTAATTGGATCAATAATGGTTTGGGATCGAAACAACAAGTAATTGGAAAGCACCAACTTAACCAGAAAGGAAAACAAGTAGGGGAAAAAGTCCTCACGGCATATGTGTCTAAAATTGATGCTGGAAAGATGTCAATCTTTCAGGGAAGAGACAGATCCAGCCCAAATGCCTTGATGATTTTACAATGATGGACTGGCAGCCAGCTCAGTACATGAAAAATCTGCTTCTTTTGAGCATTTATTCAGAACCACAAGCTCCACCTGAGGCTCACTCAGCAGAACATTTATGATTTCTCAACACCACCACGTTGTGAGAGATCAGATGGGAAACATAAACCAGCCTCCTCCAAGAAAAACCACCTCTAGTCTTTCAGACAGGACAGGAGATCAGCCAGGCCCAGGGGAGCAATGGCTGCAAATGTGGCTCTCCACCAGAGCAAAGGGAGCTGTGCTCCACAGGCAGCTCCTGACTGGCAGCCACCAAGGCAGTACAGGAGAAGTTTCCTCTCCTGCAAGTCTTCTTCCAGTGTTTCAAGAAGTTTTCTCATCCACCAATGGTGCAAAGGCAGGGATGTTCCCGTGGGCTCTCCCAGCCCAAAAGAGATGGAGATGAATGACACAAAAGCTTTGAATCTGCAGCATCCTGTGAGCACCAGACAGGCTGCAGCAGGTGGACCATGGGCAAAAACACAGAACAGGAGGCAAAAGACATCACAATGTAAAAAGAGTTTTCTATTTCCAAGGGTCAGAGTGGTTGCAGAAGTAAGTTCTTGCTTGTGTTAAGTTGTATGAGTCTTCACAAGTGGAAAAAAAAAAATCCACATTTTGTTTTGACACTCTTGACTAGGCCTACAAGACAGTCACAACTGCCTTACTTGACCCTCCATGGAAGAGAAAATACCACAAAAAAGCATCAGGTTTCAACACCAACTAGTTCAGCCTACAGCCAGGCTAAGAAAACATACTGAAGAAATTAAAAGTACAGAAGGTATTTGATAAAAGCTCAGCAAACACTGGCTGTACCTGCTCAGACAGGAGAGTCTGCAGCTTCTGAACTTCAGCTTGCAGAGCTGCGTTTTGATCCTTCAGAACCTGGAAGAAAATTGAGGCATTTTATCAGTTCAGAACTGCAGAGCCTAAATACAGCATTTCCATAATAGCAAAGTGGCAATTAAATAGCAAGAAGTCATTACAGAGAGTTCTTTAGAAGCTACAAGACTACAAAGAGTCCTTTCCTTCTCTGTCTTGCTTTTCTGTATTAAGGACAAAAGTATTGTCCTTATGTTCCCATGAGAAACTCAGCTGTTACCATCTTTATTCCCTGGCAGAGAATCAGACAGTACCAAATGTGGGAACCTTGGAAAAAAACACATTTTCCTCCTAAAGCAGCATCAGCATCACGTCAAGATTTGATAACTGCCTCTTACAAAACACTCATCTGGCAAAACAAATGGTCCAAGTTCCCCTTTTTGAGTTCCTTTCAGCTGCCTCAGTGCACAGCAAGGCACTGGCAGTCCAGCAGCAGAGAGGTTTGCACAGCTCCCACACTTGGTCTGACTGCAGGCTGGGAAGAACTGGATGGGGAGGACAAAGAGACTTTGCCTCTCCTCCTGCATTCCTGCTCCATACAATGGACACAGCAGCTCTTAAAAGACAGTATTTTAATAATCCTCCTCTGATGCCTTAGGTTCGAACGTTTATATTTTTCCAATCCTGCAGTGCCCAGTGGAACTCTGCAGTTCCCTGGAGCTCGTTCAGTGCTGTTCTCTCATGCTCACACTGACATAACAAAGCCTCTCCAGCTCGCTCTCCAAGGACACCCAGACCCTCCTGGGCCCAACAACTGCAAACCTTCATCTTGGGGAGAGGGGGGCAAGCTTGGGCAAATTCCATCCTTGCCTGGCTTCTGCTTGGGGAATTGATGCTGATATCAAAGTATGAAGAACTCGTGAGCTGTCATTGTCCATTTTGGGATGCACTGAGGCAGGAGCCTCTGGAGCCCAGAGTGTGACCTCTGAAGGCCTTTCAAATAAATCCTTCATTTTGGAATCCTTTATTCCTTTATTCCCGTCTAGTCTCTGTTTCTAGGCAACCATTTAAGGCATCATTACAAAAGTGAAAAGCAGGACACGTGCTCTGTGCTCCAGCCCCAAAGGCTTACGGGGAAAACACAAGCAGGAAGGGACAGCAACAGTGAGGATTAAATGCACTGCTGTGTTTTAAACCTGGCTTTTCCCTCTTTCATGTGCATGGGAAAAAGCAGCACTTCCTTAGGTGGAAGCATTTAGAACAGCACTGGTCTGGCTTCTGTTGGGGATCAAAGAGAGGAGGAAGAAGAGAGTAGCAGTGCACGTGATATTCATGGTGAGAGCACACCAGGGATTTCAGCACCATCATCATCATGATGATCTGCATTCAGTTCTCTATTCACTTCCCAAGAACTGCTGGAACTGCCTGCAGGTGATTTTTGCCATTACTTAGCACTGAATTGATTACAGCACATAACCATTCACAACACCTCTAAGGCCTTTTTCCTGGGTAACAGTTACTACAGAAACCATCACATTAAAAGGATGCTCACATTCCTTCTCACATTCATTTTCACTTCACCTACCATTTCATAATGTTCCACCACACTGAAAGCCCTGAGAGTGTCACTAACTCAAGACTTGCCCACTTACTCCAGTCTGCCATCTCTTCCCACTCCCCTTTCCACACTGTTTATGCACCTGTGACCCAGCACACACTTCATTGATGACTCACAGTCAACAGCTTTATTTCAAAAATCAACTGAAATTGTACTTTGTTTCCTATTCCATTAATTGAACAAACTTCTTTCCTCTTACTCTCTCACAGCTTAGAGAAACTGCAGAGCCTTGGCAAGGGACTCTCATCAAAACCTCTTTGAAAGTGTTACTTTAATACAAGAATCAAGTTTACTACCTTCTTCAAAGAGTTCCAGGGGACTCCAGAGGCTTCTCCTACAAAAGCATCCTGGCTCTGCCACTGCCCACTCACTCTGTTCCTCACTAGCAAACTCCCCAAGGTGACAGTGGGAGGTTCAGAGGGACTGACCTCACAGCAGAAACATCAGAAGAGCAGCAGCACCCATCACAGGCTTTAAAGGAGTTAAAGGGATGGGGTCACCACCTCTCTCGGGAAGCAGAGCTGTTTGTAACAGCCCAAGTTCAGGAGAAAAAGGCCAAGGTGGCAGAGGGCAAGGAGGAATTAAGCTGCTCTCTGCACACACCACCTAGAAACAAGCAGCAGCTTTGCTGTGCAGACCCCAGATGTCAGAACAAAAGCTTCAGCAGTTTAGCTGCAGCCTTATGAGAAACAATCTGGAAGGAGGTAGAATTAAAATATTTTTACATCTGCCTTGACAGAAAACTGAGGCTTGGCATGATAATCCAAGCAACAAGGGCTCCAAACAAAAGCACCGAGGCCTTGGAAGGCACATTTGCAGGTGGAATGCAGGAAAATCATAACAGTTTTTACTGTACAACCTCCTCTTGCAGAATTCAAAGCCCTCACTCTCTGCAACTGCAGACACAGCATTTAACTTGTGTTATCTCACCTCTCACTCTGCTGCACAGTCTGCTACTGTGATATCCCACACTGCTCCTGCCTTACACACAATGCTGTAATTTACCTTAGCACCCAAAAGTCAGTTTTATTTTACTGTTCTACAGGTGCTTCACAACCTCTGGAGCCTGGAAAGCTTACTGAAAACAAGCACAAAAATCCCCTGTTCTGTATCTTACCTTGAATTCTTCTTTTGTGTTTGAAATCTGGGTGAGTTCTTCTCGAAGCTGATCTTCAAGACTTCTTATTTTGTCATCTTTTATGTGAATGCTGAGACACAGCAGAACAGTTAAACACATGGCCCCGTCCAAGTCTCACAAAAAGCATCATTGAAAAGAACATAAAAGACTGATAAACATTGTTTATCAAATCCCAGAGCCATTTACCTTTTCTGCATCCTTTCCAGCTCATGTGCAGCAGCAGCCTAGATATAAAGAGGATTAACACAGACTTAGGATACATCACATGATTCAATCAACCTTTCATTCCACAATATTAAAAAGCTAGAACAAGTCATTTGGCCTCCCAGCACATGACTGAAATCAAGAGTGAAAGGGGTAAGCTTGTCTCCATGCACTTTTACAACACCAATCTACAAGCATGCAATTACACAAAGGGAAGATGATCTCCAAGAGATTCATTTGACAACTGGGATTATCTCTAATTAAACACTTCATTTCCACTTCTGTAATGAACAGGCCACGAAGCAGCAGCGGAGGGACAGCATTTTGTTTGGGTCTAAAAAATCTCTTTGGTGAGGGAGGGGGGTTGTGTGCTGAAGGTTTTTTTGGGGAGATGTTTACAAATCTTGGATGCAAATGCCAGACCTGCACATTCACAGTGTTCACTCTTGCACTTTGTGTGCCTGAAAATCTAAACCAACCAAGTAAAATGCTTCAGTAACTTGGATATCCAAGTGCAAGACTTTGCTGGGGAAGGAGGGGAAAGAATTAGTCCTCCCACCAGTTCTGAGAACTCCAGGGAATCAGATATTAGCCCAATCCGGAAGCCTCACACCATTAATGTGCTTAAGCAGAGCTTGCTTAAAGCCAACAGATCTGCATTTGCATTTATGACAGAATAGGTACTGAGAAGGGAGTAAAATCAAAACAACTGCTTTACCTGTTCATTTGTCAGAGCCTGTAACTTCTGTACTTCTGATTTCAGGGAGAGGTTCATATTCTGTAAGACCTGAAAGAAGGAAAAAAAGAAATGTATTTGCAGTTCATACACAGAGAGTATTTCACTCTCCAAGGTGACATTTCAGGGTATTTTTTGAAGGAAAATCCTCAAGATTCATTATCAACAGCTTTCCCAGCATCTAGCATTGGCCTTGCCTAGAATAGAAGACCTGAAAAGGCTGTTTCTACCCCTAAAGCCTTGGGGGCTTCATTTCATACATGCAGCCAGCAAGCCTCTCCCTGGATCAGCTGGCACATGCTTTTATTATACCTTGAGCTCTTCCTCCTTGCTGGTTAAGTTGGCACATTCATTGCCTAATGAGTCCTCCATCTGCTTTATCTGTTTGTCCTTCTCTGCAATCCTGCACGAGGGAGAAACAGGGACAGATCAGTACAAAAGACTCTTCTGGATGGAAGTGGTGCAGGAAGCATCAGGCTAAACCCAAAACACACTCTGGCCCTTCAGTCCAGCTCCTGCTCTAAATCCTGCTGACTGTACACTTTGGGTCCAAAAGCTTTTCCATTTTAAATGTTGTCTGCTGGCCAAAACATTTATGAGACATTCCCTAGCTCTGAAACACAACTGCCACCCCATGTCCCAGAGGGAAAAACCTCCTGGCACAGCCCCACAGCCCAAATAATAACAATTCTCATGGTCACGCACATTCCTGCACGCTGCACTGACCCTGCACACGGGCAGGGCTAAACAGCAGAGGAGATGCTGCTTTCTCTGTAGCTCAGAGCTACAGCAAACTCCAAACCTGAGGCCAGACACGGAAGGGAAATCCGTAGGAAGCCATTTCCCAGCTCCCAGGTTGATCTCATGAGAAGTTAAAAGCACAGACAGCAATATTTCCTTCACCAGTCCCTCCCATATGCTCTACACGTGAGTGGAGGGAAGGTGGAAGGCACTGAAAGCCACTAACACCTCCCAAATCCCACAGGAAACAGATGCTCACACTTTGTGAAGTTCTTCTGCCAGGACTGAAGCCGAGGTCTGCAGGAGGAAAAAAAATAAAAACAAATGACTGGAAGTAAAGCAAGTCAAAGAATCCTCATCTACAGAGAGCCAGGAATAGCATTTGTCTGGTTATTTTAAACTGGCACAGGATGCTTCCAACTATTTCCTGGCTAAGGAACATTGAAGGAATACCAGCACATAGCAATGGCCCTTCCCCTCTGGCCTAATGCAACAAGAAGGGAAAAAAGACCTCTGTTATTTGTCCTTCACTAGATTCAAACAAGCCACAGGGTTCACCAGCACTGCCCTCCCAGGAATGAAGTGCTTTATGGGACACTCTGCTGACAAACTACTCAAATGAAAAAAAAAAAAGAAGAAAACCCTGCACAGCATATCAGGAGTCGTGTTGGGACCAGAAACAGCACCATAAAACCAGCTAGTGGCATTTTTCCCTCTGGAAAAAGCCTGTCCCTGTCACACACAACAGGACAGGAGAGACCTATTGCACTGGTTATGAAGGCCTTAAGGGACCTCTGCAGACTGTGACAGAACTTCTATGTTCACAATTCCAGTCCCTCTTAATAACTAAAAGAGTTTCATCACCCCTGATATCCAGAGCAGGATCCAGTCCCAACTCACTTCTCCAAAGTGTCATTTTCACACCTGCTGTCCACGGTGGAAAAACTTCCCTGAATTTTCATGGCTAGTTGGAGTTACCTGGGGAAAGCACAAACCTCCAGCATCCTCCCTGTGTAACTCAGAGCTGAAAAGTAAAACTTCCTTAGGAATTTATTTCCAAAGCCCTTAAAGGGCTGGGATGAGAGGAGCAGGCCATGAAGATGCTGTAATCCTAGAACTGGCTCTTCCCTCGCTACTCTCCCCACCCAATGGGTTAAAGCACTTCAAGCAAAGCCAGATTTTCAGCCTGATGTTGAATTTAATCAAATTCCATCAAGCACATCCATGATTAAAAGAAAACAGCACCCACACTTGTGCCCCCAAAGCCTTTCTGAGCTGATTTCTGTGACCCTTCTCTACATGGAAGCAACTCCAGTGATCCTAAGGCTTTAGACAGTGTTTACAACAGAAATAATACCTCAAAAAAACCTATTTACATTAAAATTAAAATTTTAAAGATTAAAATAACTGAGAAAGGCATTGTGCAGGGGTTTTGGTGTGATTATTTTTTTTTTGCTTCTGCGCCGAAATAAGCACTAAAATGAACAGACAGCTTCATACAGGAGCTACCATGAGGGAAAAACCACAATCAGGTGGTTCACAGGAGGACTGCAGAAAGACCAAAAGAACCACAAGACAGAATTGTAGGCATGCAAAGCTACAGAAAAAAAACCAAAAAACCCAAAAAAACCCATTGAAAAAGGTACTATACCCTGTAGTTATAAATGAAAACCACTATGCCAGGAAATAAGTGGATTTTCCCCAAAAAAAAGACAGAAGCTTAAAGTTTTAAAACAGTTTAAGAAACATTAGAAAAGAGAATGCTAACAAGTCTCTGCTTTCAGCATTACATCTCATACCCAGCTACAAAAAGTCTTACTTTTAATGAAAGTTCACAAGTCATGACTACAAAAGAAAGTCTGAGAACATGCTGTACCTGGGCTGCCATTTGTGAATGAAACTTCTGAAGCTGAGCATTCAAAGCATCATTCTGCTCTATCAGCTCCTTGTAAGAGAGCACAGAAAGAAAAGCAGGCTGAGATCTGCAGCTACTCGACCTTTGCTAGGATTAGCTTTTAGCCATGATTATGTTAGTAAGAACAGTTCAGCATTTACATGTCAGACACTTCACAAAAGATGCTGGTTTTTTTTTCTCCCCACTACAAGCAACCAGTTAAGAGTGGAAGCACCAGAACCTGTTCTGTATCAAGGAAAAGTGTTCCCTGCTCCACCATAATCCATCTGGTTTCCCTGAAACCCTCACGAGTTATGTCCACCCTGTCTCTCACCACCTGATGCCAGGAGGAGGGAGATCACACAAGCATCAAAGGTTCATGGCTGCTCTCCCAGGGTGTTTCCCCAGACCATGGATCATTTCACAGCTTGGCAAATGGGGTCAGCACCTTTTCCTGACTTGCCCCAAGTGCTTCTCAGGTGTGAGGTGGCCCCACACCTCCTCACAGCACCACACACAAGGTCTCACTTCATAAGCAGAGTTTTTTCATCCTTTTTTTCAGTGGGAAAGCTTTACTAAGGCAGCATTTCAGGGATATTTCTGTGTTTCCACAGGCACAAAGTGAAAGAAAAAACCCCAGACCATTAAAACACTTGAGCAATACTACCTGCACCTGCATTTGCATGGAGTCCTCCTCAGAAGCTCTCTTTTGTTCAGCCTCCAATAACTGCAGCATCCTCTGCTCCAGCTGCTGTTTTGACACCATTGTATCAGTAAGTTTACTGTGCAAGCTCTGGATTTCATTGTCTTTGGCCACAAGCTTATTCTGCACATCTGCAGCAGAAATGTCAGGATTTTAATTCAGAAGTCAATATTTAACTTTGGGGGAAAGCATTTTCACTGTCATCAGGGAGGCTGATTAGGAGCCTCACTCCAACAAGGTTCAGCTCCCCCATCAGCATCCAGACTACCTGGGATCCCAACACACACCTTCCCCAGGGTGCTGAAGCAGGGCTGACTTCACCTGAGCTTTATTTAAGACACTTACTCAATAATGCCCTTTTTTTTTTAACAAATGGCAGCAGCCAGTTCACTGCAGTAAGCATTATTTGGGAATTCTGTCATACGTGCCTTGTTGTGCTGCTTCATGTTCTGCTGTTCTTTTCCTGAGATAAGCCTGGATTTCTTCCCATCTTCTCTCTGCTTCCTGCTGCTGGACCTTCACATTGAAGAAAGACTTGATGAAAAGAAGTCTAACCTTTAATTTATTTTTTGAAGCATTCAGAGTGCTTCTCCTCAGTGCTATTCCCAAAACATGGCAATGAAGTGAAATTGTTTCTTGTTTCCATTAGGGCACATCTGAGACAGAGTGCTCTGTAATCCTCCTCCTAGACTAGTTTAGCCTTTTAATTTGAAAGGCAAATTGTGAACAGGATTTCATTATAGGCTCTTAACAGAATGGTTTCTGTAATATGAAAATGCAGCATCTTTGCCCTGATTGTTCAGAATTAACACCAGAAGCCAGACCAGCCAAGCATCACATAAATCCACATCCAGTAATTAAAATATCTCAACACTAGATACCAATTCTGCACCTGCCAGGGCAAAAGGCAGGGAGAACTTCTGGTATGTAAGATTAAATTGCAAATATTAAAGAAATAATGAGTTCTGGATTGGCATTCCCACCTGAAAACACTTTTTCATCTAAAAATATAAAAAAAGCAAAGGACTTTTTCTTCCAATGAAATGGAAAAAAATTCATCCAGAAGCCAGTCCACTTACATTTTAACTCTTTAAAAAGTATATTTATTTTAAAAATTCAGCATACATTTAAGCTAAAGCACATAGCTCCAAATAAAAACCACACAAGGACGATGCCATCTGGATGAATGGCTCTGAAGTATCAACTCTTGTTGGAATTGTACTCTCAGAAAGCAAAGTAAAAAGCTTAACTGGTGATGCTGAAAGATATTTACCTGGAAGGTAAGTTTCACTTCACAGGGAGGTCTGTAATGACTCAAAACCCAGTGCACTGAATAAAAACATTAAATAAACCCCTGGGCTGGCTCAGCCCACCTGAAACAAGCAGCTAAAGCGATTCCCACACGCCTCACGTCCCGGCTCAGATAAAACCCTGAGCACAACCTGACAGGCAGAGAAAACCCCAGGCACCTTCAGCTGAGCCACTGCCTGCTCTGCATTCTTCTTCTGGAGCTCCTCTTGCTGCAGTTTGCTGCTCTTCTCCCCCAGCTCGTTCATCAGCCTCGCGTAGTCCTGGCGCAGCTTGTTCAGCTCGGCCGACTGCCTGCAAACAAACATTTCCACAGGGCTTTTCTACAACAAAGGCCACGCCAGCAGCCACTCAAATGTCAACACCAAGTCCTATATTTGTAACCAAAGGGCTGTACAGGGTGGGTTTGAGATGTTTTCCCTCCCTCAAAAACTGTTTCATCCTAGGAAAGGGATGAGGGTCAGGTGCTCCTGGCCACAGCAGCAAAACACATCACTCCTGGCCATCAGCACAACTCAGTAGCTACAACCCAGGGTCAGAAACAAAAAAGCAGCAATAAGCCAGGAGCATCAGCTCCTTGAAGAGGTTTGCAAGCTGACTAGCATGATTTGGGCAGGCTGATGTAAACTGAAGAGACTCAGCATACAGAAAGGTCTCGCATCGAAATTCACATGGTTTTCCTCTTCCCATAAAGGATTATTGATCTCAGGCTTGCTCAGGACTATTCCTCCTGGACTACTAACTGCACACATTTCTTCAGACTATTTGTTGCCTCCTGGCCTTGACCTGACTATTAACTTATGGAGGTATCTGATGCACTTTCTCGGCAGGGAGAGAAGATGCATTTGTTCAGCCCAAGGGAAGAATTTTAAGAGGTTCCCCTTTGTGCCTAAAAAATGAAATGCTTTTTACTTGCTATCTCAAGTATGCTTGAATTAAGGCCTTTTCAGCATAACTGTCTAAAAGATAATGATGCTTCATTTAAATGAACAGGACCCCTCAAACTAGGGTTCCACATTTCTCTGAGCACTTCACATTCCAGTCTCCAACAGTAACAAATAACTGAGAATGGATATTGTGTCAGTTTTGCCCCTACACACCTCACCAGGGTACTCAGCTTTTACCACAATGGACAAAAGGAGCAGCTCAGGGACAGCCCAAGTCATAACTCACAAAAGACAAAACTTGGAGATACCTTTTTTGTTTCTCCAACATTTAATAATAGTAAGATAAATTAGCCAGCAGATAAATCCAAGTGCCATCCCAGCAGTACCAGTAACTGCAGGGTATTGATACTGATCTCTAAGTTTAGAGCTGCTGCTCTCCCAAGAGGTCACAATCAGCACCTCCCCTAAAGCCCCAGGGGAAGGATACACACCCTGCCAAAAACAATGTGCCTGAGCACCGCCGAACTTTTCTCTTAAAGCCTCAGCACCGCGGCCTAAAAGCTCAGGCTTCAAGTTGAAAAAACTGTAATTATTTGTTCTGAAAGCCCTGGCTCAATGCAAACACCACCAGCTACCTGTCCAGCCCAAAATAGTTGTGTTCCCAGCTTAACCACTAATTCAGAGACAGCCAAGGACTTGGAAACAAAAGGAGCAGCCAAAACAACTCTTCAGAGGAGGCTCAAAAACACACAGAGTTCTGAATAGCTGCCAACATACTTGCTCTCCATTTGATTGGTGGAAGTACTGACAGCATCTCTCAGGATACCATTTTCCTGCTTCAGGTGGCTTATTTCTGCCTCCATCTGCTCACGGAGTTGCTGGAACTGATGGAGAAACAAAGATCAATTCCATAAAAGATTAAGCTAAGGAGCAATAAAAACAACAAAAAAAAACACCCCAGCTTGTAGCAGTAGGTAAGATACCTACAATAGTCTCAGTAAATAAAACTAAGTGGATTTTTTGGGAGAGGGGAAGCTTTGTTTCTTCCTCACACACCACCTCTTAAATTAAACTGTGCTACTGAGACCCTCGTGCTCAAACCAAAGCACAGGCTTCCTTTTATATCACTGCATCAACTCTATTTATCAAGGCAACCTTTTTTATTGTTTAAAAGACTACATAAGTGTTACTCAGAATACCAATTGCTCAGCTACACAACTTGAGATATTTATCAGTAACTGGATATCAGTATGCTACTTTTCCAAAGGGAAATAAAACAAATGTGCTGTGAATTATTATGAGAAGTTTACAAAGCCTTTAAACAAAGCAGAAAAAGTAACAAATAACTAACAGTACATAGATTATAGCATGCAAACTGCAAAAGGCTAGTCCTCATCTAATATTCTGATTTTCAGCAAGGTTCCAAACTGAGGCAGAAAGAAGCCCTGATAACCCAAGGTTCAGAATAGTGTGAACGAAATTAAAAGACAGGATTCAAAGGGGACAACATGGACTCTGCATATGCAGACAACAGCAGAGCTGGTCTTGGAGCCCAAAAGTCTGCTCTGAAAATCCTCAAGCACACACAACACTCTTCCTTTATCAGTGCCAGTTTGTAGATACGGCTGACACCATTCCAAGACCAAGACAGTTTCATCAAGTGGCTGATTCATCAGAGAACATTTCTTACATAAAAAAATCCAAATAAATGTTTGTGTAACAACCACAGCAGCAGGGAGCAGTCCCTTGTAGGGCAGCCACCTCCAGCTCTGCACCAACAAACGTAACAAGCTGAGCCTTGGACTTTATTGGGAGGTTCTTTTCCTTGCCTATTTTGTTTTATAATGCCAATATAAGAGAAGCAGGGGCACAAACCCCACACAAGTGGAAGCTGTGACCATTTTCAGCTCCTCTGCCATGCTGCAGCACATCAGCAGAGGGAGCAGGACTGGAGCACTGGATCTTTCCTGTTTCCTTTCTCCAGCTCAGCCTGGCACAGCAGCACTTGCTAAAGCCACCCAGATATGCCCAGGTCTCCTTCCCCTTCCCCAGGCAGCAGCAAGACCCTCCTGTTGTCCAGTTATCTACACAAGTTCTGAGGAAGTTTCCTCTGCTTCAAAACTGCTGAGAAGCTACTCCCCAAAGAGCCAAGACAGAAGATACAATATTAAAGTTGGGAAGTTCAGACGTTGGGCTTGATGCTGTGACGTTCACACAGGAAAGAACAACTAGAATGAAATCTAAGCAGTGAAATTGGCATAAGAAGGGCCATTTTCCTGAGAAAAATCTAAGTTAAACTTTTTAATCTGATGAAACAAACCCTTTTAAGGTCACTCCTTAAAGCAAGAGAAAGCAACAAGGGTCTTAAAAAAATACAAGTGTCTCCTCTTCAAATATTTCCAGCAAAGCACTCCCCCAGGCAATGATATTTCATGTGTATTATGCTACGTTGTCACTCTGTACTATAATCTTAGAGACATTTATCTGCTGGTAAATGATCATCAGCATTAGTAGCTCCCTTAAGCTGAGTATTTCAATTAGATTTTACACTTTAATTGAATAACATTTCAGCAGAACACCAGGAAGGAAAAGTAACTAGATCAGGGACCAGCTGTCTGGTCAGCACCGGGCTTTACACACCACAAAAGTCACCTGTGAGAACTCCCTGTCTTTCTTTTAAGCCAGGACACTGTCACAAAATTTTGCAGTGATTTGTCAGCATTTACCTTTATCTTCATCTGCTGAGACTCTTGGTAGCTGACGTGGATTTTGCTCTGGAAGGTGCCATGCTCCTTCTCCAGAGCATTGATGCGCTCTCGCATCTTGGCCGTGAGCAAACCGTTCCTCTCCTTCTCTGCAACCAGCTCCTTGGGTGGGAAGTGACAGGAAAAGGGAAACAAGTCATCCACTGCTCCTTTCTAAAGTCTAAGAGTCTTTAAGATAACTAAAAATACAGCAAGTGTGCATCAAAACCAAAGTCAGCATCAATCTTTGCTCAGCAAATTTACAGTATTAGACCAAACTTTCTTATGTTGACCCCAAATCATCATAAATCTCACATTTATTAAAAGGTCTGCTAATTTAAACACTGATCTTCTCTTGTCTCAGAAGAGATGGGAGTCTTATTTCTATCAAGTCTGGCCAAATCACAGAGTTCGAACAACTAAAACCATGGGTATCACAGAGGGCAGACTTTAGATTTTCATCCCAAGTTTAGCAAAATGGGAGAACACAGGTAAAGCACTATGGCAAAATAGAGCACTTTAGAGCAAAATAATTGCTTTGTTGCAGGTTGCAAAGCCCACAGCTTTGCCACAGGAGATGGGCTATTAGGGCACTACAAAGGCCAGAGAAGCCTTGAATCCCACCAGCATGATACCATATTTTAGCTTTCAGATGAAAATACACATTGCTTTTTAATCTTTTATTAGCCAGTAATTCAACCCAGACACCTGAGAAATCCACAGAGCTGCTCCTCTGCAATATAAATGCACTTGCTGTAGTAAGCAAAAACATTAAGTGCAGCTTTCAGCAGCTCCCATCACACAAATAGGAATTTGTACCACCCGAGCTTCAGGTGTTTCCAGCCACACAGCTCCTAACAGTGCCATGGAGCCCTGACATAATTTAAGTGCTCTAAATTATTATGCTGAATACCCTCCATCTCTTCAGAGTAACTATAGTTCCTTCACCTTTTAGTTTAAATAAAAGCTATTCTGTCTTGTAGCTCAAACTCAGTTTTAAGACACTTCTGCAAATACAATATAGACAGCTTGGCACAAATCTTTCTCCATGTTATTTTTAATGAAGATGCAACTAAAAGAGGGCACCAGGACACACTGCAGTTTCCTCCATCCCTACACCAATCCCACCCATCCACTTGTAGTCCTCAGTAACCCAGCTACCCTGTCAGGGCAGAACAAGAGATCCTGGGAAGATTAACTTTGCCCAAGTTTGTGTTTTGCCAAATACCTCTGAGTCTTGAGGTACTCTTGCTCTCATTTATCCTCTCCAGTTCTTATCTCTGTCAAGATCCCTGCAGGAATAGCTCTGCACCTTAAAGCACCTTTAGCTTTTGACAGTGCTTTCAGAGAAACACATTTGGAAGATAAGAGCTTTTATCAGTCAAGCTGAGCTTTATTCCTTGTTCATCCTGATACTTCAGCATTGCAGCAACTTTGCTGTTACTCATTTTCTCCCAGCTTTTCCCTTCCCCAATCCAGATGGGAAAAACCCCCAATGACTCCCACCTCTCTGCAGATCCTGCCTCACCTTCACCAGCACCACTTTGCAGATGTTTTTTCCCCAACCACATCAGATTCCCACACTCCGATACCTTCACACATTCCCTCTGCTTCTTCAGCAGCAGATCCCTCTCTCCAGTTTGATTCTGCAGTCCTGAGGCAGTTTCTTTTTTCCCTCCAAACACATCACAAGCCCCTTCTCCCTAAGGTTACACACTGACTATCCCAAACCTCTTGATCCCACACACCTCCCTGTGCCCTGCCAGGAGCTCACACAATACCCACCTCCTTCTTCCCTTCTCATCTCCCAAGGCTCCCAATTCCTGCATCCTCTGGCTACTCTGCTCCCACCTTTGGCCACCTAGCTTTCTGAGCCCAGGTTTTGTCCCACAACGTGGCCTTTCTGAGTCTAATGCTCATGTGCTTCCAAACCAGCCAAAACACACAAATTCTTCTCCTAAGACTCTCCAAATCAGTAAATATCTGCCTCACTATTTGTTCTACTGTAACTGTTTTCCTCCGAAACCTTTATAAAAAAGTAAATTTTCATAAACTAGTTTTGACAGTGATGCATCAGCAGCCCTCCAAGTCCAAAACAATCAGAGCTGCACTTCTAGGGGCTAAGCAGGCAGTCTGCACTTTCTGTACCTTCCTTCTTGAAGAAAACTGATGATTGTTGTGCCTAGATGCACACAAGCACACAAATGCTACAATACGGACCAAATTAAAACTGCAGTGCAGGAAAGACATTTAATATTTGCATCCATGAAAGAGTCTCACGGTGGTGAAGGAAGTAACTTCACCAGTAAGTGCTTTTAAAGTAACCATTTGAAAAGAAACACAGGCTCAGCTTACAAATCTCAGTAAATGAACTCTCTGGAAAAACTACTGGAAAATACCTGTGCATAAATACATTGTAAAACCAAATGTAGGGTCTTGCTAAGCTTTTTCAGTATCAATATTCCACCTTTTGACTTATAATATGATCAGTAAACCAGCATTTGCTGTCTGCTAGTCCTACAAACCCCTGCTCCTCTCTATACCCACAAACCCCTCAATATTTACCTGGGAAAGCTGCTTGCACTGCTCCTTTGCAACAGCTGCCTCCTCCTTCATCGCTGCCAGCATCTTCTCCTTGTCCTGGAGCTGGTGCAGAGCTGCAGCCATCTCAGCCTTGCTGGCCTGCAGCAGCATGACATAAAAACAACCACAAATAGTGGCACAGCACACTAAAAGGCAGCAAAGCAAACCTGAGAGGAGGAAACACCCCCTCCTGCCCCCAAATTTTCCATGTGCACGACGCACGCGGCACCACCTGCACCCAGTTCTGCCACTAATGGATCCCGTTTCACCAGGCAAGGAAATGCATTTTCAAAGCATGGAAACCAATTAGGAGGATAAATGGGCTCTTAAGGTGCTTCTCATTGCAAAAGAGCTGCTGTGGTGGCAGTGGGGAAAAGAAAGAACAGCCATTAAGAGAAATAATGGGAAAAGATGCAGAGACTCTGCATCAGTCAATAACTGCGGTTGGAAGGACTTCCAAGATCACCTGGTCCAGCCCACGCTCAAAGCAGGTGTTATCCAAGAATTGTAATTGCTTGAAATATCTCACCACAAAGGGAAAAGGAAACACTGATCTGGTGTCTCCTTCCACTTCTCAGGAGAGCCTCCAGCTGATGTAATTACATTTCTGCTGGCACACTGACACACAGAGTTTCAGAGATACTCCAGGGAACAGACCTAAAGGAACAATCCCCACAGTCCTGCCACTTGCATACTGGTCCTACAAATTAAATAAATGGAATAAGGAGCACAACTTCTACGTGCTTGTGCTCAGACTTGGCTCAGTGAAGAGTGATGGTTGCCCAGAGGAGTTGTGCAGTCTCAGTCCTTGAAGGTTTCAAGCCAGACTGGATAAAGCCCTGAGCAGCCTGTGCTGACCCCAGAGCTGGTGCTGCCTCGAGGAGGAGGTTGGACTACCTGGACTTCACTCAATGAAGTCTGATAACTGAAGAAGCAAAGAGATGTCAGTCCCACAAATGCACTCTGAATTTGTCTGGAAATTCTCCTTTAGAGGTAATGTGCAGGCCTGCAGTACACACTGTCAGTGACTTGCATGAGCTACAGAGACAACACTGCTCACACTTCCACCTACAGCAACCTACATTTTTTGGTTGTGTACAAACCAAGGAACTCATTTTCACCCTAAAGGTTCAGCTTTAACACCAAACTTTCCTTCAAAAGAAAAAAAATACAGCAAGCAGCTTGGCTGCTAGAACAGGCAACACCATTCCAAATGTAGCACTACTGGGTTTTGTCCTTGGAGGTTTTCAAGGCAGCTGAACAAATTCCTGAGCAACTTGCTGAGAATTCAGTGCTGGATCTGTTCTGAGCAGGCTGCTGGACTGCACAACTTCCTGAAGCCCCTCCCATCCCAAACCACGTTGTTATGCTGATATATTGCATTAATTGGGCCAACACACAGCCAGTTCTGCACTTCTGCTCTGGTACCGTGGCCACAGAGGAACACATGGTTGCAAGAGTTCGAGTGTGACACTCAGGATGTGACAAGCACAAAGTGACACCCACAGTGAGTCATGGCAGGGAGGAGTAGGTGTGTGCCCAGCAAGAGGATGCAGAGCAATGGCCACAAACTAAAATACAAGTTTCACCTCAATGTGAGGACAAACTGCTTTCCCTGGAGGGGGCAGAGCCCTGGAACAGCTGCCCAGGGAAGGGGTGGAGTTTCCCTCTCTGGAGACATTCCAAATCCATCAGGACATGTTCCTGTGTCACTTGCTCCAGGTGACCCTGCCTTGGTCAGGGGATTGCACTGGATGGCCTCCAGAGCTCCCTTCCAACCCTGAGGATTGTGTGATTCTGCATTGATAAGATATTGGTGGACGCCACTCTCTTCTGTCTCGACTACAAGAATTAAAAAGAATTGCCAAGCACTGGCACAGGTTGCCCAGACAGGTTTTGCAGTCCCATTTCTTGATGGCTTCAAGATATCCAGACTGGATAAAGCCCTGAGCAGTGAGAGCTGACCCCAGAATTGGTCCTGCTCTGAGTAGGAGCCTGGACTCCAAACCTCTTGAGGTCCCTTCCAAACCTGAATTCCCCTACAATCCTACAAAAAATATCCAGAGAAGTCAGACTACATTGCATAGACTTGCAAAACACAGAATTAGCTGATCAAGTGCACAGCCACAGCAGCTTGACTGAATCTCTCCCACAGCTTATCCTTTACACATTTGGGAAAGATCACTCCCAGTAGTCACCAGCCATCCTTGCCCGTGCCAGCACACACACGTCAGCAGCAGCATTCCTGCTGTATTCCTGGTTCTCCACGGCCATGCCTGCTCGTTCCAAGTGGCCAGAGCCACCCCTGGGATGGCAGATGGCAGCACAAAGACATCAGACAGCTCATTCCAGCATGCAAGGTGAGCACAGAGCAGCTGGAGAGAGTCTTCCAAAGACTGACTGCCCAGATCACAAGAGAACACTGACAGAGCTAATCTGACAGCACCTCTTCCGCTGCCTGTTTGTTTAATAAGTTTTGTCTGCCCCCTACATCCCACAGTCATTCACCTTTTGCAAGAAATCATGAATTGCACCGGATTTTTCCTTTAACACTTCCACTACACAACGGGCCTCATCTTCAGAGAAGATCATATTCTTCATGGATGTTACAAAATCCTTGAATTTTACTTCAGCATTCTCTGCAACACAGAAGGGAGGATTTATTTACTTTGGACTCCGTACAGAATTATTTATTTTGCCTTGCAACAGCATGTGATGGGGTATCATTATGCATTATATTTAATTCCAGTCTATGCCAAGAAGCAAGAGGTCATGAACATTCAGCAAAAACAACATCTCTCCAATTTAAATCCAATAACAATCTGCCAGCTGATACTTTTGGGAAAAGAGAAAATCCCACCACTTTGTTTGCACAGTTGGTAACGTTTATAGTGTTGTTAGCAAGAAGACAAAGCATAACACAGATTTTGGAGGAGAAAAATAGCATAAATGTGAAAAATTGAAGAGTCCTTTCCAGGGTATCATGACAGTAATTTAAACTGAGCTCTCAATTTGGAGGACAGCCTGGCTGCACAAGCAATACGCACTTGACAAGTTAATTAATTTAAAAACTGGCACATTTTTGATTACAATATATGGAAGACAAAAATATTAACTTCCAAATTTAGATTGAGGGAACTGCTGCAAGAAGAGTTCAGGAGTAGGAAGATAAATCAGTAAGATCCCTCTTAGTGGCTCACCAAGTGTTTAAAAAGACACACACGAGGAAAGACAATTCAGATGAACTATTGTGTAACAAAAAACACTGCTCACTAACAGGCTGCACATGGACAGGTCATTAGGTGGCCCTCTGACTCCAGGGAATGGAAGCACAAGACCAAGGCATCCCATATCCCTGTCAAATATTCACCAGTGCCCAAAAGTATGTGAAGAGATGGGAAGAATAAAAAAAAGCACAAGCTTCAAAGTGATGCTTGGTCAGAAATTGTCCCATAGATTGTGGAGAAGGGTCTGGGTTTCTCACCACAGGTGCTAAACACACCCCTGAAACCAATTTACACATCAAACCCAAAGATCTGTCTGAAAAATAAATGAACAAAAAAGCAGCAGTGACTATGCCCTAAAAGGAATAACCAAGCATAAAACCACTGAAAAACAGAGCATGGGGAGGGAATGCAGAGGAATTCTAGCACACTCTCTCTTCTAGTGCTAAATCCAACTTAGTCTTGGCCACAGAGTTCACCTCACATCAGTGCTGCACTGACATCATCAGTGATGCTGTTAACAGGAGATCCCGAGACCACAGTCCGGTGAGCTGGGAATCCATCGCAGCTGGGCCAGGAGCAGCCCGAGCCCTGTGCCCCCTGAAGGCACTGAGACCTTGCCCTCAGGTCCAAGGAGCTTACAATTAGAGCAGGGGAAGATTTCTATATCGGGAGGGCAAATCCCAGCTGACACAGGAGAATTAGGAGTTCACGGAGAAGGTCACGGCGAGCCGAGGAAATGAGGAGGGACTGGTGCACGTGAGGGGCTTTGATACTGCAGGACAGTAACGTGCAGCCACTGAGCCAGAAGCACAAGAGGAGCCTCAGGAATGTAGGAATCCAAAGAGCTGCCAGGAAGCCTTGGAGGGAGCATTTTAGAAGACAAGACTAAAAAGAGAGGTTCCAAAGAGTGAAGTGAGTTACCAGACAACGGTGAAGAAACAGCCTGGCTGCTCACAAATCTGAGCTCTCACCTCATGGCTCAGTAAGTTTGTCAGGCTTTGAGATGGTCAGAGGCCTATTTAAAGCTCCAGGGTGGAACACAATGCTCATTAATCACTCCAGGCATTTGTGGGAGAGTATGAAGGAAGTTCCCCTGTCCCATCCAATTCCAATTGCACTGAAGGGAAAATTCGGAGTCTCCCTGGAAACTGCCGGACTCTCTCCACTGGCAATCTGCTTCAGGTCACTCTGTATTGCACTGGGTCAGCCTCAGATACCTCCATGAACGGCCCTGGAGCATGCAGGCTGCACTTCCAGCCTCCAGTAGACTCCAATAGCCTGTGCTGAACACCCTGGGTTTGGAGTCCATCCCTGTGGGCAATGTCTGAACCTCCACTGTGAACTCCCTTGCTGCATCTGTGTGGTCTGTGATCACCCCTTTGCTCACTGGGGACACAAAAGCCCAGTCAGAGCAGAAAGGATTCAGATGGTACAAAGCCATTTCCACAGTGCCAAATAAAAAAAAGACAGAAACGAGCACACACAAGAGTATCCTGCAGCCACAAATGTTTTCCTCAAATCTCTTCTTCACATTACATCAGAGAGGATCCCCCTTCCCACACATCTTCCCTGCTGAGGTTTGCAAGCAGGCTATGCCAGAGACAGACTGAATTATCAGTTTCTTACCTTTATCTGTTTCATTCTTCATTTTCTTGCCACTGCTCTTCTGGATCCCCTCATTCACATTGTGTTTTACAACTTCAACCGGCTCACGCTTTTCCAAAGTGCCTGAGTCAGAATTATCCATCAAAGGAATATAAGTAGTTGCTTGAATAAGAGGTTCATCCACCAAAACTGTAATCATAAGTCCATAGGATGGGTTAAAGCTTTGGAATAATTGACACCAACCTTTTTAGAAAAGGTGCCTAACATATTAAGAGTTGAAGTAAAGCATCTATAACCTCAATAGTTAGTTATACTCTTTATTTCTATTATAATTCCCAGTTTAACTCATTAAAGCTCTTCAGCTAAGTCCATTAAATAAAGGTCTCTAATGCATAGTAATTTAATAGCTTCAATTAAACTTCTACTTCCAAAGCTGCCTTTTTGGCATTTTAACAAGAAGAAGAACCTTTACATTTTGACTTTCATTTCACTTTAGTGAGAAAGTTGCACATACCATCAACGAGACAGTTTTATTTGTGGCTGTGCAGGAAACCACTCAGCATCCCTAACATGTGAGTAAAGCCTTTTGTCCCTATCCTGTTAAAAGCTGGTGGTTCACTGCCAGCATCTTCATGGATTACATCACCTGTGAACTCAACCACTTAGGCAGAACATGCAGCAGGGGCAGCAATCAAGCTTATTTTGCATGCAGACTCCACTGCACCTAAAGAAGATCTCTCATCATCAAGAGCAGGCTTTGGGCATCATTAACATGCAGAGAGGTAACCAGAGGTACTGCCTGACCCCAGATCCATCCCACACTGCCGCATCACCGTGGTAAGGAGCAGCCTCTGTCCAAAGAGCTCTTCAGAAGAGACAAAAAGCAGGTGAGGGCAGAGCAGGAGTGACAGACCTGGGACAACAGGCACAGCTGGAGCTGCAGCTGCTGCTTGCCCAGCTCCTGCTCCACACTGCCTGCAGGATGCCAGAGGCTGTGCATGGCCCAGCAGGAAAATCACTGCCCCAGCCAGCCCAGACTGCAGGGCTGATGGACAACAGATGCCAGGCAGTAGCACAGAGAGAGGAAGAATTGGGTGGGATGCAGGGTTTTGGGCATCAGTGCAAAACAAGTATGGACTCCTGGATGCTAGAGAGCCAGTTATAAAACACTCTTAAATTCTGGCTGCTGTAAAAGGAGCAGAACAGGCCAGATGGACCTTTTAGAGTCACCTGATAAGAGCCTTTCACTTAAGCAGCCAGCAAACACCTGCAGGTACACTGCAAGCTCAGAAGCAAGGAGAGCTCTCTTCCAGCAGAAACCAGCTACTCCAGTTGCTATCCTCCTATTTTTCCTTCTTCTCCTTATTAACTTCCTCTCCTTTCAAAACCATTTTAATATCAATGAGACATTTTGCAGCATGGAATCCCCACAGTACTGTCCTGGCTAACCCTGATGTGCACCACAGCTCATTTTTGCTCTATCATTTTGGAGAGGTGGCTTGAAAATAAAACAGTTTGCATTCAAATAATGCATGAGCTATTGCCCTGCAGCACTGACAGCTCAGCTTTGCTGCTGGCTGAGCTGGTACTGACATTTATTGCCACGTACAGACAAGTTTGTGACCCCTAAAAAAGTACAGTGCACCTGCTTCCATCAGGAAAAGCACAAAAACATCCATAAAAGGTGATCACAGCCTAAGTTCCCCATCAGTAGGCTTTTCTCAGGAATAATTTAGGAGTTTTTCAGTTATACAGGAAGTTTATACTGTTTGGAAACCCATCCTGCACTGAACAAGGCCACGACAGATCTGCATCCTGATGACCTGACCAAAGTATAAAGGGAACAGTGGACAGCAGTGCCTCTACTCCAGGAGCAGCCCATCAGCTCCACAGTCCATAGCTGCCCCAGCAGAGGAGAGCCTTGAGAAGCTGACAAGGTGGCCTCAGACAACTTCATGGTCACACCGTGTCCAAAAGCCAGACACAACAGCACTCATTGTAAAAAATAAAAAAAAAAAAAAGAGAAAAACACACACACAGAGGCACAGTGAGCCAAGAGGACACAAGAAGCAGCATCTTGGCAGAGAACAAGGGATGACGAACAGTGAAGGCCTTGACAGCAAAGATGAACAGTTTATGTTGGAGCAAGAGCCAGCCAACAAAAGGACAATAAGAGAGGAATGTGGTCAAAGCAACTGGCTGAAAAAACTGCAATCTTGTTTGGGGCAGATGACTGCAGCAGTTCCAGACATGCCTTGCTCAGAGCAACTTAAAACCTGCTCAGCTTATACTCTAAGTCTGCACATTACTCCTCATTCAAGCGTGGATGTTTGGCTCCAAGGGAGCTCAGAAAGGTTCACAACATTCATTATCCCGTGCTCAGTGGTACCAGATGTTCATAAAATTTAACAGGATCTCAGGCTAAGCAATCTTTCCTACCTGCAATTCCTGCTTTTTCAAATCAAAAGAGTTACTATTCTACAAGTTCCTTTTCCAAAGGAAGAGAAACTAAAGCGTGGACGGCAAAAAGGTTTAACAGTCAGGTTTATCTGAACAATGTCACAGACTGAATTCTTACCATTATCGACTTTCTGCTTCTTTGCAGAGACTTTCTTCTTCCCTGACACATTTTCTTGCTTTATCTCCTGGTGGAGCAGCACTGGTTCTTGCTTTTTGGCAGGAGACACAACAGAATCAGTCTTACTATCTTGATCATCTGCAAGAGACAATTAAGACAATATGCTCTTCTGCATATCCTTCAGCAATACTTTTCAATCAGCAAATCTGTAATAACCAAAGCCTCCACTCCCAGGAAAACAAACTCACATCTTTTCAATCAGAACACAGTTATCCACATATACATACACACACACACAGACTCACACACACACAGCTCCCACATCAGGTGAGAACCCAAAGCAACAGGAAGGTTTAGCAGAGTCAAGAGCCACAGCACCCAGTGATTTTCAAGACAGGAATCTCATGTGCAAGCAGAACACACGGCAATGCAAGGAACAGTTTAACAACTCCAATCCAGATTTCACTGTGACAGAGCAGACAGCACATGTTACCCATATTAGTTTTGTATTTAGAAGTGTACTTTTCCCCTCCATGAACCCACTTGGGCACTTTAAACACACACCCCCAATAGCTACTGGGACTGTGAGAAGCAGAAAATAAGTATTTCCCATTAGGGAACTGTTCTTTTTAAAAGCAGTTTCTGGTGAGAAATTTTTTTATCATTTTGGACAGCCTGTGCTATATTAAGATTCTTGTCAGAGCTGACACGCACAGCACAGGGCTCTGGTGTCAGCTCCTGTAATCAAGGGTAAGAGTCAGTCGTGGCTGCCCTCAGAACAGTGCTTGCAGACCACATTTTAACTGTGCCACAGAGATTTTTTGGAGAACACCCACAAACAAGATTGGATACTTTCTCTGTTGGTAGTGGGTGGGTCTTTTTTCTCCATTTTTTACTCAGAAAAATAAAAAATCTACCACATCAAGCAGCAATGTCATTCTTTTTCCTCACTCCCTGTGCAAACCTGCTGTGCCTGCATCTCACAAGGGGATCTGCAAATATCTTGGGTTTCATTTATTTCTAGAACTGGGTATTTTTATTCTTTTTTCACTTCTATTCCTAGTCAAGACAACCACACTGAGACATGTCAGCTGCTGAGGATACGGTCAAGACAGTCAGAAGTGATTCTGACAAGTTTTTGGTCTGTTCCAGGTTGGATATTTCAGTTACAACAGCCAGACCAGTTTTAGCATCAGTTCCATTCAGTTATAGAGGTGTAGCAAGTGGGCAGCAATGAATCAACCACCAATCCATGAATCAGCCACCAAACACCTCTCTGTGCATAAAGCCTGCACTTAAACAGTGATTTCTTTTGCAGACTGCTATGAGGTTTCTCGAGATGCCCTCCCGTATCAGAGTCACCACTCTTAGGACTCCACTTTTTCACAGCCTGACTCAAAATGCACACAGCAAACATCTACTGACTTCTCTTAGGTAATCAAAATTTTGATTGAGAGCAAAGCAGCCAAACCATAGAGCGAAGCAGAGGAACGAGCTCCTCTGTTTTGCTTCATCTTTAGTAGAAGAAAGCAAAGACGGGAGGAGGAAAACCAGAGCACTGCTGCCAGATGAAAAACAGGGGGAAAAAAAGCAATAGCTCGTAAAAAAGGAGAAGGTTAGAAGGGACCTTTGCCCCATAGAGATCAGGCAGAACAATTGTGAGAGACACTCTGTGGCCTTGCAAAAAGCAGAACACGGTTTTGGCGTTCTGTGCAAAAAAGCATATGCAACATCAGGTACCCATTCCATTTTTCTGCTTCTTCTGCCCAGGCTTCTTCTTAGCTGCTGTTGGTTCAGATGGTGGAGTGGGCTGTTTTGTAACAGGGACTGGATCTACTTTCTTGCCTGAAGACTTGGATCCTTCCGAGTCCTTAGTTACGTGATCATCTTGGTTGGCCTTGTGCTTCTTCTCCTTCTTCTTGCGCTCCCTGAGGCCGGCGGAGGCCTCGGTGACGCCCGAGGGGACAGGAGCCACGTGCTCTTCATCCGTGCTCAGGGCATCCGAGAGCTTAAAGTCCCGAGGGGCACTTTCCGAGTCAGACTCGTGGATGTTCCCGTTCTGAGCCTCTTTCTTCTTGTTCTTCTTCTTCTCGGTTTTCTTTTTGTCAGCCTTGGTAGGAGGGAACTTTAGGTCCCGTTTCTGTTTGGCGAGGACCTCATCGTATAAAGTCTCTTTCATGAAAAGCCAGAAGAAGAGGAAGATGACTGTAATAACCACAGAGGGAATGAGGATGATGAAGTAGGTAGACTCGTAAAACTCCATTGTGCTTTTTCTTAGCTATGATTTCTTAAAAAACCTATAGGAGAAAGAAAGAAAAAAGGAAAAATTAGGTTTTGAACAGGTTTTCCTTCGGTGTTATTTCCTCCACCAATTATAATAATAAAAGAAGATTTCTCATTGTTATAGAGTAGCTCCAAAGTAGCTTTAATAAAATTACCAAACTGTATCAGCCAAGGAACAGCTTCTGGAATCATTTACCAGTTGCTTTAAAGTTGTTGGATAGGAAAAAGAGCACTTTGCCAGAGTGCTGATCTGGGGAGAAAATAATTCCTTTCCCTTGCTTTTCTTCATCTTCCTCACTCTTCCTTCCCACATGACTTCCATAAAGTTAAAGCTTTTGAATTCAGAAATACATGAGACAGCACTTTCAGAGGCTGTGAAATAAGGACCAGTATATGCAGAACACCACTTTTTTTTTTCATAAATCGAACATAATGAATTAAGATTCTTATCTTGGCAAGTGGGAGTTAAATTTCACCTTCCTTTTGTTCCCAGATTTATGACAGCTTCAGAAGTGGAATGAGGAGAAGACAGGACAGAGTCCTGAATTTTAGTCAACCATAAAGAATCGGGTATTTTCAAAATTGCTTTTAGAAGTCTAAAACCTAGCTTCACACTCATGAAAATTCCATACATTTATGGGGTAACAGGAAGACCTGTTACTTATTTTGAACATGTGATGGTATAAAACTTCCAGGGCACTTATACAGATCAGATGATTCTGGGATAATTTGCTAAAAACAATATTTTTGTCCCAAACATTGTATTTATTTTCTTTTTTAAAAAGTAGGAACCACAAAGTTAAAAACCTGTCAAAACTACATTAAAAAACCTAACTTTGGGGTCAAGACAAGCCAGATTTTCCCATTTCACAACTGATTCCTATGAACAGATAGGGATTTTTGCAGAAAGAATACAAATCTTCTCCAGACTGTTTGTTCCAAGAAGAAAAAAAAAACCAAAAAATCCCACCACCAAATACTGAAAAAAAAAAAATCCAGACATAATCCAAACTAATTAGGCAAGTGCAACTCCCAATCCACCAACTCAGTTTAAAAGCCATCATGGGAAGCACATGCTACAATTACATTTTCCTCTACACAAGAAAAAATGACTCTTCAACTCAAGTGTCCCTTGGGATACTCATTCTCTTGGGAATGAAAGGCAAGGGATTTAACCCAGGTTGCTCAGAATATTTCCACTGCTGCTCGAAAAATGAAAACAGATGTGCCTGCTGAGGGCACAGGGAATAAAGGCCACGAAGAAGCTGCGTGGTGCAGGGAGAGGACAGGCTCTCCTTGCCTCTGGGCAGAAGATTTACTTATTTAAAGTTGTTTTACCTCAATTCCTGACTGGTTTCTATCACAAACTGGCTTGTGCCATCCTGCCACACTGGAGAGAGCTCGGTGTGGAGTCTGGCTCTGGCTCAAGAGGGAATAGTTGTTATATAGAATAATTTCTGGACAAAGAGGAGTTACTGTGATAATATATTTGTACAGTGCATTGAGAAGCACAGAAAGCAAAGATTGGGAACTCTAATTTGGCTATTAAGTTATCCAAATAAAAGACTAACATTTCAATACACTAATTATTCATCAGTTGTCTTAACATTAAGTCTCCTCCCAGTTTGTATTTATTTTCTGCATGCATACAGCTCACTGAAAATTACAGGGTCTAAAATTACATCCAGCACAGAAAGTTTTGGAAGGGCTGAGAGGGATGGGAAGAAGAGCTTGTCTTTTGGGGAGAAAAAGCACAGATGTTCAAAACTAAGCTGGAGCTTTCAAAATGATTAATTACAGCTACTTGATAAACTCAGCTCCCTGCACTAAGTGATCTAATATTAGTCATCTCTTGAAGGAAGCAGATCTCGAAAATTTGTTTCAGCCAAAGTCAATATTGAATGCTTACGGGGAAAAGCTAATCCCCAAAGTAAATATGTAATTAAGCAGATTTTTCACAAGTGTAATTAAGTTGATCATTACAATACATTACTGCAACAATTACAATACCCAAGCACAAGGAGCCCAGCACAGCCCAGCTCTGCCCTGCTGATGACACCAGCACACAGCCAGCCATGAACTCATGGGATGGACAGTCACACCCTGCCAGTCCCTACACATTTCCCAGCATCTGGCACCAGATGCTCAGGTCAAACCACAGGCTCAGGGTAACATGTGCTGTTAAAAGAGGTTCAAGGCTTGAGGTCAGGAGGGCACTGTGGCCATTGAGGCAGGACATGCTCGCACAAAGTGGTTGTTGCTCCGGGACCAGAGATGAGAGACACATTTAAAAGCTTCAGCTGCTTCCAGAGGAGCCATAAATACAGAATTACAACAGCTAGTCTGGGTGGGGAGCGTGTGCCGGACTAGCTGAGGTCTGATCTCAGAGCTGGACAAGCAGCACAAGCTCTGCCGAGCCTCTGTCCCCCACCCTGCACTTCACCAAAAACGGGATCATCTCCCAGATCTGGAGCATGACACTGTGATGATGAGGTCCAGAGCCTCTCTAGGCTCCATTCCTGCTCCTGTCCCCCTCCTGCTCATTGGGACAAAGCCACATGGACCCTTCCACGCCAAACACTGATCAGAGGCAGGTAGATCTAATCTCTGAACTCCATACACAAATCCAGTTTTTCCCATGCAAGCAGGGTTCAAAAAAACTAAATCCAAATAAAAGTCTCAGGGGGTAACTAGAATTGATTAAGCACACAGGAACGGCAAGCAAAAGCTCTGCTCTGATGGCCATACACTAATTTCTCATCTCAGCCCAGCAAGGGTATTTAAAACTCACTCTAGGAGGATCCCACTGCTGCTGGCTCTATGCAGAATGACAAAGCAGCATCCATCACACCACCCTCTGACAAAATGTCTTTACAAAGTGGCATCCTTGCCATGGGGTAAATTGGCAGTGTTTTGGCTCACACACAGTTTCCAGTTGTCCTCTGACAATCTACAACTACTAAAACAGTTCCATCATTCCTATTTCTGTATTACACTGACAAGCCATCTAGAAAAAAACAGAACCAGTCTATGGGGGTGGGGGGAAATTCTATGCCATGCAGAAAGAAACAGGATGAAGAAACTCTGTTTCATTCTGTTGAAGCAGAATAAAAGCAAATGCTACATTGACACCTTCACCTACCAGCTTAACTGCTCCACTTAGTTTTAAAATCCCGGTTAGGGGACACTCTCACCACAAAAAAGCATTTCTCCCCCAGAAGTGCTGCAATGGGACTTTTATCACTTGCAGCTCTCTCAGATAACTCTCCAGGGCGGCTGCACCAGCTCCCCACCCACCCAAACCCACAATCCCAGGCAAGGCACTCCCAGTAGCAATCACACTGCACTCCCCCTCCCTACTGCCTACCAGAGTCACCGGGACTTTAGCTACATTTAAATTTCAAGGTATTTGGTTAAATACTCACCTTTCGCTAGTACTTGATATTCAACCTGCTCTTGATCACATTTCTTGGAGTCCAGCACCCGTGCCAGGCTCCCCCCTTGCAGACATGCTCCCGTCTCACCCGAAAATTCCAGACCTCACAACATCCCTTTAGTCATTCTGAAAAAGGGGAACAAGCTGCATCTGTCCCAGGCCGTGCACAGACACAGTTACTGTTCCCATCCCGCCTTTAACAAAAGAATCGCACTTTTGTTCCCTAAACAGAGCCCGTGCCACAGAAAAATAACTATTTCTGAACTCCAGTGCGCTATTACTGCTTGCACCTGACTTCCCCTGCCAGTTCATGCTGCCCTGGATTTTCTAACCCACCCTCTGCCTATTTGAATTTAAATCTCGAGTTTCACCCTGCGCAGATACCACATTTCACAGGATATCCATTCAGTTTAGGTCCAGGGGATTAACTTACTTGAGAAGATAGAAATAAATTATAGCTCCATCTGGCTAATGAGTCACTCATAGCTTAGCCCCAGCACATGAGAAGAATGGCTTCTATAAATGCTTGGGTCCCAAAATGCACATAATCTTCAGGGATTTGTGCCTCTTTGAAAAACTAACATTAAAGGGGGGAGATACAGGTACCAAGATGCCTTTTTTTAAATACTAAGCAGTTTAAGAGATACCACTTATGATTTAGCCAAGGCAAGAGCTCCTTTAATTAGGATATTTTCCTGGGATTTTCTCAAGCTGGCAAGCAGACTCACATCCAACAGTCACTAGGAACACAGCAAGCAGTCTCAGAGCAGTATCTGGATTCAATACATTCCCCAAACAGATAACACTATTTTTGTTCTCCCTAATCTGCACACAGTTTGGAACACACTCTGTATCAGCCAGCTGCAAAGAGGATCCTCTTGAAAACAGCTTCACTCCCAAGCTCATCCTCCCCCAGAGCTTTTTGGGAGAGGATGCCCAGCAACTTGAGCAACTAAACCCAGATCTGCCACAGGCAAAGAACAAAATTAAACAAGCATTTCAGCCACTCCATGCCATTCTACACTCATACAGCAGGAGCAACCAGCTCTCTGTGACTTGCTCATGAGTATTACCTGACTGAAGCACTGCTGGGCTCAAGCTCTAGGAAGGGGGCTGCCAGAAAAACCTCAGGGTAGTTCATTTAACATCAGTGTTGGTATAGGATATGGGAAAGCTGCAGAATTACAGCTTAGGTTGGTTTAGTTTGGGGGTTTTTAGCAGCATCGTGTGTTACTGAAAAAACAAGATGGGTTTTTCATGCCCCAAGACAAGACATAAAAGACAGCAGAGCTGCTGCGATGTGACACAAAGGAGCTGTTGGAGCAGGCAGGGATTTTAGCTCAACAAACTTGCTTGAGTTCATTAACATTAACTGGCTAACTTCTGCAGGTGAGCCACAGTGGGAAATAAATAGCCCCTGCTGGCCTCAGCCTTCCCAAAAACACCCAGTCCAGAGAACACCAGCAAAGAGCTGACTGCACCTGAGCAGTTTTTCACACAGGAGAATTAAGGTATTGCACATAAACCTCACCTGACACCTACGTAAGGAAAAGGCACAGCTTCCAGTAAGATCACACACAATCTTCTCACAGGTCACTTTTTAAATTGCACAGTTTAAAGTCGTGCACGAGGCACTCACCACACAGAAAAGCTGAAGGTCTGAACAGACCTTTGAGTTTTGATCCCAAGGACAGTATTGGAGAATTATACAACGGAGTCATAGAAAATCCTGAGTTGGAAAGGACCCACAAAGATCAAAGCTCAACTCCTGGCCATGCACAGACATCCCAACAATCCCACCCTGTCCCTGAGAGTGTTGTCCAAACACTAATGAAGCTCTAGCAGCCTCGGGGCCATGCTCACTCCCTGGGGAGCCTGGGCAGTGCCCAGTACCCTCTGAGAGAAGATATCCCAATATCCAACCTAAGCCTCCCCTGACACAACTTCAGCCATTCCCTCAGGTCCTGTTACTGGTCATCAGGGAGAGATATCAGCATTTGCCCCTCCACTTCCCTTTATGAGGAAGCTACAGGATGAAGTCTGTTCTCAGTCTCCTNGGGGAGCCTGGGCAGTGCCCAGCACCCTCTGACGGAAGATATCCCAATATCCAGTCTAAGTCTCCCCAACACAACTTCAGCCATTCCCTCAGGTCCTGTTGCTGGTCATCAGGGAGAGATATCAGCATTTGCCCCTCCACTTCCCTTTATGAGGAAGCTGTAGGATGAAACCTGTTCTCAGTCTCCTCCTGTCCAGGCTGAACAAGCCAAGTGACCCCAGCCACTCATCTCATGGCTTCCCTTCTAGACCCTTCACCACTTCCATGGCCTTCTCTGGACATTCTCCAACACCTCTATAACCTTCTTATATTGTGGCAACCAAAACTGCACATGTTACTCAAGGAAAAATTTAACCTACATATTTGTATTCTCTTTAAATTCTAGTTTTATATCTGTATTTCCATGCTCTATTTACACCAATCCTCCCCAACCCGACTGGGGAGGGGGAGAAGAATAAACAACGTTTCAAGCTCTGAGTTTTTCATTTCCATACTTGCCCTAACAGCATGATTTGTGCAGCCACGGAAGAAAGCTGCAGACACTCAAAACCACCAGCTGAGCCATTCACGTATTAAAACTACTCTTCCCAGGAAGAAGACCTGCTCAAGGGAAGCTCAACAGTGCTTGAAACCCCCTCCAAGGTGATGACAACAAGAGCAGAGAAAACTTGTCAATAAATCTTGTTCTTCACTTTATTTCACTGATACAATTAAGCCATTTGCAGAGCACAAGCTCAGAGCTTCAAATACCCTCTAGGTAAATATTTTCCATTCCAAACATGCCGCTGTTTGTACCATCTGTTGGGTTCGGTCTGCTCTCAGTCGCTTGATGTTAGTTAACAGAGACAAGCTCTTTATTAAATTCCAGAAAGAGTAGCTTTGCTTCAACAAAAGTCTTTCCTTTCAGAGGGCTTTTTTAATACAGCTTCAGAGCCAACACCTGACGAAATGCAGCAACGCTGAGAGGAAGCCAGGAGTGCAATACGGCTGCACAACCTTGCCACCAGTATCCAGCAGATGTCCTTGATCCTGTCCCAGTGCTGGCAGCGAGGAGCACCCAGGTACCTCCCACAAGAGGTTTCCACCACAGCCTGGCTGTTCGGGCAAGTTCCTACAGGATAAGGCAGGGCAGGGATTCACCAGGCAGTGGCTGACGCCCTGAAACCACCTGGGCTGTAGGATAAAGCCCAGAACTGGAATTAGCATCAGTGAAAGTGGAGCGAGCAAGCTCACGTTTAGCCGGGGATAAATGCGCACACACCTGCTGCTGGCACGGAGCAAGGACAACCACGCGCCGTGTTCCTGCCTGGCAGATCACCCAAATATCCCGAAACTGCACAGATCCTGTCACAGCAGCACCCCACAGGGTTCACCAAAGCATGGGCACGAATACACTGATATCAGGAATAGCGTGGCAGCAGGACCAGGGCAAGGATTGTCCCCCTGCGCTGGGCATTGCTGCGGCACCTTCGGTCCCGGGGGCAGTTTTGAGCCCCTCACAAGAATAAACATGTTGAGGGGCTGGAGCATATCCAGAGAAGGGAATGGAGCTGGGGAAGGGTTTGGATCACCAGGGACAGCTTAGGGGGTTCAGCCTGGAGAAAAGGAGGCTGAGGGGGGAACTTCTCACTCTTCACAACAGGAGGGGGCAGCCAGGTGGGCTCTGGTCAGGTCAGGCTCTGCTGCCACGGAACAAGACACAAGATGAGAGGAAACAGCCTCAAGTTGCACCAGAAGAGGTTTAGTTTGGATATTAGGGAAAGTTTCTTCATTGAAAGGATGGTCAGGCATTGGCACAGGCTGCCAAGGGCAGTGGTGGAGTCCCCATCCCTGGAGGGATTTAAAAGCGGACGTGGCACTTGGGCACAGGGGTCAGTGGTGGCCTCGGCAGTGCTGAGGGAATGGTTAGACTTGGTCTTACAGGGCTCTTCCAACCTAAATGACTCTATACTGTTCAGCACAGGAAACCAAAACGTTTCTTGCAGTATTAGTGAGGAGATGTCATTTAGGATAAAAGCCAGCATGCGTCAGGACCAGCAAAAGATGTCATTGGCTCCACTAGACAGCAGAAACTGCAAGTTACCCCTTTGAATCATTAGCAGCTAACACACACACACCTATTACGAACAGAGTCAGAAGATAACAAATTATCTTTATGCTATCTTTTTCCAAAGTGCCTGTAAAAAATCAAAGGTTTCTTCCTTTCAGCAGGAATTATTCAGCAAGTCTGCCTCTTCCCATCGCTACTTCCAAGGAGTCCCTGAGGCTTCCCCAGCTCCTTCCTTGACACATTTGTGTACAGACATGCTCTGCCCAAACCACCATGAAGTATTTGAGAGGCATTAAAACACCCAAGCAGCCAGCTCAGGCTTTTGGGTAAGCATTTCCCCTTTCTCTGCTCTCCACGCAGGCAGGGACCAGATCAGACATTTGCTCTTCAATCACCACCCGCTTCCATGCACAGGCAACTGGGAAGTGATACTTCTCAAAATAGGAAGGCATTAAAAAAAAAATCACAGAATTTTCTTAAAATAATACTACAAATAAGAGCCAAATCTAGCAGACTTATGGCCAAAGCTGAGTTTAGGTTCCCAGTCTGAGCAGCAATTCCATATGTCGTGTAGTTTATAAGCACCTCCTGCAACATGAACCTATCCAAAAGCATGAGCCAGGTACAAATTCCAGCCAGGACTCTTGGGTCATACAGGCAAAAGCATTAAACACACACAACCACACCTGAAATCTGCTTCTGCCCAGCACCTGGACGGGAGGGAAAGACCAGGCCACACCTGGTTTTATTCCAATTAGCTGTCTGGGAAGTTCCCAGAGGTTTGTACAATCCAGGTTGCTGTGACACTCCATAGCAGCTTAGCTTTACCACACACAAAAGCCATTTACACAGGTTTAAAGCCACTGTGCACCTCAACAAAGGCCTTAAGACAGCTGTTGTGGTCTAGTGTATGAATAGACATTCACAGTATAATCTTCACCTTAGACCCATAGAAAGCCTCAGGGAGCAGCTACCAGTCCCTAAAAAGCCTGGGGCAGGCACAACACAGGTCTGAGCCCAGTTGGGTTTGCTCACTCTAACACAGCTTAACCCCTTTCTGACGCAGAAATAAGTTGCATTAGTGTAAGTATGTTCACTCTGCACCTACTCCTGCCATGCTCTATAACTCAATTAAAACAAGGTCTGCAGCATCCATGGGAATAATGCAGTTGACCATCCTTAGGTAACAAATGAGGCATAGCCCCAAATTGCAAGTAAAACAAAAAAAAAAAAATTAAAGTCCTCTCCCAAGAAATTTAGGGCTGCTACATCCCTTTCATCTCCTTACACCCAATTCCAAGCTTGAAAGAAAATTCTTGGCTGTGAGGGTGGGGAGGCTCTGGCACAGGGTGCCCAGAGGAGCTGTGGCTGCCCCATCCCTGGATGTGTTCCACATCAGGTTGGACAGGGCTTGGAGAAAACTGGGATAGTGGAAGGTGTCCCTGCCCATGGCAGGGGGTGGAAACAAGATGGGCTTTAAGGCCTCTTCCAAACCCAAATCATTCCACAAGTCTGTAACAGGGGAAAGCAGGTATGAGCAGTAGCTTCTAAGCACTCAAATTCCTCTCATACCTTCACAGCAATCTGCAAAAAGAAAACAGCTGGAATGAAACATTTTCCCTTTCCCAGTGTATATAGCAAATATAACTAGATAAATATACATTGCTGTATTATGAATTCTTGTTTATATTTTTTAAAATAAGTGTAAAATAAGAGGAGACAGAAACAAAAGAAGCAAAGGCCTTTGGTCTAGCTTTTTGCCTTTTTTTTTTTTTGCTTTAGCAGATTCTGTGAAAGTATGAATGGCATCTGAATACTGGGAGGCTAATGCTCATTCAAAAAAACAACCCAGGCTTTTATATAAAAGAGCTGCAAAGAGTCAAGGAGAAGATCTGAGTGTATTACCTGCCTGTGCATCCCAGGAGAGGTAAAATCCCCTCCCTGCAAGCCTCGCACAGCAGCAGGGCTTTCCCTCAGGCTGTGTGGCAGCAGCAGCCCTGCTGCCCAAGCCTCACCTCCCTGGGCAGACACAAGCTGTCCTCCGTCTGAATCCAGGGCAGAGCAGACGCCCTCGGCGCCAGAACGACAGGAAAACCACAACAGATTGCTAAAGAGGATGGCATGTTGTTTATGGGTTGTGTTTCTAAAGTTTGGACGTAACTGAGAAGAGATGAGTCTTAATTTATTGCTTGATTCTCCAGATTTCTACTCAACTTTGCCCTTAACTGTACTCGCCAGGCAACTTTTTAGCTTACGCACTTGAATTCCTCCACACACACAAGGAAGTTTTAAACCTACCACTTGTTCTGCAGCTCTCCAGTCCTCCTGGTGCTAAAGCTTTTCTCCCAAATTTCTCACTAAGGCAACCACAGCAACAGAGAAGCAAAAAATATCCAGCCTTGAAGGGTAAGCAAGTCGCTCAGAGCCACTTTAGCAGGTCCCTGTAAGTTGGATTTATTAACCTTTGTACCCCCACACCCCGAGGGTGCAGAGGCTGCCAGAACTACCCCAAACTGAGCCATGCACAGCCCAACAGTGTCACACTGCTGCTTTCACCAAGTTCCCACCCACACTGAACGAAGTCTCACAGGAACTCAGGGAAGGAGGAACATGTGCACAGAGGTGACAGCACAGGAGGAAGACAAGAAACCTCAAAATAAATGGATTTGGAAAAATTTCCTATAGCAATGTATCACCAAAGGTTTTCCTGCAAGAATGTATTAAATTCATGGTAAGAATATTAATCTTGTTCATATTAGAATTTCTTTCCACTACAAAAATAAATCAGGCAAAGATATTCTTAGTCTGAACACGATAAAAGTGACTTTATCCAGACTTATTTTTGAATGTGTATTTAAGGGATGAGAACAGAATTCTTCTGCCAACAAAGACAGGTATTAACCTAAGAGAATCTATTTAGTTTCAGACTTCTAAACCAGACAAGATTTTACCCAAGTGTGCACACGTTGTCCTTTACCCTGTTGCGAAAGGAACAAAAGAAGAGGAAATGACTAATCAAAGCAGCAGCACATTAATATATTTTGGTATGTGGAGAGGGAAAATTGTAGCTGGTATTTTTAACATTCCCAACAGGAGAATGCGAGGCCATGCATACACCAGCCGCCACGGAGGCTCAGCAGCTCTCAGGAGGGGAAAATAAAAAAAAAAAAAAAAAGAGAGAAAAAAAGTGAAGTTGTGTCCTGAAGAGGAGTTCTGTATTTTCCATTTCCCAGCATGAGCTCTGCTGGAACGAGAGCCTGGAAAGGAGGCACGGCTGGGGCCAGCAGCAATGCCTGAGTGATAACAGGTGCACTTTGCCTGAACTGTAGGGAAAAACCAGCCTGAAGAGGTGCTCTGGAGGGGAAAGGTGAGAGTTTCTTGAAGCACTGCCACCAGCAAACACTCCTATAAATCCCACTGCCATCCTGCTCTGCCGGGTGCCCTCATCCACAAACTGATAAGAGATAGGGGAAGAGAAGTGTCTCTGTGCCCCAGGTGAGCAAGTCACAGCTCACCCACGTGCCATCCATCCCAAAACATCCCAAGCTTAATTCCCCCTCAAAGCTCTCCATTCCTTGCACAAGTAAAACACAGCACCTCCACATCTTTCCTCACAGTTACTTTATCACTGAACCCACACAAGCCAAGCCACTCATGTCCCAGTTCAACTGGATTTAACAACTGGTTTTTAATCCCACCCTCCCCCAAATTGGAAGCTCTTTGGGGCAGCTACGGTAACAAGGCTGCTCAGAGCAACAGGACAGGAGCCTGACTACTGTGACAAACCCAAAATTAGAGCTTCCAAACCCCTTCCTAAAAGGGATCGAAACCAATCAATCCAGCAACAGCCCCGCACAGTCATTTGTGCAGTGGGATGGCACAGCACAAAAGCTTTGCTCACTCAGGAAGAGGAGCTGGACCGCTGCCTGTCTGTCCAGCTCCAATTGTTCCCACACTTCATAATTAAGGGCTACAATTCACCCTTTTTCCAATGCCAAACCCCAAAAGGCTCGTAACAAAACCATTCTAAATACTAAATGGGAAGCTATTGCTGAACCGGCTGTAATCGTTCTGATTCCCTCCGCTTGCTGCAACACTGTTGGATGCAAGGAGACACAGAGAAACTAATATTTAATGTTCTTGCAGAGGGATTTGTGCTCAGCCACCCTGTAACACAGCCAGCAGCCTGAAGCTTAAGCAGGCCTTTACCGTGGCACCGCAAAATGACAACCCTGGTCATTCCAGCAACAAGATTTTCCCATTATTTCTGTTCAGTGTGCTGTTCCACACAGCTATACAAAGAGGTTGGACCACTGACAATAAAAAAAAGCTTCGTTAACCTCTCAGTGACTCGACAATCCCATTGTTGAACAGCAATGGACAAAAGGAGAAGCCAGCAGCAGACGGATGCTCTCATCTATCCAAATTCCTGGAGGAAAATGAAATTGAGCTGCACTGGGAACAGGCTGCAAGGCAGAGGAGAGTTGTTAGCTCAGAGGGAAATCAAAACTTCAGTGATTGTGAATCATATCAGATCTAGATGCTTTCATGTGGTTTCTTCTAACTACCTGGAGTCTCAAGGTATTATTTATTGCACGCATTATGTCTAAGCAGTTGAGTGATTTCAGTTGTCTCTGAAGAGAAAACCTGCGATTGCTGTATCAAAATTACTGTCAATGTGGCACAGATGTAGCTAAATGAGAGCATCAAAAGGCAGGAAGTGAAACAAGATTGCTGTACCCCATCATCAGGCTGAGTCTTGATAATTCTTCAGCTGCAAAGGGAGAGAAATCAACAGGGAAGATCTTTCTCCTTTGTCACCACACACAGTACAATAAAAGAATGGGGGAAAAAGCATCCATCAGTTAAACAACCAAAGTTCACAGAGTGCTAATAAATTTTCAAATATGCCAAGAATTTAAAACTCAGGGGTATGCAGTTAGTTTCTCAATCCCGAGATTTTAGAAGGGCAGCTTCAGTTTAGGCTGGATGACAGGGGTAACAGAGACTCAACACGGAGAAATCAGAGTTCCTGTAAGTTGACAGAGGCATCAAAATTGAAATGATCACCAATATGCACAGCACAACTACCAAACTAGAATTTAGAGAGTACTACAAGGATGGAATTGCCTCCTCTTCAGCCTACGCAGCCGGGTAGGCACTGCAGCAGCAGGTCTATTTTTGCTTTTAATACTCTCCGTCATGGGTCAGAAAGACACAGAAACACTGGAAAATCCAAAAAGCCAGGCTTGAGCAGGCATTACTTGCTAGTCTCCCTTCTCTTGTGCACGAGCAGCTCTGCTGCCCTGAACTACACCCAAGGAACAGGACCCTGCCCAGCAGCTCAGGCTTCCTCTGCTCCCACCTTGCAGGGAGGGGCTGAAGCCAGAGGACAATGCTGGCATGGGAACAAATGGGCAGCAATGGGCCAGGGCTGCATTTTGGCTGCAAGTCGGGAAAACGCTCTCAATCCTCAATCCAACAAGGTGCTGTAATGGTCAGCCTGCAGCCTCTGTACGGAGCAGGGGCAATGTATTTTATTTCACTCTTCTGCTGGTAGCAATCAGTGAGTTTTAATCCAGTCACGTTAGGAACAACACCTCCAAAGAAGGCTGGATTTTATTTCAACTGTGCGTTATTTTAAATCATTTGCCAGATTAAAGCATTGTTCACACTCTATTTATAAACCCTCTGAACACAGGGAATGTTTAGAGATACGGGACTGAATCTGGACCACAGAATGTTCTGCTGGTGATGGGCTTCCTACAACACCGATATCCTGACCTTCTGCTCCAGCAGAAATTTGCACCAGCTGAAGGCTGAACAAACTCCCATCATGAAGACTTCCACAGCAGATATGAGTTAGTTTGACTGCTCCATAGCAAAGCTGTCTTTCAGCATTTATCCTAAAGCATGTTATCATGCAGGCATAACGACAGCACTTCTATATCCAAGCTAGATCCCTCATGCTGTAGGACATGGTGCTGTTAATACTCGTAGAAATAAAGTTTCAAAATGGTTTAGGAACAAAAGAGGCTTTAGAAGCAACCCCTGCAGCACTGGCACCATACAAGTTACATCAGTGCATTTAAAAGCATAAATTGCATCATGATGAGCTGGAACTTCTAAATCTATTTAAAAGCACAACATGAAGTTTTAGAAATTGCTGCTGAACTGTGGTCATTTCCCTGCTGAGGCAGGTGAAGTGTTAAGGTCTTTCTCTGCTCTCCTTTGAGACACTGCACGTATCTCATTTATCGAGGGCAGCACTAAGAGCTCACCTCATCATCCATCCAAAACACCTCCTGCACTACAACAAGAATTTCACTGGCTCCAGCTCCACTGAGATGTCATCCTTTCAGCTTCCACACGAAGGAGATGGGCTCCTGAACAGCTGCACCACACATTCCTCCTTGCAAGGCTTCTTTTCACCTTGTTAACCTCTCTGTGCTTCATTGACCAGTCTGCTGAAGGCACTCGCAGCTGAAGAAATGATACACAGCTGGTGTCATCTCCTGGTGTCATCACCCGGATCCTTTAGGCTCTGGCAGGCAGCTCAAGGAGGTCACATGTCCTCAGGAATCAGTGCAGCGCTTCAGCAGACCCCAAGGCAATATTTGCATCTTAAAACACCCAGAGTAGGGGACCAGACTCTGCTCCAGCAGCGGGTAAAGGCTCCAGCTCCTCCACAGACTTTCTAAATGCTCGAATCACACCTGAGCCACATGGTGAAGGAGCTTTCTTTTACCACCTTCCTCATGCAGCTGTTGATGCCCCAGGTGAACTATGCTGAGGGTTGTTAATGTTTCTCTGAGCAGCAGCAGCAGCCCAGGGGATGCTGTGACACTCCTTACTGGTCCCAGTTCCACAATCCAGTTCACTGCACAGCCCCACACACAGTGCAGTTTTGAGAGCTGGGCAACACCACACAAGAACCCCGCAAAAGATGTGTTCAAAGCACATCTCTAAAGGTTTCCTGGTTCTTCCCATTTGTGACCATAAGGACCAAGACTGCAAGGGTTTCCTAAAGGAATTGGAAACAGTGAAATGCATATTTGAAGAGTTTCAAGTTCAACTCGAGAACCCAACATCCCTGAGTCCTGCCCCCAAAACGGCCTCCTAACACAAGCACACACACCCGCCCCAACGCGCTCAGCACTGATCTGAACCCAAGAACATGCCAGGTTGTTAAAAAGGACTAAAAATGCTCAGCAACAGAAATGCAGAGTAATTGAGGTCATTTCTCTCACGCTTCTCTGGGTTTTCACTCCCTTTGCTTTGCTGCCCCACAATCTGCTCCTCCTTTGGCATGCAAAAATTGAACAAACACTTTGCTGCAACACAAAGCTAAACTTATTTGCCTCCAACTTAAGTTACATATCAAACTATTACTCTAGTAGCCTGTAATGCCAAGCAGGGATTAAAAAAATCTACTTAGAAATAGGTACACCAGACCTGAAGCCAAAAAAATTATTCTTTTGGCACACAAACAGCTTAGAAAAAGAGGTAGAAACTTGGAGATGGAGGGTGGGGGGCCAAAAAAGGCAGGATTGTAATAGAAACATCTGATCAAGAATTTTCACAAGCCTTTAAAACTTCTGAAACCCAACCCCTTCACCAGCACTTCTCACACTCCTCAGACTGCAGACCATGTTATGCAAGTTCTAATTGTGCCTCCAGAACCCTCCCTCCCTCCCACAGGCTCTGCACCTCAGTGAATCCCTGTGTGGAAGTACACTGAGACAAAGAAGAACCCTCCCACACCTGGCCTGGGGTGTTGCCACCTGTGCAGAGAGCCTGGCCGTGTTGGGCATCTTGAACCAGGCTCTAACCCCTTAAAAGCTGCTAAAAAACCCTCTGTTTTTTCAGCACACACCAAGCTATAAAGGTTCACTAAATTTAGCATGCAACCCAATCCTAGTGGCAATGTAGTACAGGCTGAAGATATGGAAGTGACCTTAGGTGAAGGTAACAAGGAAAAGCTGTCAGTACTCCCACTGAGCTGCCGTGGGAAAGCCTAGAGAACCCAATAAAATCCTAACAAGACCTCCATAAATCCTCCAGGCAGCTTGGTGGTTTCCAAGGCTTTGAGATGCCACCTCCGCCGCTCCTCTGGACAATGCTGCTCATTGCCCATGCTAGGACAGGGTTGGGAGGGACCTTCTCAGCACACTTCAGGGCAAACAATTCTCCATGAGCTTGGTTCAGAAGTGAAGGTTCATGGACCTCCACCACCTCTGCTGTAAGCACAAAACCAGGCACCATGAAGAGAAAAAGCAGCACAGTCCTTTGTCCTTTGATCACAGCTGGAGCCACACGTGCTGCCAACAGGTGTTGAACCAAGCAAAGGTCAGTAGGTGTGACATGGGATACAGCATTGACCTGTAAACTCCATTTTCTGCCAGTTCCCAGTACCACACTCCCTCAGAACTGCAGACACTGCCTGCTCCAAGGACAGGACGCAGTGAGTCTCCCTGGAGAACAGCAAGTTAAAGGAGGCAAAAGAGTTCCCACCTAGTCCTGGGGAAAAGGGCCCTTCCTGGCACAGCACCCTAAACTCCAATCACTTCCCAGATCTGAAAATGTCCTGTAAAAGACCCAGTGGGTATGAGCTGCTGTAGCCATGGTGATGCTCCCAGGTACACCCAGAGCTGAAGCAGAGAAGAGCAGCAGAGATGCTGCAACTGGTTTCACATACCTGTTTTGAGGTCCTCACACAGCACTAGAGGCAATTAAAAGCAGTGCCTATGTGAAAGCCAAGCTGGGATGTCCACTTGCAACATTAAGCGCTGACTTAGAGGGCAAAGCAGCACCAACCACCACGACAGCCTTTCAAACCAGTTTGGGACCCAAGAAGCAGCATCACTTTCTGAGGCCAGGCTTGGCCACCCATCCACACCAGAGGAGATCCTAAAAGGAAAGGGCACGTGGGAACAGTCCTGGCTGCCGCAGGAAAGCAGTTTCATGTCATTATCACAGAATGGTTTGGGTTGGAAGGGACCTTAAAGATCATTGCATTCCAAGCCCCTGCCATGGGCAGGGACACCTTCCACTATCCCAGATTACTCCAAGCCCTGTCCAACCTGGCCTTGGACACTTCCTGGGATCCAGGGGCAGCCACAGCTTCTCTGGGCAACCTGCGCCAGGACACCACCTCACAGAAAAGAATTCCTTCCTAATACATAATCTAAATCTCTCCTCTCTTTAAATCCATTCCCCCTTGTCCTGTCACTATCTGACAATGCAGCTCACCCACCAGCTGACTGCCAGGGGTTCAGGTCACAAATAGGACCAAGAAAAAGGTACTACTAGCTGCTCTGTTGGTGACTTCCTGGCATCTTCACCTGCAGTTGCTCAGCCTCTGCTTTCCCTTTCGTAAAATGGGCAGCTAAGTGCCATGCCAGAGCCTGGCACCAGCACAGGGCAGGTGCTGATGGGGAAACATCCATGTGAGCCAAGTGCAAGACATCACCTTAAACACTCTTGCCACCCAGCACTTCCCACCCAAGGCCTGGGAACCATTCACTTCCTCCAATAAATTGGACTTCTTACTCTGTTGTCGTCAAGTGTAGACTTCCCAACTTAAAAACCCCACTGCAAATAGGCTGGGAAAAAGAACTAGTCATGGCTAGTGGTCAGATCAAACCAGTAACGATAAAATTAGGAGCTGACTGATATTATAGGCTCTCTTCTGAGTCAGTCGCGATCCAGCCCAGTCCTGGCAAGCTCCCTGAAGAGCTGCACCTTGTGCAATAGCTTAGTCATCATCTTCCTTGACAGCTACGCACTTACAAACAGATTATGAGTCCACTCACATTTTCCCATGAAAATTTTCTCCTCTGCCCTACTACAAGCAGGACAGAGCAAAGTGGTGCCAGCCCAGGAGTGGGCAGCTTGTCCCTTGCAGGAGAGGAGATAAAGCTTTTATCTCCCAGACTCAACAACTTCCTTCCTGTGTGGTAGCAGGCAGACAAAAGACACCTTTTCACACCACAGACAGGAACGAGATGTACTAAAATTTGTCACAGCCCTGAAATAAAATACCCTGCTTACCGTTTTCATTCTATAGGGGAGAGTGTAAAACAGAATTAAGCCAGCATTTCTTCTACAAGGAACTTGCAGGGTGGGATTTGGAAGCAAAAGAATAAGGAGCCCAAAATAACTCGGGTTGAGTTTATATTGCTCTGGCAGCTAAGCAAAAGTTGGTAACACTGGACTGAGGTATTTCCCCTCTGCAGGATGAGAGTTGGATTGTTTTTGGAAGCACCATGAATCAGGGGCATAAATATACCAGGCTTTAAGAGCCTTTGACACCCACGTAATTCTGAACTCCAGCTTGATTTTCCCTGGGTCGTTCAACACATGCTCAGTGAGCTGGACACCAGACAGGCAGGCTGAGAAGGTCAGCTATTCAATTAATAGGTGTGATCTCAAAACTAGAACCTGTGTTTTGCTGGATAACATCAACACACCTCTTCCGAGAGAAAAAGAGCCTTCCCTGATGCTCCATTAGTCATTCAGCTACGACTTGAAGGAAAACAGGAGTTTTGCTCTATTTCCTCAACTTCACAGCATAAAAGGGCTTAAAGATGCTTCCTGCAGCAGGGGAGCTGTGATGCAGTGGCTCCAGCAGAGCAGTGATTTGCAGGATTGCCTGGCTGCGAGCAGATCCAGACAGGAAAGCCAGGCAGAAGGATCAGCCAGAAGAAAGAATGCTCAATGGAAAAAGAGAAAACCCTGCAAGAAGAGCTGTTCCCCATGCTTTACTACCACTGAAAATCCTGCACACCCGAGAGCAACGGCAGCAAAGAGCTGCAAATGCAAGCAGAGGACAACTATTTATAATAGGGACTATTAGTGCAAAAAAATGAGTAGCTGGTCCACATGACTGATTTACAGACACTTTCTCCCAGTTACAATGCAGCCCCAGTGATGCAGAAGCAAAGATGAGCTTTCATTTGAAACAGAAAAAAATGCAATTCCTTTAAATAAATCTTCATGGGAAGAAAAGGGGAAGAAACTACTTTTACTTCTCTTCGGTAACAGCAAGTCAGAGCCATGGATTTTGGTAAGCAGGGTGGCCACAAAGCACTAACAAAAACAGAACATCACAGAAGAGGAGGAGGAGAGTTGCAAAGAAGTAACTTTCTTGATCACCCCACAAACCTTACAGCTACTGCCTCTCTCCTCTCCCTCCCACCCCACACTTATTGCACAGCAAAACTCGAGGCTTGAAGCACCCAAACTACTTCTTTGCATCACATAGTGGCAAGGAGATAACGTTCTTCATTTGTGTTAGTGAAGAGACTGTTTCCAGAGTTTAGTTTCCATTGTTTTCACGTACACATGTAACAGACACCACTCCTCTTTTTCCCTGTTTTCTACAGTATCTAAGAGACTTAAAAAAAACCCTCACCTCTAAATTGGAAGCATTAAAAAGGATCATGAGATTTGCATTCTTTAGCACCTCAGATTATATTAGAGTTTCCACTGCCATGACTTCACCTTCCAATTCAAGAATCCTCATATCTGAGTGGACGTTGGTATTTCTTGTACGAAGACACTGGAGCATCCAGGCCAACAAGGTGGCCAAGGCAGTGGAATTCATGCACTCCCAGGAGATCTCTGGTTTTTTTTACTGTTTGGAGAGATCCTGCACCAAGCCTGCCCTCTGCCCCGGACCTATATTTAGGGACTGAGCTGACCCGACAGTGCCCTCATAAGCTCATTTATTGAGATTCACTTATTCATTCTAATATAATCTAATTAGATCCAGCAGTCCTGTACACAGGCAGGGCAGTGACCAGGAGAGGACGAGTTCAAACACAGGGTGCTAAGTAGCCCAGGTGCTACTTAGTTCTCACACAGAGGGGAATAAAACCCTTGCAGAGGAATGGCAGGAATTGCAGATGCCTGTGCACTGTCTCTAAGCAGCACCTGGACCCACTCTGCTTCTTCCCTCCACCAGGTAAATAACAATTCTTCAGCTGGAAGCAGCAGCAGAGTCCAGATCAATGTATGGTGCTTATCGATGCAAGGGCTGCTGCTCCTGCTCTGAAATCATTGGAAATGGGGGCAAAAATAAAGCAGGAATCAGCCTCTCAGGCATTGCCCATGCCAGCAGGCACAGATGTGTTCCCAAACTGCAGACCACAGGCATCAGCCTGGAAAAAATGCCAGAGTCCACACTGTAAGAAAATACTTTAAAGGCTCCATTCTGGCAAGAAATAGGAAGTTTTCAAAGCTCCCAAGTACCCTCTCTCCTGCCACCAGCTGTAGTTCAGGCATGCGAACAGGAAGAAGCTTTTATATTTCTAAAAACATAAATAAATACCTTTTTTTTTTAAAGTCCCCATGTGTTTTATTTGCTTGGACATCTTGTATAAGGACAAGAGGAGAAGCAGATTCCTCAGAGTCATGGGCTGGTAATTCTCCAATTTATCATCTCCATAGTTTATGCACAGTCATTAACAAGAAGTGATTTGTCTGGGACAGATTTAGCCCAGCAACTCCCTGTCTCGTTAGCCTGAAACAATCACCCCAGGAATGTCAAAAAGTTCGTGAGCTTAGTGCAGCAGTCAGCCCCCTCCAAAATATTCCTACTTTTAAAAAGCCCAATCCTGCTGCTTTGCCAATGCAGAGCAGGAAAGTTAAGAGCTAAATATAGACACGTAAAATTCCCTTTATATTAAAAAGGCTCTGACTGGTAAAGGCAAAAGGTTGTCACTGACAAGGAAATCCTCAAAATATCGATAAGAGAACAACACAAGGAAATTTAAAGACTTTGACTTACTTAACCTATGAAAACAAGGGGTCAAGAGGGGATCCGATTGCTCTAATTACATCAGGGAGGGAAAACAATCATTTAAACCAAATGGAAACACTAGAACCAAAACCAGATTACACAAACAGGCCACGAACACTACGAGGATGGAAATTCAGCAACTGCTCAAGACTTCAAGGAGGTTCTCCACCAGCTCTCCCACAGAGATGGAGAAAGAATAAACTGATCGAGTTTCAGCTTGGAAGCAGTCGTGTTAAGAAAGGCATCCACAGCACGGATGGGTGCTAAAAACAGGGAAACTAAACTTGATTTGGGTTGCTGCCACAGCTTTTGGAGTGAGGAGCGCAATGAAGAATTACCTCCTCCTGCCACTCTGCCTTCTGCTTCCTCCCTACCCCTCAGGGACAGCACAGGGGGCATTCATGCTATTTACTCAGGCACGTCACTGGGGCATGACCAGGGAACTAAACTCGGGAGCTGAAGCCTCACAAAGTCAATGGTGAGAGGTGGGTGCCTTGGCAGCAGCAGGGGAAAGGGATTAGGAGCAACCAAGTTTGATGCTTAAAATAAAACACATGTCCTCTCCCCTGTGTCCTCACGCTTAAGGGTCTTGGGTGTAGCTTAAACACAGACCTGGCCATCGCCTCTGAAATTCACAGGGAACTCCAGTTCCTAAAGGATTTTTTTAGCCCTGAGTCTACAGCACCCAGGGTCAAGAATGATTAGACATTTTTGAGCCATAACCACCAAATCTCCAACAGCAAGAGCAGATGACGCAAAAGAAAGCTGTTACCGAGCTAACCAAGCAACACCACAGCTTTACACAGGCTTGAGCAAGTCTTTCCCTTTTCCTCAAGGGGTGTCAAAAACAAAGCAGTCATCAGGTCTGTACCAGGGGTTTCATGACAGTGCAGGATAAAAGACCAAATTAAAATCTCATTGTGTCCTTCAGATCCTACTGCTGCTATTTCTCAGAGCAAAAAGCATCTTCTTGAGAGCAGCTAGAAAAGGGAGGTGGTAGGAAAAAAAAACTCCCAAAAAAGGTATTTGGTAATAACTCTACCAGAGAATTAGTGTTTCTCTCCAATCCCCAACCTTTCGCTGCTGCAGTTACACACAAAAGTTATTTTAATCACAGTATGCAGAAAGCAGCATCAGCATATGAGGCAAGAGAAAAAATATGTGGTAAAGCGAGTTGCATGGCCTGTTCGCGGGCAGAAATTACAGCACAGTTACAGGCAAGAGGTCCACGAGACAGAGAAAGACTTCCAACCCAAGCCAAACAGGAGGATGATAGTATCCATCGAGAGAAAAGGCAAGGAAAACTATCTGAAAGGAGGCAGAACACGGGAACTGAATCCCTTCTCAACTTTTGCAGCAACCAGTTCAGAGTGCCCAGCGAGAGATTTTTGCCTTGTCATAGGTAAAGAGATGTCAAATGGAATGGTTATGTCAACTAAATACCATTTGTGTTGGTGGACAGAGGCAGCAAGGGCAACACCAAAGGAATGGGGGAAAAAAGGGGAGACTTTTAAACAGAAAAGAGCTACAGCAGGATATCAGCTCAGCTCCTCTTCCACAAAGAGAGAAACAATCTTTGAGGTTTTTGAACAGTGACCTCAAAATACACAGCCCTTCGGGGGGGGGAGGTGCGGAGGAAGAAAGGTTATAAAACGACAAACCTAAAACACACGGGTGGATGCACATCTCTAGAGAGCAGAACTTGTCACTGTCTAATGCAGAAAAGATGCTAAGCCACGTTATTCTTAATAACCACCTACTCAATTAAAATACTTCATCAACTGTAGGCAGCTGAGTACAAAAGGTGTAGCCTCGCCACCTTAACTTCTCTTCCCTTCTCAGTAACTTGCACGCTGGAAGAAGGGAGTAAGTTGTGAGCAGAGAAGAGGTGATGGGGGCATTAACATCTCCAGGGTTAACAGAGCTGCACACAACCCGTACCGGGGCCGTACCAAAGGGCACAGGCAACCTCAAAAATAAAACACCGCTGACAACATCACCTACGAAGGTGAGGAGCAGCATTTGCGAGCATTTGATACCAGTACAGGCACCCAAGCCGGGCCAGACCGCGGTAACGAAGCGCAAAGCTCATTAAAGCTCGTACGGCCACCCGGGCGCTGCAGCACCCGCCTCTCGCCAAACCTCACCCGGGGCTCCGACAGCCACGGGGAACGCTCCGAAATCACATTTCGGGCGTCACTTCTCGCCCAGCCGCCCCTCGACGGGCGGTTTAACGCAGCGAGCAGGCTCCGGGAACACCGCGGACAAGGCGTGTTTGCCCCGCTTCACCCGGCTCCAGGGAGATGCGCTCGGGGTGCACCGGAGCCCCACCAGAGCCCCCCGAACCCCGCCGGCCCCACGGCAGCGGCCTC
>VZRF01010168.1:256732-345801 GCA_013396875.1 Vireo altiloquus
GGTGGCTGCGCGGCGCGGGCGGCAGGAAGGGGAGGAGGCGGCCCCGCACGTCCGCCGCGCCTGCGGCCGCCCCCCCGCGCGTTAAAGGCACCGGCACCGCCCCGGCCCGGAGCCCCCGAGGGCCCCTGGCACCGCCCGGCGCTGCCCGGCAAGGATCTCGGCCGCAGCCCACCCGCGGGGGTGCCCCAGGAGCGGGGAGCCCCCGCCCGGCTTTGCCACGTGTGTGGGTGCATCACCCGGAGCCCGGCCGTGCGCGGGGGGATCGCCCCCCGAGACCCCGCGTGGGGATCCCTCACCTGGTCCTGAGGTTCACCCACCAGACTCTCCCCGCGTGGGGATCCCAGGGATCACCTACTCAGACATCTCCCACGTGGGGATCCCAGGGATCACCCACCCAGACATCTCCCATCTGGGGATCCCAGGGATCACCCACCCAGACATCTCCCACGTGGACATCCCAGGGATCACCCACCCAGAGTTCCCCCACGTGGGGATCCACCACCCCCAAGCTCCCCCATGCAGCAATCCCTCACCTAATTCCTGAGGCATCCCTTCCACCAGGCAGGGATTCTCAGGGATCTCCCCACCCCTACCCCACCCACGGACAGGAATCACCCACCCAGACCTCCTGCAAGCAGGGATCCTCCCACCCAGGTTTCCCACACGTAGGGAACACAGGTACATCCAGCCAAACCCTACCCAAGTGTGGGAATCGCCTCCCACAGGCAGGTCTCCCCAGGGATCTCCTCACCAGTCTCCCTAGACCTGCCTGATGCGGGGATCCCACTGCCCAGACCCACCAGGAACAGGGATCACCCATCCAGACCCCCACCCTCCCTAATTAGTCCCCCCAGTTCCAGCCATTTCCCACCATATCCCTCTGCACCCCCTTCCCCAGGCAGGGTGGACAGGTGTGGGGATCCCAGGGGCCCAAGGCAAGCAGAGGAGGAGCACACCCCAAGGCCTCCTCCAGGAGATGAAGGAGACCAGGCACTTCCTCATGAGTAGGAATAGAGCTTGTCCTTCAATTTCCCTTAAATGTCTTAAAACTGCCCGGCAGCCCTGCCTGCAGCACAGACATACCAGGGGCATCATTCAGGGACATCCCAGCAGTCTGTGGAGTCTGCAGGGAGGAAGATTAACTGGATTTTTTCAGCTCTGACTTCTTAGAGCCCTGAGTTCTTCTTCCCTCTGACGTGGATCCTTCCCAAAGTGCTCACAGGGCAGATTTCTTTCTCCTGCCTGAGCTCAGCGGCTGACCACGGATCTGTGGGTACCCACGGGGATGGAAACTGATGCTCTGTCTGTTACTTGGGAACAGCAAAACAGCCCAAGAAGCCACTGAGGGCACCCGTCCAGCCCCATCGCTAGGGGACTGACATTAACTGTCAGCTTCCCAGAATCCCAAACATTTTGGGGAAAACACAAGAAAATACACCTTTTTTGGCTCAGCAGGATGCCTGAGCCAGCCGTGGCTGTGGGGAAGTTCTGATGCTGGTCAGTGTTCGCTCGCAGCCGGGAAGCAGCCAGCAACAAGGAGTTATCCCAGCGCAGCAGAGAGGCTGGCATCACCCCAGGGCTTTGCACGCACCCTCCATCATTTCTTCAGACCTCTGGCAACGAAGAGCCTGGTTTGACTTCCAGGCCCTGTTGCTCAGAGCAAGCCATTTGTTTATTCATCCCAAAGCATCTTTGAGATATCAACTGCTCTGCAGCACTCGGTATCAAAGAAGGATTCGCGTGGAGCTGTGGGGAGAGCTCAGCATTCCCCTCTTGGCCAGCCGTGCGTGTCACTCAGCTGCAGCTACCGCCGCATTCCCAAACTATCCGGAGCAAACAAAGGCAGCGGCATGAGGCGGATGCTGACGGAAGCTGTGCCTTTGCCCGGGAGGTGAAACAGCCCAGAGGCGAGGCCTCGTTGGCGGGGTGGCCGCGGGGGTGTGGAGGCAGCCAGACACTTGGAATCTGTGACCGGCCATCAGATGGCCAGGCAGCATTTTGCTGCTTCATCCTGGAGCTTCCCTGGCTCAGCACATCCCGGCTGGTCACTCCACTCTTGCAAGAGTGATGCTGAGAGCAGCACATGATCCAGCCAAAGGCAGCGTGCCCACCCTGCAATTCCAAGGTGAAAATCGAAAGCCCAATATTCCTAACATTAACCATTCCAGGAGTGGTTGTGGCAGGGCTCGGCAGCAGCAGATTCTGCAGATGTTTAATTGCTTTTGTCCACAGGAGAGTTTTCCAGCTTGCATCAGGAGCAAATCGCTGTTTCTCAGGAATGGTAACAGATTTGCTGCCTCACAGACAGTGGGTGTGCCAACAGAAAGAGAAAGATTGGAGCCACGAGCCTGGGAAGGGCGTTGGAGGGACAGATTTGCTGCCCCTTCTGCCAGGAGTGGAGCTGCAATGGAAGAGCAGAGAGTGCAAATCCAGCTGCTACAGAAGGGACAGGCACCGATCTCTGAACTCTGTGACCAGTGACAGGACTCAAGGAAACAGCTGGAGCTGTGCCAGGGGAGGTTTAGGTTGGATATCAGGAAAAGGTTCTTTCCTCGGAGGGTGCTGGGCACTGCCCAGGTTCCCCAGGGAATGGGCATGACCCTGAGGCTGCCAGAGCTCCAGGAAAGTTTGGGCACCACTCCCAGGGATGCACAGGGATGATTGTTGGAGTGTGTCTGTGCAGGGCCTGGAGTCATTCTCATGGTCCTTGTGTGTCCCTTCCAGCTCAGGATATTCTCTGATTCTATGATTCAGAACTTTCTCGTCTTCCTCCTTCCAGAATTCAGAGTTGATTTCCTTGCTGGGTGGTCACTGCTTCCTCTGAAGGATTTCAGCTGAGAAATTCCACTTCCTATCAACTCAGAAATCTCTGGTTCTTCACATCTTATGAATTTGCCACAACATCACGACCTGAAAATGCTTTTAAATCCCATGTCAGATACCATTACCCAAAATATACTATCTCAGTTGTGTGGATTGGGAAACCTGGTGGAAAACCTCACCAGAGAGCCACTGCTGTGCTGAGCAGCCAGGCAGGCTAATGGGGCTGAATGTCCCAACTGCAGGGAGGAAATAATGTAAACAGCCACTGAAATCCCACTCGCATTAGGCAGCCACTCATGGGGAAAAAGAAAAGGTTTTAAAATGCCGCAGGAGCCCCAAGTCATTAGTTTTGTCAGGAGTTTTGCTTTCTCAGATCACAGGGAAAAAGCCTTCAGATCTGTGGATTCAGAGGAAGCCCGAGAGAAAGGCAAGCTATGCACTGAGCAGGGCTGTAAGTCATGGGGGCTGATCATTGTTAATTTAGCATTTTATATAAGAACGTGAGAGATCCTTATCAATGCCAGAAACAAATGCCCTGCATGTTTCAACACTTCACTGAATCCATCTACGGAAAAAAAAAAAAAGACATTGCTGGATTTTCTCTTTCTCTTTATTTGCATTAAATTTTTTCATACTGTTTCTAAGCATGAATCCCTACAAGTGACAGGAAGTGGAAATTAATAGAATATATGCACACGTGCCAAAAACCATTTCAACTGCTGCAAAAGAAGGTCACAAAAATGACTACAATTTTCTTCTCAGAGTAGTCAGCTAGGAGTAACTCCATTGTGGAAACTTGAGTTACATGGAAAAAGACGTTTGATCCAATTCAACTGTAAGGGAATAAAAATAAATCTGTCCTAAGCAGCATCTGTCAGCAGAAATGACACTGGAAACTCTTGCAAGAAGAGTAAAAGCCCATAATAAAAAACAATCTAAACCATGACATTGTATGTGAGCAGGATGAAAATCCATCAGGCTACTACCAGTCTCCACAAAATCCCCACACTATCACAATATAGGTATGCTTTTAATTAAATTGAGATGGTCACATTTTGTACTGCTGGAAATCCAGCTAATTAAGTGAATTGTTAGAAACTGTTTCAGAGCCCACTGGAAAAAAAAAAATAAACTACATTCACCTTCCATTTCTGGATTTCATCACTGGGCACTGAAAAGCCCAAAATTTGGTTTAAAACTGTACTGTTCAATTTTATCACATTCAAAATATGACCCCCTATGAGCAGCACAATTAGAGACACCCAGACAGCTCGGTACCCATCTCAGTGACTGACACCTTCAGAGTGATCACACTTAAATCATTATTTCTGCCAGTTTCCCTTGAGGCTCTTCAGTGCCCACCTCCCAGCACAGGCCTGACACCAGTCGCTCCCAATTTTCACATTTGCAAAGTAAAACAGGAATCACAGTGGGAAAACTCCTCTCCTGCCCTCCCCTGGCTGCTGTTCCTGTAACAGAGATCCAAGCCACACTTGTCCACTCCTGAAATGCTGTGGTTTATACCCAATTTAGCAGCAGGAATTGCTGCCTGATGCTGTAAGTGCTACATCCCACCCAGCTGTCCCAAGTGCACAGCCCCTGGCCATGCCACAGCCTCCATAAATCTCCCAAGACAGAGCCTTCCTGACTGTCCTGTGTACTCACACATGCCAGCAGAGCAAAACAAGCACCTAAATCCCTGCAAGATCAGGGCCTGCCATCACTCTGAATAATCCCTACTCAATTTCAAGTCAATTATTATTCCTACACCTGCATTGCATGGTTTTAATTTTCTTTTTTTTTCCAAAAAAAAAGTGGTTTTGACCAAAAAGCAACAGCTTTGGCTGGAAACACTCACTGTAAAGGAAACTTTATTTGCTGTGACTCCAGCAGGTCATCAGGTCTGGGCCACAGAGGTGGAATTTAATTTCTAATCTGGAGGTCTCAAGCATTTGGTATCAGATAGAGCTAAAGGGATCATAGGAAAGCTGGACAGAAAAGCAGCTTTCCAAGCAGCACAATAATAACCATGCTTTGAATTCCTATGAGAGTGCTATTTCAAAGCAAGTTCCAAATTTTCTTCTTTCTCAGTAGCATCCTAGCAGATGATGATTTTTTTAGAGTGGATGGTTAAGTAAAGCAAATGCAGAAATGACACAGAATCACCTTGTATCCTGTAAAACTTCCCTCTGTGGTAGAACAGTGGCAATTCAAATCCTTTTCTCCCATTCAGCATTCACAGCACCTGCTTGTTATTTATGCTGTTCTACATTAATCTAGGGCAGGTTTTAAATTAATACTCTTCTTCATCAACACCTATGGAATGGAGATGTTTTCCTTTGCAAAGAAAAACCTTTACAACACCAACACAACATTCAGCACAGACGTGTTGTTCACCTGGAAATGGACAGCAAACAGAATATGCAGTGAGAGATGGGGAGAAAAAAAAAAAAGGGAGAGTCAGACAGACCTCATGCTCCAAGGGCTCTTTCAGCCTGAGGATCAGGTGTCCCATGGCTAGAGCAGCTCAGCACGTTTTCCTCCTGCAGCCAGGGGATGGACATTGATTGAGCTCTGTGAGGCATCACAGGAGCAGCGTGTGTCAGGCTGATAAACTTCTAAGGAAACGTGCAGCAAACACCCTGGTACCTGTCTGGATAAATCAAAGAGCACAGGAGCCATCCCAGCTGCTCTTACCAGCACAGAGTAGGTTAATATGAAAGTATTTTGTCTGCAGCTACACAAGGGATGTGTCTGCCTGCCTGGTGCAATGAGTGTCACACCAAGGGGAGCTTTGTGCTCCAGTCCCCAGTTTGCCATCCCTGGTGGTAACACACACCTGTATCCCAAGGGTGGCTGGAGACTTGGAAATGTTTTCAAATCCTTGGGTCTGAGGAGACATCCTGTTCTCTGGTGTCCCAGGAGATCCAGCAAATCCCAGTACATCCCTTGGCAAGCTTCTGTTTTAGCTCACACCTAAAATGAGCAAATATTCTTCTCTTCACCTATATATCCAATATTTTTTTAGATAGTGACAAGTCTATTCCTAGTGAATCTACAGCTCCCCACATTGTGCCTAGACTTCTAAGGTATCTAAGGGTTTTTATCATACTGTTTGTAAGGCCTAGGAGAGAGAAAGGGTTAAGAACCAACTCAGATTCTCTAGGGAAAACAGAAAGGCACCAGAAAAGCCAATTCAACTGATTTTACCCAAAGGGACAAAAGAAGGTTTAGTAGGTCCTCTATAAAATGTCAGAGAGAAAAGCTTTATTTTCCCACCGGGAAAAACATACCCATTAACAAATTAGGTGAAAGCCGAGTGAGATGTAAAAGGTCTGAAATTGCTGCATTCCTCAACGCCTTTAAATGGCCTGTCTTCACACACTTCATTTATTTTGGACAGCAGCACTGCCCATGCCAATTTGGGAACAAAGGGGACTGTGAAAATACCTGGGGATGAATGTATTTTTAATGTTAATAAGCAAATGTTAACTGATCTGAGCAACACTATTTGGGTTTTAGAGAACAAGTAACTCAGGATCCTCCCAAACACGTGCTCATTTGGGTTCCTCATTTTTCTCAAAGCACTGCTGAGCAAACCTTCACAACCCTACCTGAGTGGAAACAGAGTTCAGGGGAGCTACTCTTGTATTTATGAGTTGGATAAATGCCCATTGAAGGGAGGCCAAAGCAATCACAGCATTTAATTATTCCTGACAAGTCACAGGGAAAAAAAAAGAGGAAAAAAATAACACCTTTGTAATGAAGGGCACTGTGACAGGTGAGCTTTCTCCACAGCCAGATACCAAAAATATATAAAAATATTCCCTATAGTATCTTGGATAGTATGGGGAAAATTAACTCAATTTCCAGTTCCAGAGACTGATCAGAAAAGCCAAATGCCATAACCTGTTCAAGGAAAACTGCAGAGACAGCAAAGAGGAGGGAGGAAGATCCAAACGGAGGAATGAAGCTGTAACAAGAGGGATCTCAGGCTGGGTTCCTGCTTGGCTGGGATGAGCATGGAAATGAGATGAAGTGCAGGAGCACAAGACAGCAGAGCTGGGCACAGACTCTTCCATCACAGCTAAACTAACAGCATTCATCAGCAGACCACGGGTGAAGGGCTGGAGTGACAGAAACAGGACAGTGCTAACAGTTAATTATGTGTGGTAAAAGTACAGAACCATCAAGGCGAGGGGATTGGAGCTTCTGCTGACACCTGGCAGCGTTTTGGGGAAGCTTAGTTTCTCCTGAGATCCTCGTTGATTCAGGAGCACTGATTTGCTGACGTTAATTGGAGGAAGAGGTAATGAGAACTGACTAATCACCGAGCTGTGTGCCTTGCAGACTCATTCCAGTGTCAGTCATCGTATCTTGCTGATCACTCAGGCAAAACTCAGTTTTAGGGGAAATTCAGTGACTGGTCAGCACCCATCCTTGACTCCTTGTATTTGCATTTAATTGTGCAATAAGCTGATAAAAACTGTGGTGGTGTCACAGCTCAGCTGACACAGCAGTGAAGGCATCACAGTACATGCTCTAATTCCTGGAGAGCTTGCACTGAAGGTCTGGACGTGCTAATGTCACTGCTCATGTCTTCAATGTGACTGTGACCCCTGCAAACTGAATTAACAGAGCTCTGCCAGCATCTGCTGCGTGCACACCTCTCCTTTTCCATGCAAACACGCAGGACTGCTATTACTATATTGTTTTTCCAGATAAGGCTTAAAGGATCAGTATTTAATTGCAGCAGTGAGTTCAAGGTATGAGACACAGTGTTTGCATTAGAGAGATTTGTCACAAAACTTGGAGGGAAACAGCAGCACTCGGATGATCCATCACACACTCACCTCATTTAAATGCAATTCAATTTAGCCAGACCCTTTGGCACAAAAGTGGGAAAGATGACTTAACAAAAAGCACAGAAGAATACTTCTGACCCCAGGTGTCAGATGGATTTGTGTGTGACATTCACCGAGGAGCTGTCCAAGAAAGCCTGCAGCCATTCATTGCTAGGCTGCAATTAAGGTGGCAGCCAATGTTTAAAATCTTCCTCATCCCTTTCCCCCCTTTTCTGGCCACATTTTAAATACAACACAGAATAAAAAGTAAAAATAAGCTGCTGTGCTCTGCCCCACACGAGGATGAGTGGATTTCTATGCAAACAACATACAGAATGCCTTCCTTTAATCAGTTTGTTGCATGGCATAGATAGGAAAATTAAATGAAGTTAACTGTACAGTTTTCAAGTCACCATTCAGCCTTTCAGTTAGACAGATGACTTTTACTTACAGTGCTTCTTCCTCTGGCATCCAGTGGAGGATTTGGCAATCCTCTCTGGGTCTGGTTCTCAGCAATTCTCTGACATGGGGGCAGTTAGTGTCTCCATTGCACATAATAGAGCTGTAGAAGCCAGAAAAAAATGGTTCTCTTCTAGCCAGTTTACCCCTTCTGTGTCTGACAGAAGTGATTTTCCTTTCTGATTCAAAAGCCAGCACACCCTGGTCTCTGCCAGTGAGCATGGCAGGCATATGCATTAGCACGCAAATGCTCAGAGTCCACTAATGTTTGCAAAAAGTACCAAATTCCCCCATTACTGCCCTTTTCAGGGAACCAGAGAGCCCCAGTCTAACCAGGGCAAAGAGGCAGCCTTAGCACTGTGTGATTGGGGCTGCATCATCTGACACAGGGATGGGCACACAGCACTAGGGGATAAATGGGAATTTACAGCCCTTCCTATCACCCAGTAAACCTGGGAAATTACACTGAATTCTGGCTCGACTTCAATCATTGGAACCTCACTTCTGCCAGAGAGTTACTCCTGATTTACACAGAGCAAGTTAGACCCAGATATCAACTCTAATGGACCTGATTCTGTTCATGTTTACAGCAGCATAACCTAATGATGACGCTAAATAATTCACAATTAAAAGTCAAATTACTCACTATTACTCGGTGAGTAGTCATGGCAACTTCTTTCCTTCCCTGACAATAACTCCAGTATCTGCTATTACTGCCAAGCATTGATCAGGTATAGAATGGAGTATTATGGGACAGATAAGTATGGGAGAGTGATGGTCACACTTGTCTGACCAAAGGCACTCCAGCTTCTCTCTCTGAGTTGCCTTTGGGGCTGCAGGCATTTCTCAAGAGCTTTTCCTTTGCTCCCACTGACCTCACTTCAGCTCACCTACTCCTCTCCCTGGCCCCCTCTGGGGTCCCCCTCAGCACCTCACTCTATTTACATCCCTGACACGATGGGAATCAAGTCATGAGGACCCAAACAGAGCTAAACCACATAGAAGGAACAACCTCCGCAACAAGACTTGGATTCTGCTGTTGACAGAAGAGTGCTGGCTCTTGGACTAATTTGAAAGTGCTGAATTTGGAGACATCTTGTGCATAATATATTGTTTCTTTCCTTGGAACACAGTCCTGCTCTCAGTTGCTCTTCTACGTGCTCCAAAGGTGGAGCTTTAACGCTGCAGGCAGCGAGGGCATCGGGAGATGGAAGCTTCACCTGAGGCAAGCTACACTCTTCTGAGACAATTACAGCTGTAAAGGTTTAGCACAAAGCTCAGGAGAGCAGAAAGCAGAACACTGTCAGTCACAAGCTTTTAATTCTGAAACTGGCTCCTAAAAAAGATAAGATAAAGCCAAACCAGATTAACCAACTTCAAAGCAAGCAGCAAAGCATTTAGGGCATGCTAGAATAGAAGGCAGCTGTGCAGAGCACTGACGAATTAGGCAGGTAGAGGCTCCTTACTGACTTGCTCCTTGTCCCTTCCAGGTTTTTGGAAGTCTCCTGTGATTAGTCCCATCCCCTAACGAGATTGCAGCATCCAGGTGATGCAGCAGTGTCTGCTACAGAAATGTTTAAGAGGCTGACCCAGGCGTGCTAGCAGGAGCCCTGTGGAAGTCTTCCCCAATTAGTTACCCAAGGAAGAGTGATATTGAGTGACTCTTACAAAGAATACACAAAGCACTTATTGTTGCGCTAATCATCAACTTTCTAAGTAAAATTAAGCCATTTGCTAATTAAGACTCATGACAATTCATCGTTACAGTAACTCTGCACTGCAGTGATTCATCACACGTCACCAGCTTCTCTCCAGGACCTGGGGAAGGGCTGCCTCCAGCGGCTCCTTCCCTGCTCCATGAGTCACTCAGGCCGGGATCTGGATGGCTGCTGGGAATTTAAAAGGTGGGGAAAAAGAAAAGGGAAGGAAAAGAAGAGAGGGAGGAGGAAAAAGGGAGAGGAAAAAGAAAAGTTGGGGGAGGGTCAGGAAGAAAAGAGGGTGGGTAAAACCCCAGGCAGTTTGAGAGAGAAATAATATTTTTTCAAATTGGGATGGGAAAAATAGTTGCCTTTTCTAACTTTATTTGACTTGTATGATCAGAAATTAAGCAGGTAAATCTCATGAGTTCTAAATGGTACATTTTTCATTAACGTCTGTCCAACCCATGACAGGGGTCAGCCTCCTGCTGAAGGAGGAAAGAAGAACAGCCCCTCTCAGCAGGGAGGGAATAACGGCTCTGATGACTAAGAAGGAGAGACAGAAACTGGGAGACAGGAGAGAAGCCCAAGGACTCAGTGCCTCATGGTCACTGGAACACTGTTCTGTGGACCTCGCACTACCTGGATCTTCACTCCCTGGGGCTCCCATCACTGCACACTCCACTCGCGGAGCTTCCCCCACACTGGGCACCACGAGCAGATGCCCAGCTTGGAAGAGGAGGCTGCAAGCACAAAGCCCTCCCAAGGCACAGCCATACCTGCCCTCCCTTGGGCAGCAGGCACAAGACCCTTCCCCAACAGCAAAGCAACCCTGAAACCTTGAATGGCACACACAGGGCACTCTTGGATCCTCAGGTGATCTCGCAGCTTTCCAAACATCTTCCCTTCTTCAAATGGGTAAACCATCTTTCACCCATTTAACCTGAGACACCAAATGCCATGATTCACCCAAAATCTCATCACTTCATGTTGCCCCTGCCATTTTTTCATATTTAAGGCAAGAAACAACACCAATACAAAGAGATTTGTATTTTATGTTTGTCTCTGATGTAGCCTCACCCATTTGAACACCATAAGTTGACCATCTCTATCTCAGGTTCACAAAATGCAGAGAAATCAATTCCCAGGGGCTGCAGGATGAACATATCTCCCCTCCAGGGGGTTCTGCAATTAAGGATTAATTAGCTGAGGTAACTCACAGCTGCAATGCTGCAGGCAGGGCCACACCAGCGAAGCCCTGGGAGCACCACGGTATTCCAGCTTCCCACCTTAAGCACAGCAATAGTGTCACACACTGGGGGAGCATCAACCTCCTGGCCCCCTGACATGTCACTGCAAGGGCAAAATTCCACACAACCCTTGTGCTCCATGCAGTGATTTCTGCTGGCAGTGCAGGCCCACACTGTCAGGAAGCAGCTGTGAGGGCTGTGCCTGTCACTGCTGGTGGGAGCACAGCCCCCCACCACAGCCTTCAGTAACACATCCTATTGTGCCCACAAAAGCATCCCTGGCCACAGAGCTGTCTGCAAGCCCCCCAATCACCTGTCAGCCCTAAATGGGACATTTTAGATTTAACTATCCCGAGCTGATCCAAGCTAGCTCCACCAGCCTCCCTAATTCAAGGCACAACCTCTCTGGGTCCTCTCCTTGCTTTGCTGCCGGATCTGCCTCCTGGGTGCTCCAGGACAAGGCTGTGTGATGTAAACCAACCTGCTTGAGGCTGGATTTTTCTGGAGCTGGGAGGATTTGGAGGATAAATTGTGAGTCCCAGAAATACCACAAACCAGCCCAGCAAGCTGGCTGAGGAGGGAAGGATGCTCATCAGCCATGTATGCTCTGTTCCCTGCGTAAAGGGCACTAATCTAAGCCTTTGCACCTCAGGGGCAGTGAGAAGAGCTTGGCAGCACCTCCCAAAGACCTGCTGCATGTCTGAGCTTTGACATCTTCTTCCAAACGGTTTCTTCAGCTCAGCTTGCTGTTTGTAAGGAAATCTCCCAGCGTAAGTCCTGTCTGGCAGAGCAACAGGTGCAGTGATCACGACAGTCAGCACTTCCACTAGCCCAGGCAGGGACAGGGATGTGTTCCCAGCTCTTCCTCCACAGAAATCCATCCATCCGTCACCACACAGCAACAGGACAGGAGAGAGGGAACAAGTCAGACAGCAACTGCTGGCGTCGACTCAAGCAGCACCCAAGCCAAACTGTGTCGGCAGCGCGAGACTCCCACAGCATCCATCAGCCAGGCACAACATGAACTCCTTCCTGGGAACGTGCTGCCTCACACCGGGACAAGGGAAAAGGGAATGGCCCTAAATCATCACTTACAGAGCGCAGAAGTACACTCCAGAGGGGAAATGTCTGCATGGGGAGGACAGTGAATGTAAAGAGTAGAGGTTTTTCCCCCTCAGCAGTGTTAGCCCAGCTGAGAACAAACCGTTTCATCCCAATGCCTTCAGTTTGAAGTTTACACTTTTGGCTGCGGGAGGAGGGCGCTCCTCTCGAGGGACCAGATGTCCCCACTGCACTTGATGAGGCAGGTGGGAGAAATTAAGGGCATGTGACGCTTGTTAAAAAGCATCATCTCTGCAAGGTCTAAACTACAGGTCCAACTCCCCGTTTCTCTTCAGCCCTGCGGAGGGGAGCAGGCTCAGAGGATGTTGATGTTTTTAGGCTCCTGTAAAGCACACGAGAGCACCCCGATTTCTCTAGTCCGGCAGGATGGGGTAAACCCTCTCAGACTGCCGTGCAGGCAGGCGAGGGGCTCCAAGGCTGCTTGATGGGGGTAAAACTCCCAGCTGTGGTGGGCTCTGCTCCCTGACAAGCCGCACGTGGCCCCGGTGCTGTCCCTGGGGATTTAAAGCGGGACCGGAGAAAGGCTGGGGGATTTGGGTTAGCGGCCGCACCGATGGAGGGTGCGTCGCTACTGGAGCGGTACCTGGCGAGCTGCAGCGGGCAGGTAAGGTAGGAAAGAAAAATTAAAAAAAAATATATTTGTAGACCAAAAGACAACTGCGTTGGCCGGGAATCGAACCCGGGTCAACTGCTTGGAAGGCAGCTATGCTCACCACTATACCACCAACGCTGAGCTGAACGCAGCTTCGCAGCCGCGCCCCAAGTGCGTCATCACCGCATTCCCGCCGAGCTGAGCCCGAAATTCCACCGTCCCGAGGGACTCCTTCCTGCCTTGGGCCATCCGCGAGCTGTCGGCAGCGTGGAGGAGCTCTCCGGAGTGGAGAGCTCTTACTTCCTGTGAGAGAGATGATGCGGCCGCATTTAAACTCTTGCGGTGGGATGGGTGCTGCTTGCGAGGATCACCCAGGTGCTGGTGTGGGTGGGCACTGAGAGCATAGGAGGCTTGCATCACCTCGTTCTGGTTAGTAAATGTCTAAAAGATTCGTTATTTTGGTATTTAGAATGGCCATCTTGATCTCAGGTGGTTGTAGGAACAACTGGGTGAGGGGCTAGGAGGAGGCTGGAAATCCTCAGCTTAGTATCATCATTACTTAGGGAACAAAAGTTCTTTACATCCTGTTGTAAACTATTTTTCAGCTCAGAAAACAGGCTTAGTACAAGCTGTTTAAATCTTGGGACCTTCCTGTGGTAGTGGGTAAAGGCCTCTCTATGTGCCCCCACAAGTACATAATGTGCTAAGGTATAATAAAGCTTTCACAGACACTAATAAGCTTTTTATATTTCAGACTTGCTGAAACACTTGATAATAGTAGATGTGTTATATCAGTGCAGGGAGGATAAATAAAAAAAGCCAAGTCAATTGCTCAGGGTGGCTGGGTTTGATTTGTATCTACCTGAATTGCAGGGATTTCTGTAGTGGAAGTGAAAAAGGCTGTTTCCCCTCAAGCTGCCCCAAACCAAGGGATCTCAGACAGGATCTGTGTGTGAAATCTCTTCCCTGCAGCTCCTGGGAGATGTCCAAAGATATGCAGTTGGTGGGGCCTTCGGTGAAGTTAATTAGGCCAGAGTCCATAGCAATAACACTTGGCAGCCAGCCCAAAGCAAACATGGTCTTGTGCCCCTTTCACAGCCTCTGAGTATCTGTCTGACAAGAAAGAAATATTCCCCAGCACTTAACCCTATCAGGGCTTTTCCTCAGACCACTTAGGTGCAAACTTGGTCAGAAAGGAAAATTTGCTTTCTGTTTCTACCTGCTGTATGCAATTTATTTACTTTTAGAAATCTTGACAGCTGTGTAATACTTCAAGCCTCATGTACCACTTGTTTCTCTATCAGCTCCTGTAAGATATGTCACAAACTGGCCTTGGTTGTTTGTGGGTTTCGTTTTTTTACTGTTGTGTTGATTCTTTGATGCCCATTAGTATGATGTGAGTAGTCTCACAGGGGCTTTTTTGTACCATTTTCTCTACGTTATGGTTTGTACAAAACCTCCCTAATGAGCTCCAGTACAGCTAATCCTTAGTCCACTAGAATTCCTGCAGAGGCTGTGCCTTCCTTCCCCTGCTGCTGACTTGAAAAGTAGCTGATTAAAATAGATGTATTTTTGTGATCCCATAATATTTTATTTGTAACTTAATGTATTTATATCTGACCTTAATTCTCAGAAAGTGCTCTTGGATCCTAATTTCCAAAGGCTGAAGAAGTACTTAGACTTATTTAACAGCACCCTGCCTCACCTGATCTTGTATGGAGCTCTGCATTTAGATGTCAGTTTTAGAAGCCATTTTAAATGTGTTTGTAATGCTTTCAGAGCTAGACCTGATTGCATCTGTATTCAGGCTAGTAAGGGCTCCCTGGGAGGATTTGTCACTTCGTAGGAGTTTTCCAAGTGTCTGCAGGCAAATATCCTGCAAAGCAGGAGCAGAGATCTCTCTGTGTGCATGGCTTTTAAAACAGATATGCTGACTAGAAGAGAGCAGTGCTAGCTCAGGGTTGGGAAGCATTGATTTGGAAATCCTGCTCCTGCTGGAGGTCAGGCAGTTGCTGCCAACTTGAGGGCCTCAGTCTTACGCACCATTCCCTGTTCTGATTTGTGCATGGACTTTTCAAGCCCTTCTGGCTCTTGAACCTAAAAATGCATGATTAAACACAAAACCTCTTGTATGGACTCTTTAGTCCAAGCTGTCACCTGCTGTGAATGTTGGCAGAAACTACCTTCAGGAAGAGGCTTTCCACTGAGCAGGGGCTTATGTACCAATGGAGAGGGAATAAATCCTGTCCTGAAACTCTCGCCTCATCCATACGATGATGATGCTTTTTAAACAGCTTTTAATAATAAATAGTTGATAAAGAAGGACATTAGTATGAAAGAGCTTACTTGCAGGTGTGCTGGGTGCAGGGCAGGATGCTGGTTCTGCTGACTGTGGTGAAGCTTTTTTTAGTACCATCTTCTCATCTATAGCTTCAGTCAGGCTGGTGACCTCCAGGAGCTGAGGAATAAATCGCTGCTGGTTCTGTGAGCTGCTGCCCTCTGTTGCACAAAGCAATGCTGGCACTGCCTCCTGCTAGCAGAGAGAGGAAATGGAACTGGAGGTAGAGGCAGTCAGAAAACGCTGTCTGTCTTCCCTGGAAAAACTCATGAGTATGATAATGTGGTTTTGTGTAGCTGAGGTGTGACAGTAGCTTCGAAGGGTGAAGTGCCAGCGTTGTACCTGCAGCCACGGCTGAAAGTAAATAGCATTTCTCAATTTGTACTGTCCCAGGAGTTCCCTAGAGTGCCCATGGACTGTGGTGGGAAAATGCATTATACATTATACAAGCTATCTAGATTTTTATACACTCACAGAGGAGCAAAGGACACACTTTCAATCTTAAAACTATTCTTTGCTAAAATACATATTGAGGAAAAAAATATTGAAACATCCTCATTGAAGATTAATCTTAATTTACTCTCCCAGTTAAAGTAAATGTTTTAATACAAGACCCCTAATGGCACTTTTTCTTAATTCAAGGATGACTTCTCCACTAGTCCTCATCTCTTCACTCCTATGAGCCCTTATGATGTAGAACTCCCAATTCAAACAGCCGAAGATGGGGTGTTTGGTTCCCAGTTAAGTCAGCCCAAAGAGCTTCATACAGACTTCTCCTCCGTGGATCTCAGCTTTCTTCCAGATGTTACTCAAGAAAGCAAAGAACAAAATCTCTCTGAGGATGGTCAGGAAACACAAAAAGTGCTCGATGGGTCACCATCAAGTAACGAGGACAGTGGTGTTTTCATGGATGAAAGCAGCTTGTTGCCTCCAGGTGCAGCTCAGCCATCTCCTGAAGCATCTGGCACATGTCCTCCCCTGACTCCAATGACTCCTATGACCCCAGCTTCAGAAAGCTCTGGAATAGTTCCTCAGCTACAGTAAGTTTATGTATTATTTATGTGGCATACACCATAGTTACAGTTCGGCTTAAACTGCAAGGTGTTGCTCTGACTTTTCACTTGGAGGATGTAGCAAGCACGGCTTGGTCTTAATTAAGCCAAAAAACTACAGGAACAGTTGTTCCCCTTGAAGGGGAGAGGTGGAGAAAATGAACTGACAATATGGGATAAAAATATGGAGATACTTGAAGAGGAGGATTTCTTCCAGGAAAGAGAATGTAAATGACAGCAGACTCCATGGGTTTAAAGATATTGCTCTGCTTTTTCAAAAGGAAAAGCAGAACTGAGGGTGAGAAACTCTGGCCTCATTAAAAGATGCTGTTGTGTCTAGGGTGGAGCAACTATGGAGCAGTTTATACCTGTAGAAAATAAGACACTCTTACCTACCTTGGGTGCTGCAGTAACTCTAAACAGTCAGTAATGGTTCAATCCAAAGCTGTGAAAGGCTTCAGTGATGCAGTTTTTGGAAGAAACACAAACTTATAACTCAGGGACTAATAATTTCATACCTTGTTCTATCTCAAAGTGCAATTATGGGATTGAATTACTTGAATTTTGCCAGAAGTAGCTTAATGCTAGAGTGGGAAGGAGGCAGGCAGGAAATCAGTTGATGGCAATTCTCAATTGGAATGTGACTCCACATTAGGCCAGTACTGCTGGGGGGTGGCTCTGCAGTGGCTGGCTTTTGCAATAAGAAAATTCTTCTCATGTTTCTCAGGAATATTGTATCAACTGTAAACTTGGCTTGTAAACTGGATCTGAAGAACATAGCTCTGCATGCCAGAAATGCAGAGTATAACCCAAAGGTAAATCTTGGACTCAAAGCTTTGCCCTCACTTCCCTTTCTCAGTGCTGATGGATCCCAATGGTCCTGGGACTGTAGTCTCAACTCCCCTGCTCCTAGGTGGGTGGAAAATAACTTTAGCGTGGTAAAGAAACACTCAAAAAGGAAATATGTGTTGTGACAAGCTTTGAAAGTGTTAATGGTTGCAACAGAAGTACAGTACAAACTAAATTCCTGTCAGGTCCTCCTTTGAATTTGTAGAGGTTTGCTGCTGTGATCATGAGAATCAGGGAACCACGAACAACAGCCCTCATCTTCAGTTCAGGAAAAATGGTCTGCACAGGAGCAAAAAGGTATTTTTATGGTTTTTCCCTTCCCTCTAAAGGTCCAGATCTTGCAGCTATGCTTATATTCTGATAGAGAATGAATGAAAAGTCTTTTTTAAAACAGATATAAAGGACTAATTGCAAGAAAGAGTGAAGCTTTAATACTGAAAGTCTTGCTTTCTTCATGATGGCACCTTAGCAATTTCTGAACTGTGTACTTCTGTCCCTGAATTTAGATTGAGCTGAGCAGACATCAGCAGAAAAGCTGCTAAAATTCCCAGGAATTGTTAAGGGATTATTTGTATTTCTCACTGATTTTTAAAGTGTTTAGGACATAACTTGTGTCTGTCAAGTCTCTCTTCAGTGTCTGTGTTCACCAGTCAACACATCTAGAGAAAATGGGAGTTGAGGAAAAACAAAGTTTATTTCTCTCCTCTGAAACTTTTTCCCTAAAATCCAGCAGATTGCTTTGATATTTTTTGTCCCAAAACTGTCAATTAGAATTAACTCATGTTTAAGAGACCTCCAGGCCCTACCACCACCCCAGGCAGACCTGGTGCCTGCAGTTTAGCTCTTGGATCAGTGCTGAGAAGCTGTTCTGAGGAACTGAGAAACCTTTCAAAAGGGGAACCTCTGGGTGATGCAACATCTCCAGTGGGTTCAACCAGACCACAGGAAGGTGAATGACCTTAGTGCCTTACTCCTTTTAGCTCCCTGCAGCATTTCTGGGGATAGAGCCTTGCTATTTTGAGCAGCAGGATCTTTTTTCTGGAGTGCAGATTAGCACTATAAACTGAATTCCAGCTCAAGAGCAGAGGACAACACCAATCAAAGTTGATTTTTCCCCTTTGCTCTTCCTTCACTGAAAAGCCCCATCCCTGGAAGTGTTCCCGGCCAGGTTGGACAGGGCTTGGAGCAATCTGGGATAGTGGAATTTGTCTCTGCCCTTGGCAGGGGGGTGGAACTGGATGATCTTTAAGGTCCCTTCCAGCCCTAACCCTCCTGTGATTCTGTGATTTGAGGGCTGTTTGGAGATTACAATAAAGGTTTCTTCCTTCAGCGAAGAGCAGTCGCGGCTGGCAGCCAGGAAATACGCGCGGGTGGTGCAGAAGCTCGGCTTCCCTGCCAAGTTCTTGGACTTCAAGATCCAGAATATGGTGGGGAGCTGTGATGTGAGGTTCCCCATCCGGCTGGAAGGCTTGGTTCTCACCCACCAGCAGTTCAGCAGGTATGAGGAAATTGAGTACAACCCTGTGCACCTTGGAGCAGGGTCTGCAGCTACTCCAGCCTGGTCCATGCCCTTGCTCCACTGTGGACTTTTAATACCGAGGTGGCCTCTTAACTCCCAGCAAAGCAGATGCCTGTCTGTAGGAATAAGGTTTTCAACCTCCAGGCATGAAGCCAAACTGCATTTGTAAAATACAGAATTGCAGCTATATTGTGTTTTTTCTGGGATATTGTTTCTGTTTGGATGTTCTTCAGCCAAGAATTGAAAGTAAAGCTGTAGTTGAGTGATAGGCATGCTCAACCTGCCAGATCAACTTGTTCACAATCAGATATTGCCATCAGGAAAGGATGATTTCAGTACTGACAAAACCAAAATTCAGTTGTCTTTTATTAGTGCTGCATCTAATAGGCTGCATTTTATTTAGGAACTAAATACTTAGTAAATATTCATGCTTGGCTGTTATCTTGTTTTAGTTGCACAAGAGGCTTCCTGATAAGGGCTCTTTCCAGAATTGGAAGGATATACTGTAAGGGTGGGGAGGCCCTGGCACAGGGTGCCCAGAGAAGCTGTGGCTGCCCCTGGATCCCTGGAAGTGTCCAAGGCCAGGCTGGATGGGGCTTGGAGCAACCTGGGATAGTGGAAGGTGTCCCCTGCTCATGGCAGGATGTGGAACTGGATGATCTTTAAGGTCCCTTCCAATTCAGGCCATTCCATGATTTGAGGGCTGTTTGAAGATTACAATAAAGGTTCCAATACTATGGAAAATCAGAAGTGACTCACAAGTCTTTTAAAGCCAGCATGAAAACCTCCCACCAGCTCCAGATGGGTTTAACAGGTTTCTCTTCAAGATGTCTAAAACCTGACCTGCATTTCTCAGGGCAGCTAGCTGAAATCTGTGTGGTTAATTACCCTATTGTTAGTGTAATTAAAGAGCACTTTATTCACACAATGGTGAAACAGCATTTGTATTTTACTAATCTTACCTGCTTGCTTTGAACAGCTATGAACCTGAACTATTTCCTGGCCTGATTTATAGGATGGTCAAACCAAGGATAGTGCTGCTTATCTTTGTGTCTGGAAAAGTTGTACTGACTGGTAAGTGATGCCTCTCTGTATCTGTAGCCCAGTGCTACCTCACTTTCTGAGAAAGCATTTAAATTAAGCATTAACTAAAAATTAGTATCTTGCCACAGTAAAGCCGCTCAGGGATCTTTTTAACACAGCTTATCTGTGCTTTCTGCAGATAACATCAGTATTGTTGCACTAGAATCTTGTGTTGTTTCATATATAGAGTCTCAGATTTCCATCTTAAGTATTACTTTAATTCCAAGCCTGATGCCATGTGCTAATGTAGAGGATGCCAACAGGATGCTGACATGCCAGTAACTACTCAGGCACTTAAATAGGAACCTCACAATAGGCAATTTAAAATTGCTTGGACAGGAAACAAACTTCTTAAAACACTTCACTGACAACACTTAGCAGAGATTATCAGAGGAAAGGGTGGTGATCTAAGAGCTTGCTCCAGATTGTTTGGCAAAACACTCATGAGGCAAAAGCCTTGCTGAGTCAGTGTGCTCAGCAGACACCTGTACCTCAGATCCCAGGTCAAAAAAGAGCCTGAGCTCCTGGCACATCCTTTTTGTGAAGCTTATGAACATGCTTCTATTCAGATGTACTGAAAGGTAAATGGTACTCATTCCCAGAAGCTCTGAATGCTGTATTTATATTCACAACACAGCTTGAGACGTGTGGAAGACAAGAGAAGTGCTGCCTTAGCCAGCGATTCTCACAATTGGAAATCAGGAATGAGCTCAGCTAACTGAAGAATGAGGCACTCAGGACAAAGCTTAAATGCTTCCTCCTCCAATGTCCACTATTTTCTTAGGTCCAGTAAAATCATACTGGTCAGTTCCATTCCACTGATGCTTGCATTTTTTGCAAGTGCTAATTGTAACACCCTTGTTTCTGGGCCTGCAGCATGTTCCCTGAGTCATTTTCTGTGAATACTGGGTCCAGCTGTAATGACAAAACTGAATTTGCTGAGCTGTGAGGGTTTGGTTTTTTTTTCCTTAATCAAGAAATCAACTTTACTTTTGAAAGTAAAAGTTGTGGTGAGGTGGATGAATTATTCATGTCCAAGTGAGGACATGAGAAAAGGTTTACCCATTCAACCTGAGCAGGACCTAATTCAACTTTAAGTTCATTTAAATGCAGTTTTCTTGTAGCTGATGTTTGTTGGACCAGCATGAGAAATGTCACTGGCAAGGAATGTTTCTGCCTACTGCAATGCAGTTTGTGTGCAAGACTTGGTATTAAAGATTTGATTGCAGTACCATGGAAATGGATTTGAAATCAAAGGTGTCCTAACATGTATCTTAAAGTTAAAATTACTTCTCAGAGCTGGAGAAGGAGAGTTCTTAAACTGTGGAACAACTTCCAGTATGAAATAAAGGCCTTTCACTTCTTGTTTCTACCTTTCCACTCACCTTATTAACAAGCAAAGCTCTTATTCTTAAGCAGTTAACACCATGGTGGTGCTTTTTTCCTTCTTCAAAGCCAGTATTTTGCACCTGTCAAGAGCAGAAAATTGCTGGTTTGGTCCCACAGATTAAACAAAACTAGTCTTAAAGCTAAGCAAGCTAGAAATTGTTCTTTGAGGCAACAGATAAAATTCTGCCCTTAATAGTAAAGTGCTTTCAATCTCCTGGGTTTCTTCAAGGCTTGTAATCTTACTAGGCTTGAATTGCTTTCAGTTACTCTCAGCACTCTGTTAATTCACGGTTTGTTTGTTTGTTTGTTTTCTTAAATGTCCATTTAGGAGCAAAAGACCGTTCTGAAATCTATGAGGCATTTGAGAACATCTACCCCATTTTAAGAGGTTTCAGGAAGCCATCGTGACATGGCTCACAAAGCAATCCAGAATAACACCTGGGCTTGTGTTGCTGTGTGTGGAACAGAAGCCAAGGCGATTCCTGGACCCAGCTGTGGAGTTGTGGATTATTAAGCAAATGATTCATTTCTGAATGCTACATATGCTGATGCCTTTCAGCAGTTTGTGAAGTGTTCTTTTCTTTCAGATTATCTGTCTGTAATCCACCTGAGTTCTGACAACTTCTGTCAAGATAAAACACTTGATAAATGAATGCACTTTTAATAGAATGTGTATTAAGGTGGCACTTAAAAGTATTTTGTAGTAGAAGCAGAAGCCATGTGTCTCTTCCCCTGTTGAACAGGTGAATCCAAGCTGCATTTCAAACTGGCTTAATCAAAATCCTCAGCTCTAAGTGCCCTGAATTGCCCCTTTAATGTTGTATTTTCATGTTTCAGCCCAAAATAGATTGTCTATAATATGGCTTACAAAATCCACCATGAGTTGATTTTGGTGTTTAGAAGACATGTACTGAAATCACACTGATCCCAATGGCTTGGGTAAACCCTTGTGTGTGAAGGTGCAGGATTTTCTTTTACACAGAAGACATTCCAGATCCTGACTGCTGGGCTATACCTAGGAAATCTGTGAGTGTAAATTAGATAATTTAACTAATTAAATTATCTAATTTGACATGGAACGAGTTAGATTCTACCTAAATGGTACCCACTTGTATTACTGAAGTGCCCTCAGTTGATGGGAGTTTGGTGCAGACAAAAAATATGCTGGTTTGGAACTTTCTTAAAAATGGGTTTGAGGAAAATACAAGAAGATGCTCATGACTTAATTATCTGTATTATTTAACCAGAATTCAGCCAATGGCACTACACCTGGTAATTTTGGAGCAAAAACAATTGGGTCTCCTGTACTTGGTTTGAACTCAAGCCTTTCTTTTCAGAAGGTGTCCTGCTCAGAGTGCTGCTGTGAGCAGGAACAGTGCAAAGCCTATCCCATGGCTGTTCTGGAAACTCCCTGGAAGCAAGCCAGCACAGTTTGTGATGTGTCCTTCCCTCCTGAAGGTGTGGTACCTGTCTGGAAACACCACTAGAGGTTGCTCTTAGATGACTTAAGCATAACCCAGGCCAAAATCTTCCTCTGTCCTTGCAGGAAATACACGGGATGGGCTATGGCTTGGCTCAGAACAGAGTCTTGCTGGGCTTAGTTTTGCTGCCACAAGTTTATTTCTGATTTCAGTGAGGGTGTGACTTCATCTTCTGTGTCTGTTCTGTGTCTCTCACAAGTGTTTTTATATCTATCTCTCTGCTTCTCTGGAAAAGAGTTGGAAAAACTTTGTGTACTTCCTCATGATAAACTGGTCTTAGCTGTTATCAGTTTCTCTGTCAAACAGTGGATTTCTACACTCAAATCTATTTTAAACACAGGCTTACTTTTCTGTTTGGTTTCTATCACTGGAGACTTTCCCCAACCATGGACTTTTATTTGCACTGGAGCTGTAGTAACAGCTGATGAGCTTCAGTTAAAATAATCTTTTGTAAGTGAAAACACCCTGGTTTTATTGAGGTGTTGGGGTAAAAAAAGTTTATCTAAGATGAGCCCTTTTCAAGAAACCACATTTTGCTTAAGAGTTTGCCATGTGATTTCCATGGTAAAATTAGTGCTCTTTAGAAGTATGGATAAAGCCTTAGAGATAAGAAATGGGCTCTGTGCCTTTTCACTGAGCTACTGATTAAGTTAATGTTTGCTATGGTAACTCTTGTCTTAAAAACAACACTCTTGGTTTTACCTCTATAGTGCTGTTCCTGCTAGCGTTTGTTAACATTAGGAAGGGGAAAAATGTAGGCTGAGATTTGCTCTTTAAAAAACAAAAAAAAAAAGTAGAGCAATGTTTTTGTTGTTGCAGTTGCATTTCTTTCTTTTGGGAAGGGGAATAGTGCTTTAAGTTATTCTGGGTTCTGTGGACTCCATCTCCTCTAATGGCCTGGTGTTTCCCACTCCAGACAGAAGAGGGAATGGCTTCAAACTTGAGAGTAGGTTCATATTAGGAAATAGTAGTTATCAGGAAAAAATTCTTTACTCAGAAAAGGAGTGGGGAGGCCCTGGCAGAGAGTACCCAGAGAAGCTGTGGCTGCCCCAGCCCTGGAAGCATCCAAGGCCAGGCTGGACAGGGCTTGGAGCAACCTGGGACATTGGAAGGTGTCCCTTTCCAGGTCAGGAGGTTGGAACTGGATGATCTTTAAGGTCCTTTCCCTGATCCAGAGTAACTCTTGCTCCTCAACCCGACTTCATCCTGTGTATTTAACTCCTCATTCTGGCTCCACCATGGAGGCTGGGTGAAGTCAACCTCCTCCTGCGTCGCTTTTAAGGTATTTTGCGCATATATTTAAGGTGCATCGATATTTGCTACTTGGGCAAAGCGATTTGGACGTTACTGTAAGTACAGGGCCGTGCTTTGCCTGGTACCCGTAGTGTCCCCACAGCAGGGCTACTGACGGATAGCTGCGGCATGGCAGCCTCTGGAGCCCCAGGAACCAGAATACAACACCCACGTCGCTCCGGGAGCAGGGCAGGGGTTATCCCTTTCCATCTGCAAAAAGGAAAAGGATGCAGTTTATATTAAAATCGGGATTTTCCCGGGGCCCGTCCCGCGCCTCCCCTCGCCGCTCCCGCCCGCCGCCTCAGCGCTTCTTCCCACAATGCCCTGCACGGCAACAGCGTCCCACGTGACCCGCGGCGCCAACATGGCGGCTCCCAGCGGCCGCCGGCCGCAGCCCGCAGGGCCGGGCGGGGGTAGCGGGGCCGCGGCCGGGGCCGGGCTCGGGCCTCTGCGGGGCGCCGAGGAGGACGCCGAGGGTCTCTACGTGGCGGTGGAGCGGTGCCCGCTCTGCAACACCACGCGCCGCCGCCTCACCTGCGCCAAGTGCGTCCAGAGCGGCGACTTCGTCTTCTTCGACGGGCGCGACTCCGAGAGGTATCGGCGGCGNGGCTCGGGGGGCTCCGGGTGTGGGAACGCTCCGGGGGCTGCCGGGCCCACCCTGGAGCTGGGGGCGGATACGGCAGGACCCCCGGGACGAGCCATGAAGTAATAATAGTTTTAATAATAATTAAGAAATCACCCTGACTTTGGCTCAGTCAGGTGCAGCTCTCAGCAGACGTGTCCGTGTCCATGTAGCCACAGAAGCTCCAGACAGTTCAGGGCACAAAGACAGACCCGTGCCGTGAGTTATTTCAAATGGGTTACATGGTTTCGGTATCACGCCTTGAAACAGTGGCTTTCTAAATCGTTAAGCAAAATTAGGAAGGTGTGTAAGAAAGAAAACAAATATTTTGTTGTGTGTATAGCCATAAACGTGGATACCCCCTCCTTTAGCATTACAAAAACCACTCCACTTGAGTTAATCGTGTGCCATCCTCCTTCTTTTAGAGCGCTGGCTCTCCGTGAGGGAGGCTGGATGAGTGCTATGCCCATAAACAAATTTTCTCATGACTCAGATGGCTTCTCCATCGCTGTTGTTCACAGAGTGTCCATCCCAGATTCTTAAAAAGTCTTCCAGTGCCGTGGCTGGAACAGCTCCAATTCTCGGCCGGCGTTCTTGGTTCCCTTCTCACAGCTTCGTTAGCAGCTATTGGAACGGATTCCTGGAGCTATTTTGGGAAGGTGGCAAGCAGCGTGTGGGGTGGTGGTGGTGTCCTTGCTCCAAAGGCTGCTTTTGTCCCCAGAAACAAGGGGACAGTAGTGATTTTCACCCATCAGCACCCACGGGAGTGAGGGCAAAGGCTGTCAGCCAGTGCGAGTCAGCTTGCAGAAGTGAGACCTTAGTCTGCCACTGGATGGGCTTTCTTCTCTTTTATATAAAAAAAGCTGTGTTGTAGAACCACGAATTGTATTTAGCCTTTCTAAAAGAGGTGAAAAACGTGTAGTTGTGTGAGACTGCTTGGGGTTTTCTGCAGATTCTGTGAAAAGATTGGATATGGAGCTTGGAACATAAACCAAGTTTGGTATTTTTCCTCTTTTGTAGCCTAAGTTTTTGGCTAAATATGAGGTTTAATTACAGAAATTCAATTGTAGCGTTTGTTAGAGTTGTTCTGCATTAACCAAGGCTTAAGAAGTCTCTGCCCATCAGAAAACTGAAGTTGTAAAGAAGCAGCTTTAGCCAAAGCACCAGAAGCAGCAGTGTAAAAGAAAACCTTCTTTTTCTTCTCACATGAGACAGGATCAGCTTTTCTGTCTGACAGTTGTTACTGCATCCTCCTGAGATGCTTTCACTGCCCCATTTGTCTGTGGCTGGAAAAGCTCCTGTATATTTATACTGAGTTTTTTAACTGCAAGAATTAAATTTATTTTTTTTTCCCTATCTTCCCCCACCTCCTCCACCTGGACATCACAGTTCCATCTGTGGGGATCACTGCTGTTTTATCAGCCTGGAGCCTCCCTATACACATCATTTCCCCAGGCTTTGTTTCTCCTGCTGCTCAGAACTTTGCCATGAATGAATTGCAGTAGTGCAATTCATTAAAAGTGGCAAATTTCTTTTCATGAATCAAAGGAACAGTGCACCTGTATGAATCACACAATGTGAACAACCTAAATATCCTTGATGGCAGCAGGAACGCTCTGTGTAGGGACAAAAGCTTGGGTTTCTTCTTGGATTTTGAGGATAATGGGATTATTTTTAAACTGTTCTGAAATATTTTCCTTGCGTTCTCTAATTAATATTTGGAATGACTGATGTGAGAGCGAGGAAAAGGTCTGTTTTCTTTGTTTGCTCTCTGTGGGTGTCTCTGAATTCCTTGTGATGTGAGCCCTGGGAGAGGGGGAGATGTTTTAAATGGTGACCAGGCACCGCTGAATCCAAAGCCATGCAGGGGCAGGTGCAGTTCACTGGCTGCATTTCAGCTGCTGTTTACAGCCATCGTTATTTATCTGTTTATTTTATGCCTTCTAGTAGTACCTGGGTTAATTTTAGATCAGCCAGTGCTGGAGGAGTGTCATGACAAGGGCTTTGCTGGGTGACTTGGCATGAGAAATTCAGAATGTGGAAGTGTTTGGGGGCACTTGGGCCTCCCATTTGTCTTTTTGAAGGGTGACAGAGAGGGGGAAAAGGATCATTGTCGTCTTAGTTAAATATAAAGAAACCGAGCATTACTCCTTGTATCCAACATTTTTAGAATTTTCTTGTGAATTTTCCTTATTCAAAGACAAACAATTTCATGTTCTAATTATTTCAAATTTCATGGGACTATTTTGTGTGCTAATTTTTAGAAGAGCTACAGTAAAATTGGAAGTTTTTCATCTGTCTGGCAAAAATCACACCTCATGTCTGTGAGGGGGAGAGACTGAGGAGCTGTTAAGATTAATTACTGAAGGAGAGCTACAATTAAGGATGAGTAGTCCAGAAGTCCTGCAGTAAAACAGTCACTGACATTCTTCTTTTCATGAGTAACGTGTTGTATATTCAAAAGCCAAGCTGGCATCTTGATGTTGGTCTCAGCTCGGAGGTTCTTCTTCTTCCTCCTGGGAGTGTTCTCCAGCCTGTCATGTGCATAAATTCTCAGCCTATGTTTCCCAGACTACTGAATTGCTTTGCTTTGTGTGTCTGCAGATGGCAAAAGCCAAAGACAATATAATTGTGACGTCTGAGCCTGTCTAATTTCTCCAGGCTGTGGGTTGTGATTAGGGATAGTGACTTTTTGCAGCAAGGGAGTTATAGTGAGTGTAGTGCCCTCAACTCCTTCAGCATTAATCAACTCCTGTAGCCCCTCTCTCTGGTTGCTTCTCTCTAATCATGAACATGTGGAAATAAGCCAGACAACCACAGAAAATCTCCCCCTAATGTGATAAGACTTGAGGAAAGAGAAACATTTCATGGGTAATTCGAGATGTTCTCTCCTCTCAGTTTACATTTTATGGGAGTTCCTATAATAATTCTTCCCAAGTTTTGTTTCTTTGCCAAGTGGAAAGGCTAAAGATATATAAAGAAAAACGAGTTGCAGGATGCAATGCAATTGAAATCAGAGCTATATAAAGAAATGGAACTGTTTGCTTAGGAGAAACCTGCTGGAGAAGTTGGTAGGAGCTGTTTGACATCGCTGCCGAAGCGCGTGGTGAGCTGTAATTCCTACAGGCTTTCACAAATATTTCTGTCTTCCCTCCACAGTCAGAACTTGATTTATTCCTGTATTCTCTGACAGATCATTCAACTTTTTTGCTGACGTGATGGATGGGAATTGGGTAATTCTGTTCAGTCAGAGCCTGTGCCCATTAATCCAGCTTTGAAACCAAGAATTGCCAAATTACCCCAGCGCTCTCACTGTGTCACTGCTGAGCTCTGTGGTTCTGGGCCAAGGGATTTTTGGTGGCAGCCAAAGGTCGGGGTGCAGTAGGTGTGCAGTGCTCTGTGCCAAACAAGAGGCTCATGCAGTGCCTTTTGTAATTTCCATGATGACTCCTGGGGTGAGGACACACAGGAAGAGGGGACGCGCTGGGCTGAGCAGCTGGGCTCCGGTTGCACCACATTCCTCCAGCTCACGTGTGGCCCTCTGGCTCTCATGCCAAGCCACCTGCATTTGGTTTTGGTTTGTTTTGGAAGGAAAACAGATATTTTCGCTTGACTACAGAAGCAGCAGCCAGTGGTTTTGTTGTTCTAATGCTAATGTCATCTGGAAGGGTGGTTACACACTCTCTGAATCCAAAGGTAGTCACCAAGCTTTCAGATTTCAGCACTCAAAGGAAAAAAGTGAAGCATTTTGAAGTTTTACCAGAAATCAAATCCACAGAGTAACAGAGGGAAACCAAGATGTCATCTTGTCATGGCCTAGTGTACTATTCTTTCTAAATAAAGCTTAGATATCCCTGAAATAAAGGTAAAATCATAAAATCACATGGTTTGGGTTGGAAGGGACCTTAAGGACCATCTAGTTCCAATCCCTGCCATGGGCAGGGACACCTTCATGCCCCATCCTGCCTGGCCTTGAACACTTCCAGGGATGGGACATCCTCAAATATCACAGCTCTGTTAGGATGAAATTGTCAATTCTACATGCTGCAGAGGAAAAGAGAATGAATTGTGGAACAATAAGGGGGAGCAGAACGTGGCTTCTGCATACTCAGAGGGTGAAAACACAGGATGATGGATCCTAAAAAAATTTCTTTCTGATCAGTTCTCTGCAGTTCCCATACCCCAGAATCCAGTGAAACAGAGCTGAAGCAGACTTTTGGGTCATGGACTATGTGAGATAATACTATTAATTTCTCCAGTGACTGAAGGTTTTTTAAGTACTGTATGTTTTTTGTAAGACACAAAATACTGCTCTTGCTGAGGCATAAATCTAGAAGTAGCAATAATTTGCTTACAAGCTTGATAATTCAACACTCTGGTGTTTCTCCAGCTTAGAGGTTCTGTTGCAATTCCAGTGAGACAGATGCTCTAGAATTCTGCAAGAGTTTTACACATTTAGCCATTACTTCCCAAGATAGCTGAGGTTTGGAGAGTCCCCAAGCTTCAATTTTATTATCTTTTTCAGACAACTTACAGCACTGTAATTGTGGAAAATATCAGTAAAAGAATTTAATCTCTTCCAGGTTTTCAGACAAGAAAGAAAGGCTGATGCATCTTAAAACCAAGCAGAGAGAATTCCAAAAACAGTAAGTTGTATTTATTAAATTGATATAAAAGCTAAGAGCTCTCATAAAAGGAAACAGTCTCTTTAACACACTGTTGCTGGAGACAGACGGAGTCCAGATAGTCATAAAACTTTCAATCATGTTTTTTCCTCTAGTGTTTTGAAGGCCATGGAAGGGAAAGAAATAACTGATCAGCTGGTGAGTTGCTCCAAGTGTCCCATGGTTTTTAAACTTTGTGAATTCCTAGATCTCGTAGTTTAAAGTTACAGTTCACCTCAAGGGCATTGTGTTGCTTTCCCAAAGAGCCTGTTGTAAGCAAAACTGAAATGGGCTCTGCAAGCAGAGTGTTCCAAGATGTCTGAATTTTTCATTTCTAACTAGATATTTGTTCAATAACTTATTTTACTGATTGACTTTATGCTAGACACTCATTTTGTTTGTGGCATTCTTCTGTGCACAAAACACTGTATGAAATATTTAGTTGTTTGATCCATTTAAGAGCATCCTGCTACTTTTGCACTAAAGCTGCTGGCTTTGTTGTTAATCATTAGTTCAGCGTGTTTGAAGTCGTTTGTGCCCTAGAGTTGCTGAATGTTCTTTTTCAGAGATGGAAAATAATGTCTTGCAAGATGAGGATTGAGCAGCTGAAGCAGACCATTTGCAAAGAAAATGATGAAATGACAAGACGTGAGTAATGCCTGTGCTTTTGTGATGTGGAAAATCTCCCTGTGCCTTAGAGTGAAAAATCAATTGAGGTGAATTTGTGCATTAGTTGGTTTTTTTTTTTAAATGGTGAATTTCCAAACCGTCTCTTCCTAAATCAACTTGAAGGCAAATTGGTGAGTGGATTTTGGCCTTTTTAAGCTTGGGTTTTAATTAGCAAACAGCAGACATTATTCAGCTGGATGGAGATGGTTTTGCAACAGCTTTAAGAGCAAATGCTTAGCAGCCTGTGACTCTGGCTGTGTCCCTAGAGATAGCTTTACTCAGTGTAGTGTTTCTGATCACTTCCTCTTGATAAAGAGGAGCAAACAGCTCTGCAGCTGTCACAGATTTCATGAAACTGCTGAATTTTAACCCACACCTGTCTGAAAATCCTAAAATCCTACTTGAGCAAGAGTCACTGAAATATGGTGTAGGCTGGAGCTCCATTCAGAAATCTCAGTTTTTGAAACTCATCAGATTGTTTTACACTAAATTTGCAGGGTCATTTTTCAGAAGGGAATATGCAGCTCTCCTTACAACCTACATGCAAGGGAAGTAGAGGAAGCATATTCAGAAGTGTATTGATTGAATCTGGGATATTTTTATGGCTTGAAATTCAAGAGGAGCCATACAGAGAGTGGAAGCAGAGGCATAACCTGAGAATAGTCGTAAAGGATTAGCACAGGCTTGGGGTGAAAAATCAGAAAAAGGCTGAGATGCAAAATGATTTTCAATTAATAAGGAGGATGGATAGTAACAATAGGAAGTGTGTGATAAAGGGAAGATGAAGAAGTAGACAAGTGTGTTAGTTAACAGGAAAGAGAGCAAATACCAGTGCAGAGAAGTCTGAAGTGTTCAGTGCTGCCTTTGCTTCATCTTCCTGCAAAGAAAACGTGATCAGCTGCTTAGATTGGTTAAATTTTACATTGTGAGAGGACTGCAGGCTAAGAAAAGGAAACAGCTACATATTAGTTTGCTTTATGGAGCCCAAGGAACAAGCTGAAGTAGTCTGTAGAGCACTTGGGAGCACACAAGGGAGTGAGGATGTCTGAGGAAGCTGAAAACAGTACCTGCTTTCAAAGGGTGCAGGAAGGAAGAACCTCAACCTGATGACACAAACATCCTGTTACAGACCTGGGGGGACTTTGCTGGTAACTGGAAGATAAGGTGGTTAAAAATAGGCATCACTTGGTTGTGATATTCATGTCAAATTCATGTTTTGTTATTTATGTCGTGGTTATGATATTCATGTCAAATCAACCCGTTGTGTGGGGAACAAGTGGTGTGCTGGAGGATGAAGCAGAAACTGCACTTAACTTGGATTTGGGCACTGCCTGAAACTGTCTTGTGAGCAAACCAAGACATTTGCTCTGGGTGCAGCCCCTGCAAGGTCATCCCAAAAGGTTAGAAAAGCTGCATTCAAAGAGCAGTGACACTGCTCAAGCTGAGGAGATGAGACAGGTGGAGCTCAGCAGGAGCCAGTTCCTGGCCCAGTTCTCTTCAGTATTTCCCATAATAGCTCAGTAGAATAGAGGGTGGAATGGAGGGAGCTAGGCTGGATGGTGAAATGACTTCTGTGGAGACCAGGACCAAAGTCAAAATCATGCAGGTAAATAGACAACATCATCTGAAAAGGACAAAGTCAAGGTACACATTGTCAAAAGAAACAAACCCAGAATGGGGGATGGTGGTGAGATTTGGCAGGAGAGAATCTGGGGAATTGCAAATTAAATAAAAATTATCAATCTTGTGGTGCTCCAGATAGGCTCAGGCCTCTTTCTGGGTTAACTAATGTAAGTGCTGTATTTAAGATGGAAGCAGTTATCCTGCTGTGCCAGGTATTGCTGTTGCTTCAGTGGAACTCTGGTGTCCAATTTAAACAATTTAAGAAAGATACAAATCACCTGGAGAAAGTTTGAGTATTGGAAATGAGACAGAAAGAACAGCTTAGAAAATTCGTGTTTGGTTTAGAGACGAGGAAGTTGAAGAAAAAAAAGCTTTTCAGTAGATAAAAAATTATTATTATGGAGATTATGACTTTTTTTCTTTAGCCTGTGAAGGAAGGAGAAGAGGAAATCAATGTGGCTTTGATAAATTAGTCACCTTTTCTCAAAATGTAGCTCTGAAGGTGGCAGAGTGTTAGGACCAACCAGGGAGGGGAGTTCTCCATTTTCCTGCTCTTCTGTGGAATTTATTATCTGCAACTTTTGCAACTTCTCTCGATTCACAGTGAATTTGATTCGATTAACCTAAAAACTGAGCTAACTATTGCCCAACTAAGCTATTGTTAGCTCAGTTGCTTTTGGAGAGAGACCAGAAATGAATTCTAGCTGTGAGCAGCCAAACAGTTCAGGAAACCAACTTGGTCACTCTTGGGCCACATTAAAAAGTGTGAAAAGGTTGCTCCTCTTCTCTTGGATGTGGCACAGTTTAATTTTCTGAAATAAGAACAATTTCTAGAACAGTGGGTTCCTGCTTTTGGAGTTGACTCTTCTGGAGACCTCAATAATTGATGGTACTTAAAATAATGTTTTAAAATCTCTGTATTTGCCTTCTCTCTGTGCAGACCAGTTCAAGGAGACAGGCTTGCAAATACCTGGCAGAGCTCTCTGGGCAGAGATCAGTGTGCCTGGGCTTGCATTTATCAGGCAGTGCAGGTGTGTGGGACACAGTAGTGTCCTGAAATATCCCTGGGGACAGATTTTTAATCACCTCATCAACTGGGTCATAAAGCAGAGGTGCTGTGCAGAGAGCAGGACAGTTGTTTGTGCACTGGGACTGCTGAAGAGGAAACGTGAGTGCAGAGTCTCCCCTGCTCCCAAATAATTGCTGTTGGACCTGCAGGGGAGGGAGTTCACTCTGAAAAAGTTAGCCTTTCAAGTCGAGCATGAATGTGAAAATTGAACAGATGGACATTTTCCTCCTCCTCTGTCTCTTGTTCTTTATGCAAAGGGAGAGTTTGGGAATATGAATGCAAGTGTTAATTGATTTTGTGTTGATGTTACAGGAGTGCTTAAAGGAAAAGGGAATTGCAGCTGACACATAGGGATTCTTGATATTGCTCAGAGAAAAGTGGATTTTTCTACTGCTCCTCTGACAGGGGTCACTTATTTATATTATATAAACCTGAGGATTATTAGTTCTTATCTGCATGGAGGAGCTATTTTCACCTCCTTTAATTTGGGACTTTGCATCTCCCACATACCAGATCTTCCTTCCTACCAGACACATCATGGATTGCAGCAGATCAGATGACTGGAAATCATTCCTGATGTTCAGAGAAAGCAGCCTCTATGTCTGCAGGGGCAGGCACACTTCAAACTAGGGCACACGGAGAGTTTCAAACACGTATTTGAGGAGAGCACCAGAAATCTTTCCTTGAGCTTTTAAAAGACAGAGGTGGCTGACTCTCTGTAGCACCATGCTTGTGGGAGCATTACCACAGCCAGTTATTTTATAGCAGAATCAGCAGATCATGGGATCATCAAGGTTGCAAAAGACCTCTAAGATCATCAGGCCCAACCTTGGATGCTTCAAGACGCTCTTGCAGGGTATTTTTCCAGGCGTGCCTGACACGTGGAGTGAATCCAGGCAGTTGCAGCACTTCAGCACATGAGCACATTTCCCTTTTTTTGAGTGGAAAGGGAGACAGGCCATGTTCCCTGTGGAAACAAGGAGCCTGCACTGTCAGGATCTAAGTGCTGTAAGAGCACATCCCTGAGTGAAGCCCAAATAATCCACATGAACAGCAGCAGCAGTGCCAGAAATGGTGAATGAAGATGCTATCTGCTCTTGATTTTGGCTGCAGGCAGGGCAGGGCTTTTTTGGCCAGCATGATGCAAACATGTACAGTCAGGCTATTTCTGTCAGGATGATTACCTCAGGAGTTTAATTAAAGTGGGAAATCTTGGCTTTTGTGCTCCAAATCCAAAAATAGCTGGGTAAAAGATAGGGAAAGAATAATCCCAATTGCAGTCTCTTTGGAGATCTTCAGAGGAGATTAAAAAGTTGTACCACTGAGCAGCTGGAAGATGTTAATAGTTTAGCAGGGTTTTCTGTTTTAAGCTGCCATAGATCTTGTTTTCCTTAAATATTAATAAAGCTTTTCTCAAGCTTTTCCTACAAGCACCTCCCAGCTCCTTTTCCAAGGGATAACATCTGCTGCTGTTCTCACAGACACAGAGGGGCTGCTGAGGATTAAAGAGGAGAACCAGAAGCATTATCGCAGGGCTCAGAGGCATCAGGAGAAGAAGGAGAAGATCCAGAGGCACAACAGGAAGCTGGGAGACCTGGTGGAGAAAAAGACCTACGACCTGAAAACCCAATATGAGCACTTGGCAAACCTCCGTCGGTCTCACATCCTGGAGCTGACCTCGGTCATCTTCCCCATTGAAGAGGTGAAGACAAGCATGAGGTATGGCAGCCTTGTCCTTTTGGGATTATTTTGCTTGGTTTTAGACACGCAGAAGAGAGTTGTGTCCGTCTAAGGTATGTGCTCTGGCTCCCTTAGGATCTGTGGGGAGGAGGAGGAAGAGGAGGAGGTGTGTTCTTATCCAAAGATGGAGGTCCAGGATAGAAGAATCTGAATCTGGAGGTGCTTGCATCTCCCCACTGAGACATCTGAGCTGTGTGTTCAGTGTTAAACTTCCTTAAAATATGGATGCCTCATCCCTGGCAGTGTCCAAGGCCAGGCTGGATGGGGCTTGGAGCAGCCTGGGACAGTGGAAGGTGTCCTTGCCCATGGCAGGGGGTTGAAATGAGATGGGCTTCAGGGTTCCTTCCAAACCAAACCATTTTAGGATTTTACAAAAATAGGTAATTAAAAATCCCAGAGAAAATGGAAGTAGTTTTGGGAATGAGGAGTTTTGCAGGAGTGGTCTGTAAGGTCCCTTCCAACCCAAACCATTCCTGTGATGGTTTTAACTCTTATATTTTCCCAACCCTGCAGTGCCCAGTGGAACTCTGCAGTTCCCTGGAGCTCGTTCAGTGCTGTTCTCTCATGCTCACACTGACATAACAAAGCCTCTCCAGCTCGCTCTCCAAGGACACCCAGACCCTCCTGGGCTCAACAACTGCAAACCTTCATCTTGGGGACAGGGGGGCAAGCTTGGGGAAAGTGCATCATTAGCTAGAATTTTAATTGGCGAATTTATGTTGANTATAAAAGTTTGAAGAACTCATGGCCTGTCATACATTTTGGGATGCACTGAGGCAGGACCCTCTGGAGCCCAGAGTGTACCTCTGAAGGCCTTTCAAATAAATCTCTCCTTTATTCCTTTATTCCTGTCCAGTCTCTGTTTTCAGGTGGCCATTTAAGGCATCACCTGGATTCTACAAAAATAGCCAATGAAAAACCCCAGAACAAATGCAAGCAGTTTTGGGACTGAGGAGTTTGGCAAGGAGCATTCCAACAACCATTTTGCCCTGAGCTAAATCTGGCTCGGTGCCTGCCGAGTGCATGTTCCATCCTATTTTTAACCACTCCTTTCCAAACCTTTCTGTGTCCTGCAGGGACCCTGCAGACGTGTCCTCAGAGAGTGACAATGCCATGACCTCCAGCACTGTGAGCAAGCTGGCAGAGGCACGGAGAACCACATACCTGTCGGGGAGGTGGGTGTGTGACGACCACAACGGCGACACCAGCATCAGCATCACAGGGCCCTGGATCATCCTCCCCAACAACGGCGACTACTCAGCTTACTACAACTGGGTGGAGGAGAAGAAGACTACACAGGGACCTGGTAAGGGGCAAGGCTTGGTTTTAAAGCAGCTGGGATGCTCAGGAAGCTTTGGGTGCCAGGAAAAGGCGCTGAGGGGCAGTAGGCTGGTTCATTTGTTCTCACTCTGAGGGATTATAGGAGAAGGTTCTCTGCCCAGTTGGAACTNCCTGAGCCAGAAATAAATGCTCAGTAATGCATAATAATGCCAGTATAGGGATTATAGGAAAAGGTTCTCTGCCCAGTTGGAACTAAGTAGTCTTTAGGGCCCCTTCCGACCCAAACCAGTTTGTGATTTTACATTTAGTCTCCTGAAATCTTTTTTTGCATTAAATGCTCTCTGGGATGCACAGCACAATGAAATAGAGAAAGTTAATTATTCACAGTTTTGACACAGTTCACATGTCATCATCTTAAGAGGAATTCCAAGAATTATTATTTTCTTCCAGGTTCTGACAGATTTCACTGGAAATGATTGCTAGATTCAGGCTGTTCTCCATACTTAGAAATGACATATTCCAGAGTAGACTCCAGGAACATATTAACACACCCACCGAGGCTTCATTTAAAACAAGGATTTGGTGTTGTTTTTATTTCTTTCAGATATGGAACATAATAACCCTGCTCATACCATCAGTGCTGCATTGTGCTATGCAACCCAGCTCGTTAACACTTTGTCTCTCATACTTGATGTAAATCTTCCCAAGAAGCTCTGCAACAGGCAAGTAAAAACACAGCAGGACAATCAGGGACCTTAAATCAGCTTGGTTTGGGGAACAAAGTCGTGAATTGGAACAGATTTTGATAACATGGATGGTTCGTGGATTTTTGTGCTGTTCGAGGGGAGGGCTGGCAGGATTTTAGACCACAGTTAACAGTCCCTCCCTTCTGTTTTACTTCCTGAGAGGAAGACCAATCATCACAGCTGAAAAGAACACTTTTCTAATGGATATATTCAGCATTCTCAAATGAGAGGTTAAATGTGCCAGCAGACAAATCTCACTTTTGATTTTATTGGACCCCACTGTGCTTCATAAAATCCCAGCTCAGTCCAGCAGCTCTGGAACAGCTCTGCTGCCTCTTGTGCTGTGGGACAAGGTCCTATAATATGGCATGGCAGCAGAGTAATTCCCAGTGGGATACAACCCCCATGGGGAGCACACCTAGGAGTGCATTGCACAAACCCCATTTGGGATGAAATGCACTGTTAGAATTTTGGTGGAGCAGCTGGGATGTGTACAGAAGGAGCTGCAGACCTGGTCAGACTCCCAGGGGTCTCAAATGTGCAGCTGAGATTCTTTTAGGTGTTTTAAAACAGTGGTTGTCAAAATGAGGGCACAAAAGTTGTGTAGGGTTTCAGCTTTTTCCCACCTCTTGGCTGAGGGGCTGGAGCCAGATGATCTTGAAGGTCTCTTCCAACCCAAACCATTCTGTGATTCTCTCTTTTTATTTGGGTGTTCAGCCCTCACAGAAGGGAAAGGTTGGGAACAGGAAATGGTGCAAGATTTTTAAGGAGATCTGAAAGAGTTTGGCACTGGTGGATCTCGGAGTTCCCTACAGTTCACACCACCTGTCCTGTGGAAACTGCTGAGGGCAAGCAGAGCTTGTTGATGAAATGCTCATAGTCCTGCTAGGTGAAAAATTCATCTCCTGAGCACTCCAAAACTGGCTGTAGACTTTAAACAAGGCCTCGCTGCGAGGATTTTTACTCCAGGATTTGTTAGGAAGCCAGGGCACGGAATGCTGATGCCTCCAGTAAGTGGATTTTGACAGCATTTTGCTTCCTGTGTATTTGTGTGTGTGGTGTTTTCACAGTGAATTCTGTGGAGAGAACCTCAGCAGACACAGGTTCACCCGGGCAGTGAAGAAGCTGAATGCTAATATCCTTCACCTCTGCTTCTCTCAGGTAAGAGGGTGCACATTTGGTATCTTTAAATAGCTTTTTAAATATCAACTGTTCCTGCTGATTTCCTTCAGGACCTGCTCATGGGTTTTTTTTTTCCCTTTCCACATGTCAGCATGTAAATTTAGATCTGTTGCACCCCCTGCATACCCTCAGGAACCTCATGTACCTGGTCAGCCCAGACACCGAGAACTTGGGCAGGTAAGAAAAGAAAAATATGAATTCTCCTGTGGCTGAATCCCTTTTGAATTTATGCTTTTGCCTTTTAACTTAGGGAAGGGAAATTCTCTTCTGCTGTGCCCAAAGATCAGTCCTCAGCAGAGGAATCAGGGTAGTTCCAGGAGGAGGCAAAATGGGACAGAAAAAGAGGCTCCTGAGTAGGAAATTCAGTTTCACAGATGTGTGTTTGCTGTGCTTCTGCCTATGGCAGGCTCAGCTGGAGGCTTTGCAGCTGATGATGGACTTATTTCCCCTACACTCCTTCCCTCCAGGGAGCAGCAGCACTAATGCCAGGCAGCCTTGCCTTGCTCCAAGTGTGACCCTGCCCATGCCTTGCCAACATGCCAATACCCAAGAGCATCCAGTAATCCAAACCCTGAAAAGAATCCCAGGCAAACCTTTCCCAAAATACTTCCAGTCACTGAACTGCCTAGACAAAAGTTGACCCTTCAAATAATATTCATTTATATGTAAATTAAGATTAAAGACAACTTTTCTCTTAGCTTAGGACGTGATGAAAAGAATGTCAGCTCTGGCCTGCACGCACCAGGTTTAATAATTTATTTATTTTTTTCACAAGTTAAATATAAGGAAGCAAACAACACTGATTTCCCCATTGGGATAATCCAGACACAAGTCACTTGTGCCCAAGACAGTCTGCAAATATTTGTTTGATGTGCCTGATGCTTTATTCCCCCCTTAAACACAGTAATGTTCTGAAATCTGCTTTTCTGCTTTGTTCTCGTGTATGGATCTGGTTTTATTCAAAAACCTGCAGTGCCACTAAGAGGAACTGCCTGTTCCCACTTACCTTGTGTTCTCTGGATATATCCCTACTGATTCAGCCTAGAGACATGGAAAAAAAGACATTTCCACGTGTTTGGAAAAGATTTTGGACAAAAATCTGTGCTTGCTTCTGCTTTCCTGAAAACCAAGAGAGTGCTGGGAATACCCAGAGGATGGAAAGCTGTGTCCCCAAAGGAAAGCAGCTGCTCTGAACGGTCCAGGGGCTGCAGTGGGCACCTGGGCAGGTGTCACAGAGCTCCACGAGCATCAGCTGGGTCCAGATAGTAAAAGAAAAGGTTACAGGAGAGTTGGATAAAAGAGCCACAGGCTGCTGAGTGGCTTTACAGACACCACTGGGAGCAAAGAGTCTGAGCTGGTTGAAGTGAAGCACATGTACTTTACAGAGACATTAGTTACCCACAGGAAGGAAGGTGGGGATTCTGTTTCCTTCTGTCATCCTCACAGGGCTGGATGAGTTTCTGGAATGGATGCTGTCATCAGGCAGGAGTTGCTGAGCTCAGGACAGGGAGAACGGGTGGGACGCAGTGGCCTTTGTTAGAGAGGTCACTTGGGATGATCTCATGGTCCCTTCTGGCCTCAGCCCTCATGACTCCCTTCTTGTGTTGCCTTGTTAAGCAAAAGGCTTTGCCAGGAGGCAGTGCTCCCATTCCTTTCCAGATTGTGAAAGAGGAGAGCTTGCCTTTAATTTCCCAGCTGGCTGCAAAGTTTGCAGCAATCAGCTCTCTTTATTTTCCTTTAGATACCTAAGCTTGATAATCTCCTTTATATGCTGCTGTTTTCGTATGCTTATAATTTTACCAAACTTTAATTATCTGCATTAATATTTTCTGTGATAAATCACTGCTTTAGGCTCCTTCTCCCACTAAGGCTGGAGAAACTCTTGCCTTTGCTAAATGGTTACTGTGTTTGGTGCTTAGACTCGGTGATCCTGGGGGTCTTTTCCAACCTAAATGGTTCTATGATTCTGTGAAATTCTTGCTGGGCAGTTCCGTGGCTTGGAGTGAACTCTGTCAGGGATGCTGCTTGCTGGGGGGAATCCACCTTTTTCCATGGAATACAGGCAGCCCAAAGCAGTGGGATGGGGCAGGATGCAATCGCTTCTCCCACCAGGCAGTGGCAGCAGGGAACTCTGAGTCACAGCACAGGTGGGTTTGGGCAGGACCCTGGAGATATCCAGCCCATGCCCTGCTCAGAGCAGAGCCAGTGCCCTGGACTGGAGCTTCTCCCTGCCCAGGAAAGGCTGAGGGAGCTGGGGCTGTCCAACTGAGAGGGGCCCTCAGTCCCTGTCTGCAGGGAGGGCAGAGATGGACCAGGCTCTGCTCCACAGGGCACAGCAATGGCACAGGAGGAACAGGCAGGAAGTGATGCCCACAAGTTCCACCTGAACATGAGGAACAACTTCCCTATGTGATGACCAGAACAGATTGACTAGAGAGGGTGTGGAGTCTCCCTCACTGGGGATATTCCAGAGCCATCTGGACCCAGTCCTGTGCCCTGTGCTGTGATGACCCTGCTGGAGCAGGGAAGTGGGACCAGGTGAGGTACTGTGGTGACTTCCACCCTGACCCACTCTGATTCTCTGCAGTGGACTTTGGAGTCCAGGGGAGACCCCACAGCCTCTCTGGGCAGCCTGTTCCAGTGTCTGGCCAACCCCAGAGTGAGAAGGAGGTTGAGAGTGGGAAGTCTCCACTGGTGAGCTGTGCCAGACCTGTGAGTTGTAGCTACAGCCCAGCAGAGCTGAGCTGTCTCAGCCTGGCCAGGGCTGGTGTTGGGAGATTAAAGCTGTTCCACATCAAGCCGAGATTCCCACCAGTGGAGCCCTGAGTTATCACCAGTGGCTTTCTCTGTTGGGTGTGTGTTTCCCTAGCCCTGCCAGAGCAGAACTGCTCTCCCACCGTTCCTGCTCCGTGGGCTGGAACCCTGTCCCCTCCTCGGCCAAGTGTTTGTGTTCAGACCGTGGTGCCACAAAGCTCCCTCTGCCAGCCGACAGAGACAGAGGCACTCGGGCAGAGCAGCGTGCTGGAGGTGCCCAGGGCTCACCCCAGCAGAGAGGACAGAGTGACTGATGGCTCCATGTCCTCACCCCCAGGTCTGGCCCCTTCGAAATCAGCGCTGACCTGGAAGACTCCATGGAGTTTGTGGACCCCAGCGCGGCGGGCGAGACGGACGAGAGCGGCGACGAGCGCGTGAGCGACGAGGAGACAGACCTGGGCACGGACTGGGAGAACCTGCCCAGCCCCAGGTTCTGCGACATCCCTTCACAGCAGGTGGAGATGCTGCAGAGCCAGAGCACCCAGGTGTCCCAGCCCATCGCCAGCAGCAGCGCGGGTGGGATGATCTCATCCGCCGCCGCCTCGGTCACCTCGTGGCTCAAGGCCTACACCGGGCACCGCTAGCGGGCACGAGGGAGCCGTGCCAGGGACCCCTCCCCGACTGTGCTGTAGTCAGCCTTCACCTATTCAGTTAAGTAGTGCCTGGAACAAAGGAAAGGTCAGACTTTTCGTTTTGTAAACCGGAGAAAAAATCTTTTTATTTACCCAAGATGACTGTGATGGCCCCGTTTTGTAAATGAGCTCCGTGCTCCCGACAGATTCCGTGAGGGCACTTTGTGTCTTGGTTCTGTCTGCATCGAGGATTTTAAAAGGACCCAGCAACCTCCAGCTCTACTTTCTGAAGAAGAAACAGACTTTGGAGTGTTTGGATCGGGATGAGCGCAGGGAAGGCTGCTCAGGGTGCAGTCTGGACAGTGATGCAAATGCAGTTCCCACTTTCTTAACTCCTTACAGGGTTTTCCTTTGTGTGTGTGTTTTAAATCTGTCTTGCGTAATGCAAAAATGCGTATTTCTAAATTTTTTTCATTCAGGACATGAAAATTATGCATTTTTAACATGTTTTCTAATCTCTGTTGCCATATTTTTAATACAAATAATCAGCATGGACAGGGAATTCACACAGCAAATTGCTCTTGTTTTAGATTTGGTTGTGAATCTTTATCCAGTTTTGCCATAGAAAACTGGCTTGTTTCATGCTGTTTCCACTGGTAGGTGTAGAAGTTTTGTGTTGTGCTGTCTGAGGCACACAGGCTCTGTACTCTTACTACCATACACCAAAGAAACACTGGACATTCTCTTGCTAGACCCACATTCGATGCTGNAGAGCAGAGCCAGTGCCCTGGACTGGAGCTTCTCCCTGCCCAGGAAAGGCTGAGGGAGCTGGGGCTGTCCAACTGAGAGGGGCCCTCAGTCCCTGTCTGCAGGGAGGGCAGAGATGGACCAGGCTCTGCTCCACAGGGCACAGCAATGGCACAGGAGGAACAGGCAGGAAGTGATGCCCACAAGTTCCACCTGAACATGAGGAACAACTTCCCTATGTGATGACCAGAACAGATTGACTAGAGAGGGTGTGGAGTCTCCCTCACTGGGGATATTCCAGAGCCATCTGGACCCAGTCCTGTGCCCTGTGCTGTGATGACCCTGCTGGAGCAGGGAAGTGGGACCAGGTGAGGTACTGTGGTGACTTCCACCCTGACCCACTCTGATTCTCTGCAGTGGACTTTGGAGTCCAGGGGAGACCCCACAGCCTCTCTGGGCAGCCTGTTCCAGTGTCTGGCCAACCCCAGAGTGAGAAGGAGGTTGAGAGTGGGAAGTCTCCACTGGTGAGCTGTGCCAGACCTGTGAGTTGTAGCTACAGCCCAGCAGAGCTGAGCTGTCTCAGCCTGGCCAGGGCTGGTGTTGGGAGATTAAAGCTGTTCCACATCAAGCCGAGATTCCCACCAGTGGAGCCCTGAGTTATCACCAGTGGCTTTCTCTGTTGGGTGTGTGTTTCCCTAGCCCTGCCAGAGCAGAACTGCTCTCCCACCGTTCCTGCTCCGTGGGCTGGAACCCTGTCCCCTCCTCGGCCAAGTGTTTGTGTTCAGACCGTGGTGCCACAAAGCTCCCTCTGCCAGCCGACAGAGACAGAGGCACTCGGGCAGAGCAGCGTGCTGGAGGTGCCCAGGGCTCACCCCAGCAGAGAGGACAGAGTGACTGATGGCTCCATGTCCTCACCCCCAGGTCTGGCCCCTTCGAAATCAGCGCTGACCTGGAAGACTCCATGGAGTTTGTGGACCCCAGCGCGGCGGGCGAGACGGACGAGAGCGGCGACGAGCGCGTGAGCGACGAGGAGACAGACCTGGGCACGGACTGGGAGAACCTGCCCAGCCCCAGGTTCTGCGACATCCCTTCACAGCAGGTGGAGATGCTGCAGAGCCAGAGCACCCAGGTGTCCCAGCCCATCGCCAGCAGCAGCGCGGGTGGGATGATCTCATCCGCCGCCGCCTCGGTCACCTCGTGGCTCAAGGCCTACACCGGGCACCGCTAGCGGGCACGAGGGAGCCGTGCCAGGGACCCCTCCCCGACTGTGCTGTAGTCAGCCTTCACCTATTCAGTTAAGTAGTGCCTGGAACAAAGGAAAGGTCAGACTTTTCGTTTTGTAAACCGGAGAAAAAATCTTTTTATTTACCCAAGATGACTGTGATGGCCCCGTTTTGTAAATGAGCTCCGTGCTCCCGACAGATTCCGTGAGGGCACTTTGTGTCTTGGTTCTGTCTGCATCGAGGATTTTAAAAGGACCCAGCAACCTCCAGCTCTACTTTCTAAAGAAGAAACAGACTTTGGAGTGTTTGGATCGGGATGAGCGCAGGGAAGGCTGCTCAGGGTGCAGTCTGGACAGTGATGCAAATGCAGTTCCCACTTTCTTAACTCCTTACAGGGTTTTCCTTTGTGTGTGTGTTTTAAATCTGTCTTGCGTAATGCAAAAATGCGTATTTCTAAATTTTTTTCATTCAGGACATGAAAATTATGCATTTTTAACATGTTTTCTAATCTCTGTTGCCATATTTTTAATACAAATAATCAGCATGGACAGGGAATTCACACAGCAAATTGCTCTTGTTTTAGATTTGGTTGTGAATCTTTATCCAGTTTTGCCATAGAAAACTGGCTTGTTTCATGCTGTTTCCACTGGTAGGTGTAGAAGTTTTGTGTTGTGCTGTCTGAGGCACACAGGCTCTGTACTCTTACTACCATACACCAAAGAAACACTGGACATTCTCTTGCTAGACCCACATTCGATGCTGATACAGAATTGCATTGTTGCAATAATGCCCATCGGTTTCCACACCATGCTGCCACTTTTTAGCATTAGAAAAACCTCATTTCAAGCCAGTTGGGTGAAGTCACACGCTCTCCACACTACATGTGTTTTTAACCCTATTTTATTTTATGTTCATGGTGGGGTTTGTTGTTTACTGACTGCCAAGAAGTTGGTTTGGTTTCCTTGGCGCAGTGGAACCCCTGGAGGTGAGTGCTGTGACTTGGTGAGCTTGGAGGGCTTCCCCTCTGCCTCTGCCTTGCAGGACGAGGCCCTCAAGGAGGGTTTGCTCAGCAAAGCTTCCAACGTTTACATTTAGAGCTGGGACAGTTCCCCCACAGGGTGAGCCAAGGTCAGAGCCTCCTGCCCTCCTCCTCAAGGGAGGATTTCTGCCACTGCCCCGCAGCTTGTGGGGACACAGCAAGGCTGTGGTCAGCAACACAGAGGCCACATCCCTGCCTGATGCCAGCTCCAGGGCTGGCTTTCCCTCACACCTCATAGGGTGTGTTGTGGTTTGCTCTGTTCCTCTCCAGCCTGCCCAGTGCTGCCCCTGTCCCCACCCAGGAGGAGTGGGAAGCCAGGTGTGGCAGTGACACCTGTGTGCCCCAAGCCAGGGGCTCTGCTGAGTATTGTGCCACCCACCCCTCCATGGCAGCTGCTTCTCTTTAGCCCTGAGCTTGGGCATCTGTTGTCAGTAGTTTCTTTTAATTTTGCTTTTTTTCTTCTTTTTTTTTTTAAACCAAAGACCTTCAACTCCGCGTGAGCGCCGTGCACGGTGTCAGACACCACTGCCCTCGCTCCTGCCGCTCCTCTGCTCTAAGAGTTGGGTTTGTTTTAGGAGAACAGCCCAGGCCCCAGGGCTGCTGCAGCCCGAGGGGGTCCAGTGCCCTCAGCCCCACTGCCAGGCTGAGCCCAGGGGTTTGGGCTCTGTTGGCTCACAGCACTTTATCACTCGCAGCTCTGAGCAACCAGCACACGCCAGTATTGGAAACTGGGCTCACAGCCCAGCCCCTTCTGCTTCCCTGTGTATTTTTCACTGGACTCTGCCATCTAAATACCTTTTTTTGTTGTTTTTTAATAGGCATTTCAGTCCCTTTTTCATTGCTGCCTTTGTGCTCTGAGCCCCGGAAGGTCAGGCCATGACTCAGCTTCGTGCACTGTCACTGAACTTAGGGAAAGAAAATCCAACACAATAACTTTTCTATAAGCCATATACTTCCTATCCATGTTTTCCAAAATAATTTATTTGCAACCCTGTCATACTCTGAGAGTGCACAAGGGCACCGTGAGGGTGTTCAAATGTGTTGGGGTGGGGCTTTTCATGGAACTGGTTTTTTGTAACAGAACACAAGGTTGTGGTGGTTTTTTAAAAGTGTTTTGCACATGTGTAGCTGAGGAAGAATTGTGTGTGTCCAAACCTTGAGTGCAATCACCAGGATTTGTTTTCCAGGTTGTTTGGGGGGAGGGGGGTGGGGAAGGGAGGGCAGAAATATCTGTAATTGTAGATATTTGAAGGCAGCCAGCTGAGAGTTTACAAAACATTTTGCGCGTAGCATGAATTACAGGGATTTCGGTTCAGGCCGGGACTTGTGGTCATGAGCAGTGACCTGGGGTGGCCAATTTGGGCTGCCAAGGAGGAGCCTGATTTCGGGGGCCCAGCCCTGTGCCGAAAATCAGGTGCCTGTGCAGGGTCTCGGGTGGGACAGCCAGGGGTGGCTTTGTCACCTGCGGAAACTCACAGCCCCTCTCTCGCCACTTCCAGACTTCAGATGTAACTAAACACAAATGGTTTGGTTTGGGTTTGTTTTTTTTTTTTTTCCTTCTAAATTTTATTGTATTATTGCAATAAATCTTTAACAGTAACTTTTTTTAAAGTTGTATATTTATGACTGTTACTTCTGTGTGGTTTGTTTTTCACCGTGCTGGGCAAAGTACACAAAGAATTTCCAGCCTTCAAAGCATCACAGGGACCAGACCTGTTACAGTGCAATCAGTGGTACAGAGGTGGAACAAGCAATACCCATTCTAAAAAAATACTCTTACATAAAATAACTGCATCTCCATGGGAGCAGGGGGTGGAGTCCTGCACAACACACACTCACACACACACACATCCCTCTATGTACATGTAAACGGATAAACCTCTCGGGTGAGCCTGGCTTGGGGCTGCTCCTGTGCCAGGTGATGTTTCTGCAGGTGCTGGATTCCTTCTGCATGCAAAGGGCTCCTCGGTACAAGGGCATTTCAGGATGCAAGAAGGTGTCTCTTAAGTTTGGAGTTTCATTAAAGTGAAGCAGTGTCAGAGCAGCAGGGATGGGAAAGGGCCAAGCAGGCTCTGCCCACGGGCCCTGGTGGCCTGGCAGCCTGTGGGTCACAGGCTGATGGATGAGGGAGGAGAAACAACCCCTCCTACTCCATTTTCTGTGACATTCCTGATGGGGAGGGCTGATGGCCCTGTGGTTCCTGGCTGCTGGACACTCAGGAGTGGGAGCAGCAGCCACCTGGGGCTCTGCACACAGAGCTGGGGCAGTTCACAGCCTTGGGCACAGCACAGTCAGGTCACAGCTGTGGGCAAAGCAAAGTCTGGGGCTGAGCTCAGCTCGTGCAGACAGAAAGCTCATGCCACTTCTACTTAAGCAGGACAGGCAGCAGGAGCTTTTGTCCTCTGCCCACTCTGGTTTGTGGCAGAAGAGCAGCCTGAGAGTGCCTCAAGTCCTGTCCCTGCACCAGGACTGCCTGGACCAGCCAGAGGCAGGTGGGAAGGAGAAACAGCCCCAGGTGAGGCTTCAGCACCATTTCCACCGTGCAGGAAGTGGGAGTTGAGACACAGATTGGATCTGTCAGTGCAGTTTTGTGCAGGTGTGAAATCCTAGAATGGTTTGGGTTGGAAGGGCCCTTAAAGATCACCTCATTCCACCCCCTGCCATGGGCAGGGACACCTTCCACTATCCCAGGCTGCTCCAAGCCCTGTCCAGCCTGGCCTTGGGCACTGCCAGGGATCCAGGGGCAGCCATAGCTTCTCTGGGCACCCTGTGCCAGGGCCTTCCCACCCTCACAGGGAACAATTCCTTCCCAATATCCCATCTGACCCTGCTCTCTGGCAGTGGGGAGACACTTCCCCTTGTCCTGTCCCTCCAGGCCCTTGTCCCAAATCCCTCTCCAGCTCTCCTGGAGCCCCTTTAGGCCCTGCAAGGGGCTCTAAGATCTCCCTGGATCCTTCTCTCCTCCAGGTGAACACCCCCAGCTCTCCCAGCCTGGCTCCAGCCCTCTGAGCATCTCTGTGGCCTTCCAGGGGCTGGTCTGGGGGCAGATGCTGCAGGAGGGGACCTGAGTCCAACACAAGGAACTGCTTTTTGCTGCAGCATCCCAGGATTTCTCCATGGGGAACAGGGCCCAGCAAAGGGAAAAGCTGCTGCAGAAACAGCCAGGATGGAGCAAGAGCCCAACCACAAGCCTCAGCCACAGGCAGCTTTCTCAGTGGTGTCCATGCCAGGAGAGCCCCAGAGCTTGATGAAAACTGGAAGCTTACGGACAATGGAAATGTTATTACAACTTCTTTGCAGGCCTATCTGGAAATTCAGTCCAGACACTCCAAATGCTCCCAGGCAGGGAAGTCAAGCACGTGGTGCAATCCTTCGTCCTCAATTCTAAACACTGAACTTTGTAAATCCAACACTGGATTTTTTTTCTTTTTTAATTGCTTCTTAAGGAAAAAAACCCAACATTAATCAGACCTTGGTTTCTCCCTGAACCATCCCTTAAGGAAACAGAAATCTGCATTTTACAACGTTACAGGAAAAAAAAAAAGCCTGCAGGCAGCTCAGCATGGCAACACTCAGAACCAACCCACTTCTGGATGCAAAAGCTTGCTCTGTGAAACAATTTTTAACAGCAATGCTGTGCAGGAGGGACAGTTCTGGCAGACAACGTAATAAATGATGTATAAACCAACCCACGCTCCCCATCCAGCCTGGGGGGAGGGCAGGGATGGGGTACCGTAGACAGCAAGCTGTCCTCTGGATTTACCTGCTCCAAGAACAGAATAACCCCGTGACATTATTTTATCCTCATTTTCCCCCTTGTTCAGCAAAGGTGACCAAAATCTCACACCCTGTTCCAAATAAAATGACCTCACTGGCCTCTTATCTAATTACAAAATATTCTCCTCTGCTGCTCCACTCCAGGCTCGCAGGGAGTTTCCTCGCTGCTGTCAGCCTCAAGTTTTCCAGAGTCTTGGGTGGGGAGGGGGGGCAGGAAAGCAGCTTCTTTCCCCTTTGCCCTTAACCAAAATGAAGCTGAAGGCCTTTGATGCCGATGGCTTTGGCAAAACAACAGCCTGGAAGTTGTTTTGCTGCTGGTCCGGGTGCAGGTGAGGGAGCAGATGGAAGTTTGGGTGAAGCCTGTGCACCGTTAGAGGATGAAGTCAGGGATTAAGGAGGGATCCTTTCCCTCTCCCCAGCCGATTCCGAGGCAGCCACACCCTTCTTTTAGATTCCTAATTTCATTCCTCCTGGTTGTCATCATGTCTGCAGCGCAGGGAGGCTGAGCAGCTCCAGGAGGGGTTGCTGACACCCGAAGGGGGGTGGCAGGAGCAGGTGAAGGGAAAAAATAAAACCATCACATCCTTTAAACCTCCCTGCAAAGCCTGAGCTCACCAAACTCACATTTCAGGCTGCCAGGGCTTGATTTTCCTTCTCTCGCTGTTAAAGGAAAGAACAAAAGCAGCTGCCTTCAAACCTTCTTTTGTGCTCCTCACGCTCCGGAACCAGGCGAGTCACTCCCTGTGATCCCAGGGCAGGTGGAGGTGGGCGGCTCAGCCTGATCCCCACAGCCAGCAGTTTTCCACACCTTTCTGCTCCGGCACCAAAGGATAGAGAACAGGATGAGCCAGGTGCCCCAGCCATCCCTGCCCTTTCCAGCTGCTCCCTGGGGTTGGCAGGGCAGAGGAAGGTCCAAGATGAGCCCCATGGGAAGGTGGCATCAGCTCTTCTTGCTCCAAGTCAGAGATTTTGGCTGCTCCAGCCGGAACAGTGAAAGCCAGGAGTCCATCGGTGCCCTGAGAAGGGGCAGAGAAACAGCAACAGCACCAAGTGGGGGGAGAGAAGGGACATGGCCAGGGCAAAGGCACAGCTGCCATGCTCTGTTTGGCTCCCTGGAGCACGGCTGCTGCTCCCCTGGCTGAGCTGGACGCGGCTGCTGGGCTGGCCAGGGTCCATTCCCAGACTTCCAAACCATCCAACCCTCAGAGGGGTGTAACGGGAGGCTGAGGTCTGGCTCACAGCACGGCACAGCAGGAACGGATCCAGGGAAGTTCTGCAATGGAGGCCACACTCCACTCCCATTCCGAGCATGAGGAATCGCTGCTCATCCAACACAAAGCTCTGCAAGGCCCCCGGGAAGCAGCAGGGACGAGAGGCCAGGGGCTGCAGCACAGCAGGGCACAGCACTGCGAGGATTCTTCTTGCAAGGGAAAAACTATGCAGAGAGGACATCACAGAGCCAAGGGAACTCCACATTCATCCTGCTGGACCCACACTCCATCCTCGAGCATCCAGGGAACAGTCAGGTGCCCACACAAGAGCCATGAAGCAGGATGACCAGAAAGTGCCTGGTTTTGCAAGCTTTACACACCTAGCACCAGAATTGCCGATGAAAGGAGCCTCTGCTGCACGCAGGGCTGGCAGGAAGGAAAGGAAAAGCTGGAATTTGTGGAAGGTACAGCAGGGAGTTCTCCAAGTACTGGAGATTTGGGGTGTTTTTTGTTTCATTATTAGTAGGAGGACAGGGTTGCTGGAAAAAGCACACTGCACATCTGAACTACAGCACAGCACCAAGTTTCTGCCACGTGTTTTACAGCGTTTTTATTTTGGGGCAAAAGTCTTACAAGAGAAAGTCTGGTAAGGCAGATCTAGAATGCACATTTTATTCATGTAAAAAAAAAAAACCCCAACCAGACAACAAGGGTAAGGTAGACAAGAACTTTTTTATATTCTGACTATACAATAATATTCCTCTCTTTTTTTTTTAATCCACTGCCACGCTACTATAATGGATCTGTTCTATAGGCTAAGTTTCAGGTTGTCCAGTTAAGTTGTCTGCAGCTTCTTTAAACAAGTTGACCTTTACCGATTTAGAGTTTCTTCTCAGAAACATTCATATATTATACAGGATATACAGATTTTTGAAACAAGACACTTAAAAACACACACACCTATAGCCGCAACACTGGGATAGCTGCATTGTAGGGGTTACCTTGTTCAGCCAGCTGTAGACTCTGTATGTACAATTAGTTTTTATAGTGTTATTTACAGAGATGGACTAAAAGCTCTCTTTTAATCTAAAAGGTAAAGGCTCTTGTGTTTGAGTATGTGCAGTTTCATAGCCCTGTGGAAAAAAAAAAAAAAATCACGACAATTATATACACTGTAAACAGCACAAGGCATGAGAATCTCCTCCTCCTCCTCCTCCTACCCCAAACAATCTCGCAGGAAAGTGTTTGTGCACTAATATTCCTCTTCCACCTCTGCTCCCGCTCCTCGCGTTTTCTTGTGGATGGCGCGGTTAAAGCTGTGGCAGGCAGGGACCCAGTGATTGTCGTGGAGACCCAACTTACAGCCCGGGATGCCCTTCTGGGAGCGGTGGCAGCACATCCAGTAGCCAGGCCCGTAGGGCAGAGCCTGGCAGTAGGGCTTGGGATGCCACCGGCACAGGGACACATCCCCCTTCACGTATTTCTTCTTGCACTGCTTGCAGGGATCTTCCCGGTAGCGAGGGTCGCGCACCCAGCGCGAGTCCGCCGGCCTGATGTTGTAGTACTCGATGATGAATTTGAAGTAGTAGCAAGTGCATTTTAGGGCAACCAGGCTCCTGGTGGGAAGCAATCCAAAGATCTTCACGATGATGTGGTGAGGCAAGAAGGCCATGTACTGCTGAGGCTCCAAAAGCTGCTGGATTTTAAACCTGGTCTCCAGAAAGTCATGCGAAACCTGCCGCTTTAGGCAGGACGCATCAAGTACTTGCAAAGCCCCTTCTGTGGCAGGGACAGAAGGGGCCGATGGCTCTGTAGGGACACTGCTCCTGACACATGATCTACCAGATGCCAGAGCATCCTCATCCTCGTTTTGGGCTACTTCCCCTGGCTTCTCCTGGGTACTCTCCTGCCGTGGCTGTTGCTCGTGAGCAGCAGGCTGCTCACCCTGGAGGAAAAAGAGCCTCCCTGGGAGCGAATCCTCACCAGAACTGGAGCTGGAGAGCTTCTCCTTCCTGCACCCTTTCTCTGTCTTGGTGACTGATATACTGATGCATAAGGGCTCCTTCCTAGCAGGATGCTTTGGGAACATTACAGGCTCTTTCGATGTACAATCAACAGTCGCGTTCTTGCTCTGCAAGGGATCCAGTGGCAGCCTGGCAGCGGCTGGGCATGGGGACAGCAGAGCCCTGGGAGGCTCAATCTGCGTTTCAGTGTCATTCCTGCCAGCTGTCATCGCCAACACCGCATGGGCAAGTCCCGAATTCACATTCCCCACCCGGGTATCCAGCCCGGAAGAAAAGGGCTGCTGGGCAGAGGCAGCACCATCCCACAGCTCGGTGTCACCCAGAGGGCCACAGCAACCTCTGTACCCAGCCTCTGCCACCCCTGCCTCCCCCTGAGCTGGCACCCCCTTCCCCACCTCTCCCTCGGGCTGGGTGCCGCTGGCCAGGAGCACCCTGCCGACGTTCCTGCGGAAGCTGTTGTTCCGGGAGAGGCTCCCTGCCTCCCGCTCGCTCTGCCGCCTCAGGCACTCGGACTCCAGCCTGGCCACCATGTCCAGCACGCGCACAGGCTCGCCCTGGGGCTCGCCGGGGCCTCGCTCTGTGTGCACCTCACACGCCCCGGCCGAGGAGAAGGGGTCGGGGGCGGGCGGGGCGGCCTTGGGCTGCGTGCCAGGCCTGGTGGCAGAGGTGGCCACGCAGGTCTTGGCGCAGTCCACCAGCAGGGCGCTCGCCCGCTGCTCCAGGAACGCCACCATCTCGATGACCGACAGCGAGCGGCCTGGGAATGCTCCCTCTCCGCCCTCGCTCCCGAAGTGCACCGAGCAGTGCTCGATGCCGCAGGCGAAAGGCTCTGGCTGGGGGCACCTGGCGTTCGCCTCCCTCATCCTTTCCAGCTGAATTTTGGCTTTCTTAAGATCCACCGATTTTTTCCTGCGTTTGGCCGTTCTCCCGTCGATGTCCCACGTGCTCTTGATTTTCATGGAGCCCACGCGGGTGTTGCTGCTGCACTGCTGGGCTGCGAAGAAAGCGATTTTCTCCTTGGTGTTGCCAGGTTTCACCACAGCCCAGACATCCAGCGGCCCTTCCCCTTCTTCTCCCTGGTGGATCGTCGCAGACAGGGCGTTCTTCTTCTCCCTTGCACTCGGACCATCCGCTGGGCCTTTCCCGTTCATATTGCACATAGTATTTGGATAAATAATCCCCAGAAGCTTTTGAGATGGAGTCACGAGGGAGGGTTTTGGGAAAACGCTCAGTTTGGTGCAGTTGGTGTATTTTTCTCCTTGTGCTGGTCCCTGGTGGCCTCGCAGGGAATCCTGGCTTATTTCTGGGGATCGCTCTTTCTTCTGTAACTTGAGATATGGCTTTAAGTGCATACCAGAAACCCTGGAAAAACAGAGAGGGAAGAAGTTATAGTTGTGAAATGTGCCTGTGTGGAATTAGAGAAGGTGGCCCAGAGCAGGCACCAGCCCACACCTCAAGAAGAACCCACATGAGAAAGGAAAAGAGCCACCGAGGCTGCAATATCCACCCTTGGAGAACCTCCTGAAGTAGGAGAGAACTTCCCATTAGATAAATCTGTTTCCAGGCAGTTGCAAGGAGAAATTCTGAAGTTTAAGTTGTATCAGTTGTGAAAACATAGCTAGTGGTTCATTCTTGAGCTAGAGCCATCCTTCTGCCTGTTCCTTCCTTAATCCAGTTGTAAGGCACACAGAGGTCACGAGGTTTATCTGGACATCAGCTACCACACACTCTCTTTTCCATAGATAAAGTGTGGTTAAAGCTCAGAAGGTAAATAAGCAAGACTAATTATATTAATCAGAGATCCCAGGGGATATCTGATGTCCTACTATCACCCAAAATCACAGAGTGGTTTGGGCTGGAAGGGACCTTAAAGCTCATTTTGTTCCACTTCCTTCCATGGGCAGGGATACCTTCCACTATCCCAGGTTGCTCCAAGTCCCATCCAACCCATCCTTGGACACTTCCAGAAATGGAGCTTCTCTGGGCAATGAAACCTTTCCTTGAGCATATTGATAATGGCAAGTTTGGTGACTTTCCCATAAAGGTCCTTATGTTATACATCAGACACTCCCTCAAAAGTGACAGAGCGTTAAGATCTGGCTGAGGACACCCACTCTCAAGGATGGGATTTTAGTCAGGAATTCCAGAGCTGTGAAAGACCCCTTGGATGCTGCTGACACTGCAGCAGCAGCCCCAGACTCCTCTGTTCTGCCACACCTCCACAGCCATCTTCCATTCAAAGCTCAGGAATGGATCGCCCGGTGCACTGCCACACAGGATGCAACCACCAGGAGACTCCAGGCTCTTCTCCCAGGAGTACCACATAAGCACATTACAGAACTAACTACAGATTATGTTTCCATGGTAATCTTTGAGTTGTTGCACTCAAAGGCCTCCTCTTTGGGGATGATCTGTGCTGGAGAGTCGAAGAGCAGCAGGTTCAATGCCACGTTCATTATGAGCTCACACAGACACACTCAGGCACTGAACATGTTTCCCTTGAGAGCCAACATCAAGAGAGTTAAGTATGGCAACTTCGTAGGTTTCTAGCCTAAAAACAGCTTTTTTGTTGGTCTAGAAAGTCCAGCAAACTTCTAAGTGATGCTGCCCAAGCAGAGGAAGCCTCCAGGACTAGGAGCAGCCATGCTGCTTAACCACTGCTTTCCCTGAAGGTTTGGTTCCTCCTTCTGGCCCTAAAGACAAGAAGGGAGGGCAGTCACAAAGATTTTGGGGAGGTGCATCAAAAGGAAGGGCTTAGTTCACCTTTCTGCACCCCTCTGGTCCAAGCAGTGCTGTGAAAGCCAGGAAGCAGTGGCTGGAAAGACAGATGTTATGCTCCTTCCCTCTGGATTTTTTAGGGAGACCATCACCTGGCTCTCGCAACCAAAGACAGTGCCAAAACCACCTGCATCTCACCAAGAGACTGTGGGGTAGGAGATCTCAGTGCTGCAGACACACCTACCCAGCCCCTGGGTTAATTCTCTCCCCGTGCCACTTCCAGATCATTGGAATTGGGTCACCTCCCAATTTAGTCTCTGCTGCAAATCGCAACTGAGCTACTTTGTTTGCCTCTTCAGTCGGATGCTAAAAACTAAAATAATCTCATAAAAATAGAACTTCAGGGCGTTGAAATAGATGCATGAAGAGAAAAATGGGAAATCAGGACTGCTGGAGTTTGCTTTGGCCTCATTTCTTCACAGGATCTGCCTCACTGTGGTTGTACTTCACAGCGAAGCAGGGTCAGGCCACTGATGTGCCCTGGCCAAAGCCCAGCCCAAAAGAGCAGCAGGTGAAGCACTGCAGCAAACTGCTGCAGAGAACAGTGCCTGCAGCCTTCCCCTCCCTTCCAGAAGGGCATTTCCCAGACTAGAGAGAAAAGCTCTGGTGGCTGCTCGCCACCATACCCTGGGGAGAAGAGGTGAATACAATTAAAACACGACTTTGCATGCTGAAATCTCCTGAGCCAGGAGCAGAAGATCAAATTTCATTCATGAGTTTTTTCATGCCAAGGTGTTTGAAAGATGAGCTGAGCTTGTTTTTAGAAGGCTTTCTTCAAGCAGTTTTCAGGAATCCAGCAGGACAATCAGCTCGACACCCTTCATTTAGAGAAACTGCAAATGAAGGTGAGACCAGGTATTATATGAATAAAAACAGAACCAAACTGGTTACCCCAACAGGCTCAGGGGACATGTTCAGCCAGCAGAGTTGGTTCAGCTGCTCCCAGCTATTTCTGGTCTATGGAGAAAGACAAAGGGTAAAGTTCTGCCTCACCTATTACAGATTTCTTGTTTAAGGTTATATTTCCTCCTGTGTTTCAGTTAGTCCCTGGCTCAGCCAACAATACCATTTAAGGTTGAAAAGTTATAATTTACATAACAAAATTATGCCTTAGTCAGAAGTTTTACTGCCAGAATAATTGCCTCATTTGAATTCAGCATTCAGTTCATTGCACATGTTTAATGGATCCGGATTTAAAGAAAACCTTCATCTAATAACTTCAGACAGCTATAAAGAGCACTGCAAACTCCACAAGACCAGCTGTCACCTGCCTCAGAGTTTTTCAGCAGCAGGGAAGAGAACTTTCATTTTAAAAGTCATCTTAGCAATGGGCCTTACCTGAAAGTGTCACTTGGAAAAAACGAGCCCCCACCTCACATGCCCTTTGCTGTGGACATTGAGAACGAACTTTTAGGCAATCACAGCTTCTTCCCTGCACGTCAGCAGCACATTTCATCTCTAGCTCCCAGAATTAGAACAAGGCTTCCCAGCAGAAATTGCTTTGAAGATGAACCAGAGCCCAGTCCCCACCCACAGACTCCCCTGTTTCTCAGTGCTGGCAAGTAGAGAGCTATGGCAGCTGCAGGTAAGCTTTTAAATATTTAAAACCACCAAAAATAGTTGTTAAAAGGTGAACTCACATATTCTCTATGACACTTCATTCCAGAATAATTCTGTTTGCTTTCCTCCACCCTTTAAGTTATCAAGCTCTCTAATTTTATCTTTACAGACAACGACTCTTCAGAAGTCCACGGGAGCAAACATAAAAGGTTTGCAATCCCAAATGTGTGGTTTTAAATTGCTGATAAGAGAGAATTCTGCCAGGAATGATCAGCACTGAAACAACGAGCAGTGCTGCCTTTATACTGTTATTCCATCCTTAAGCTGATGAAATAAAGGGGCCCGTTTTTCTATTTCTAATCAGCCATGTCTGAAAAACAGGATACTTGCACTGCTGGAATGACACTGCTGTTTTTATAAGTCATAACTACAGCTTGTTTCCACTGTAGTTTTATCAAGTTGGTTACTACTCGTTGTTGATACAGAAATATATTCCTTTATATGAGCTCAGACACTCACCCACCCCTCCACCCCACCCATAACTCACTGGTGGACTTCCCATCCCTGAAAGTGTCCAAAACCAGGCTGGATGGGGCTTGGAGGAACGTGGCCTAGTGGGAGGTGTCTCTGCCCATGGCAATGGGTTGGAATGAGATGGCCTTTGAGGTCTTTTCCAACTCAAATCATTCCATGATTCCCCTTGCCAAGCTGGCCAGAATCTTCCAGCATCCTTTTGTATTTATGTATGTTCTAAATCACAGCAGCCTAAAACAATAATATATTTGCTTTAGTGGAAACTCCAAAGTTGGAGGAAAAACTGCTAGAAAATACTTCATTTTCACAATTCCTTTGTAAGGTCCAAAGAGAGCCTTAATTCCCCTTGCAGCTCCCAGGTCAGGGACTCTGATGATGCCCTGTGAAGCCAAAAGATTTCCTCTGGACAGCAAGAACAATAACAGCAAGAAAGCATAATCTTCACAAGCAGCATATTCATACTGCAAGTTTTCTGGGCAAAGCACCGGAAGGTTTTATTAGGGCGAAAATTTCCATCAAAACCCCCAAGTTTCCTATGGATTTCTCCTTGTAAACACCAACTCCAGTCGACAAAAGCTCCTCGCCTTGCTGACTGCACACCCAGTGCCAACTACAACTCTGAGAAACCCCTCAGGACATTCTAATGCAAGGCAGGGGCCAAAAAAAAAGAAGAGAAAAAAATCAACAACAATAAAAACCCCACACATCTGGCAAAGCATTTCTCTTCCCTGGCATCCCAGTTCTCTGTCCATAGAGCTTTCCTCTTCCATAAGAGACACTGACAATTAGCAAGGATTGAGCACTGAGTAGGAGTTAACCATGGACAACCCCTTGTTATTTCTGGAAAGGCTTGGTGGGTCCTTTGGGTTCGATCTCCAGTACCATTTCCATCCCCTTTGCACTGCCAGGGCAAGGCAAAGCAGACAGAGAGCAGCTTCAAAGGCATTCCATGGATTCTGCTGGGGCGGGAAAGTCCCGGGATGGAAGAGGCTCTGCTCCTTGTGGAGTTTGTTCTCGAGCATGGCAAGGGTCCAAGCCTGGACAAGGAAAGGCTGGGAAGCACCATGCTCCAGAGCAGGGGTGGGATCGACTCTGGCAGCTGTGGAAGATTTCCTGAAAACCTACTCCCCTTGGAGCAGCAACTGCTCCTGACCCACCTCCCAACACCTCCAAAATGCCTCCTGCAGCAAATGGAGAGCCAGAGAGGATTAGAGTGGGATTTGAAGGCAAACAGAAGGCATGTGGCTGCTGAAGGAGAGCTCTCTGCTCCAGTGGCCAGCCTGGGGGAAGTGGAAGAATGCCAAAAACATGGGGCAGAGCTGGCCCAGAAGAGCAGAGGAGCTAAATGCACTGAAGGAACCAAACTCCTAACACCAGATCCCTCCCCAGCTCGTTCACCTGCGTCAGGTGCTCGGATAACCTGACTCTGGGGGAGACAACACCCAAATCCAGCTGCACACAGCACAGCCAGAAAATCCACCACACAAAGCCCATCACCTGCAGCACACAGAGGTTTTGGGTGACAGAATGCACCCCCAAGCCCAGCACAGACCACTCCACTTTGAGGCTCCCACCCATTAATGTTTTGAACACATTTTACACTAAACACACACACACACTCTACAGTTGCCTTGGCTACTTACTAAATTTTGTACAGGAAGAAGTGGCACTGCTTTGCCAGGCTTTTGTACAGAAGCACTTACCATGAAGGGAGTGATGCAGCAGCAATTCTTTGCTGAGCCTCAGGAAGCTCAAAGCCCTGCCTCCAACCACACCAGACAAGACACAGAGATGACAAAGCAGAAGGCAACAAAACAAACTGAAAGATTTGGAATTCAAGGTTATCAGCTGCTCCAGAAACGTGTACCTTGGAGATGATGGGATGGCACACGTGGTTCTAGTGGGACAGGATGAGATGAAATCAGGGAGGAACAGCAAGACAAAAACTGGTGGTTTTATAGGGCTTCTGCTGAAAGCTGCCCAGAGCAGCACAGGTAAGTGACACATGTCCTTCTGGAGATGTTCTACCTTTATTAGTTTGTTTTCTGATTTATGAAGTGCAAGAGGACCGAGACTTTTCTCCATATCACAGTGCAACAAATTTCTTCTGTTAACAAACCAACACAGAGTGATGCTATTTATAGCCTTCATTTTTGTGCATACGTAATGAGAACACATGAAAGGTTGTAGAAATTAACCTTGGACCACACGATCAGTAACAGACAGCATTCAAAAGAAAAAAATAAGCAAAAGTAGAGCTGAAGGCAAGTTATCAAGTTGCTCATTGGAAACTTAAGACTGAAAGAAACTGGTTCATGAAGTCAGCTGGGGTGTAGAGGACTTCACTGCACACAGCATTCTCCAGGAGTCAAAAGGTGTTTTCATTATTAAGAACACATCCCAAACAAGATCCAAAAAAACTCCAACTGGATGTGATCCTTCTTTGTGAAGGATACCAGAAGCAGACACAAGTTTCAGGTCACATCACTTTGAAACTTCCATCTTAGAGATCAAAAAGTCCAGGAATAAACATGAGAACTGGTGCAGCATTAAGTCACTGCGGAGATATTTAACAACAAAGAAAAAGTGAAAGGTTTTTACAGTTTGTAAGAAAAAAAGAGAAACAGGGCTGCAAGCAAGGGCAGGGCAGAGATCAAGAGTACAACACAAAATACCAGATTTGACTCTGCACCATTTTTAAAGATGGGAGGTAAGGGTAATGATGAGGGCAAAAGCCCAGGCATTAATCTGAACAAGAGCATTGGCAGAGGGAGGATTAGAGAGCTTCATAAAAATTGTGAGGATTGGCTCATCCCAGTTTTAGAATCCAAACCAGATAGGCTCATGCACTGCAGGCCAAGAAACAGGATTTATAAACCTCTTGAAAGGCAACAATAGGAGGTAATAAACATGTGGCACATCGGAGGGGGCACTGCAGGGGAGAAAGAGAAGGAGAATGATCATAGCCTCTCCAGGGCTCGTATTCTAACTCCAGCACAAAGGTGCTTTGCAAGCAAAGAGGATTAATGTGACACAGAGGAAAAGGGGGAAGAGGGAGTAGTTCAATATTCCAGACTAACCTCAAGGTTCTCAAAAAAACCCATCTTTTTAAACCAATCTACTATATCTTACTCACATGGACTTCAGAGAGCACAAAGAGATTTACTGGTTAAGACAGATTGGCAGAGGAATGGGAAAACAGACAAAGGAGCTGGCTTAGCAGGAGACAGCCCCAGGTGATGCTGAATAAGAAAATACCAGCCTGGAAACCAAAGACATGCCTCAAGAATCAGCCCTGGGAACATCTGATTTTGTTAGGAATGACCTCAGCACTCATTCTGCGCCCACAGAAATAGAGGCAGTTCCAAAACAGCAGAGCCACAAAGCTCCAAGTAACAGAAACTGAGGAGGGTTTTGAAACGCTGTGATGTATCCAGCAAGAGGAACACCAATAAATTTTGGAAGTAACTGAGGTGAACTGGCCACCATAGAGACATCCATGAAACGGGGATGTGGAGGTGATGCTGTGACAGCAGTGACAAGCCCTCCAGGCAAACCAGCTCCAGAGCACAGTGTACACTTTTAGCCAGGACCCAGAATATTGTGTGAGGGGCATCACACTGAGAACAACAGGAATTGCTCCTCAAGAAACTACTGGAGAACACTTGGGTATCTCAGCACAGCAAAACCACAGGTGAGGGTTACAACCTCATTTAACAGAATGCAGAAGAGGAGGTAAACCACTGAAGCAGCAGTCCTTAGGCAGAAGGAAAAGAAGGAACAGAAACTCAAATGAGTCTATGAACTGTCATGAATGTTCAGCCTGGGAATGAAAAGAAGGTTCCTAATTGCACAGCAAGATCTGTCATCTCCACTAATGGCTTAATCTACAGGAGGAGAGAAGAAAAGATTCAAGAAAAGATGTAAATGTTTTTAGGCTGGACTAAGTTCACAAAAGGGATTATGAGACCCTGCTTGGGAAAGCAAGGAGCTGGGTGACCCAGGAAGTCTTTTCCAGCATTAAATTACCATGAGACTAACATAGCAAGTATATGCTGTCTACACAACCACAAAGAACAAAGGTTAAAAGTTTGCTTTAAACCCACACAGCCTTTGGAAACCAAAAAGCTGGCGCTCGTCCTCCAGACTGAGGAAGTTTAAGAGCCTTGGTTTCAGAAAAAGAATTTAAAAAAAAAAAAATACACATATATTTTGAAGTAGCTTGAACTCAAACAAACTGGCATGTCCTTGCATTTGCATGAGGACAAGTTGTTCTGCACGGTGTTCCTATAAGGAGACACAGTGAGAGGCGTTCACTTAATTGTCACATAAGCACAAGTGTTTGAAATCAATCGTGCATTTCTCCTTAATAAGAGACACAGGAGAGTGAGCAATGCAAAATCTGAGCTTAAACTAATCTAATTACTTAGTCCATAGTAAGACAAACCGCAACAATGACTGCCAGCATTTCCACTTGCTTTAAGCTGCCTGCATGTTTTAAAGCCTACTCTGACGAGCCTTTCGCCAATTAAGTTTTACTTCAAAGTCATGTTTCCCAAACTAATTTACAGCTGTTGCTAGAAAACCCAAGGATTTCTCCAAGTACACTACCAGCTGTAGTGAATCTGCAGTTGTCATTATCAAATAAAAACGTCAAAGAACATTTCTGCCCTTAAGCCATTACAAGGTTTCACTTAAACACCACCCAAAATTTAAAGCAAACAGAATTTAGGGCAAAAATTTGAGTGACAGCGCAAGACAATAGGAGAGGACAAGGAGAAGGCTAAAATCAGTGCTGAATACTCAGCTGCAGGCAGAGCAGTCTGTTCATACCGTTTGACTTGATGGAAGGTGGAGGATGTGGAGTTCAGTGGTTCCCTGTGGAGGCCAGCTCTGCAGGAACTCTTCATGGTAACGACCTCTGCGGCTAAGGCACCTCGTCACAGCCAGCCCATCCTGGGCTACACCCCAGGCTCCCCCATCAGCTCTGCCTGCCCCACACACAGCTTCACCGTGTCTCTGCCACCTAAAAACTGAACAACAGAGAGCTACGTGAGAAGATCACAAGCACAAGGTGACCAGGACATGGACTTTCCCATGATAGAGAATAGATATATATAAAAATATAAATATATACAAACACCAACATGCTACGCATGCATAGATATAAAAGATACATATTCAGATATAAAAGAACTTAACATCCTCATGCCGGTATTGCAGCTGGAGTTCCTGAACACCACTAAACACAAATTAACACGCCCCAGCACAGCCTGTCTGCACACACAGAGTTTTTTCACCTTATATCCAACTGCAGCACTACCTTGGCACCTCCCACGGAACACGCTGTCTTCCCAGCTCCATGTAAACAGGACGCACAAGATCTCTCTGCTTGTTAGCACCACATCAGGCTTTGGAGGGAAGTAGCTGCTAGCAGTGAGATTTGAGGCTGCCAGGAGTTACGTTAGCGCTCTAATCAAAATAACGTGGTGGATTTCATAAAAGGACAGAAAACATGTCACCACGCAGCCTCCGAGTCTTGTGAAAACTGCCCTGTCTTTGCATCACATGCAGATAAGACACACCAAAACAAAGCTGTTCTGCTTTGTTCTCTTGTATCTCTTGTTCTCCCTGGGTTGCTGCCTTCTACACCTTGTCCTTGGAGCAGACACTCTCACCGGCGCTTTAACGCACTTTGATGGAGAAAGAACAACAACCTTCGAGCTGGAACATTAAAGAGAAGAGTGACACAGCAAAAGAGCCCTGGAAAACCTCAAATACTCCATCCCAAGCTGCCAGCAGATTGTTTTAGAGACCGTTTGCTTCCTCTCTAGAGGACCGTGCACAATGATGCCGTAATAAAGGAATGCCATTTGAGGATGCTAACTATGGAGCTGTGTCCCCAGGGGAGCAGTGATTTAGTGCAGCAGGTTGTTCTCTCCTTTTCAGCAGCTTTGCCCAGTGTTCCTGCTGCTGCCTACCCCTGCTTTGCAGAGATGGAGCCTCTCACACCATCCCCTCCCCGATGCCTTCCCCACTACACCCAGCCCAGCTCAGCTCAGCACAGCACTGCTTGACCCGTGTGGCTCACAATCAATGCTCCCACTAAACACTCCTGGCCTGGAAAACCTGCTCTTGGTAGCCACACTTGCCAGGAAAATGATGAATGATGAACCTTCCAGGCAGGAAAACCAGAAGCTGGTTTAGATCCACCTGACTTGATGTCTGCTACAGCAATTTCATGGTTCGTCTAATGATGGTGAATAAGAGGTTAAGCACTTGCCTACATTTGAGTAGCAGGAGCCTAAAATAATATATAAAATATTATATAAACACATTCCAGTCTTCACAAAGAAATCTCTGCTGAGCTCTACACAAGGCTAAGAAACGTGTGGGGTGGAGGAGACAGAGGCATGGCAGTGGCAGAGCAGGAGGAGGAGAGCACATCCTCTGCTCCAGGGATTCAGGAAGACCAGGAGTTAGGCTGCCGTGACCAGCAACAGCAGAAATTGAAGCTTTGTGTTTAAACACCGTTTTCATCAGACTACTCAGAGTCTATAACAAGGACCTACCTCTATGAGTGAAACCTAGGCACAAAAACCAGCTGTTTCTGATGTTCTGATGCTGTAAAGATATATATTCACAAACAGTAATTCAAAGAGAAGAAAAAGCATATGCCCAGTGCTTTAGGAAAATCGAAGTCAAACACAAAATCGTTACTTTCCCATGAACCATCAGTAAGAGGCACTGAAATTCTGACTTTTCTCCAAGCTTTTGTCTGGCTCTCCTTTTGGCTTTACTGACACTAGCATTTCAAACTCAGCAGGAACTGTATCACAGAAACATGATTATATCCACACCCAAATAAACGCAACCACACCATTTCAAGAATGCCACTCACTTTTCCAATAGCTTAAATCCTCTCCATGGATCCCTGGTTAGGAATACCACATGGTTTTTCCTCATCCCACTCTTCTGGAGATCAATTGAGGAGTAAAGATAAAAAGCCAGACAAAGAACTGAAACCCAAAGATATCTTGTTTGCAGTAAAGGGCTTGAGAAGCAAAACCATCAAGAGAAGCGGTTCAGGTCAGGAGCAGCCACAACCCTGATCCAAGCATAAGGATTTTTTGGTGGGATTTCGTGAGTTTAGGAAGGGACCAGCAAGTACTAGAGGGAAGCAAAGGCTGACAAAATAAACACAGCCAAGTTCGGATGGGCACTGCAGCACAGACCCAACCACAGCTCCATACAAAGCATGCTTTTTACCCCCCTCTGTAGTTGCTGGGCTATAGAAAAGAGCTGAAATAGACTATTAATGCCAGCAAGCTCCTGACAAATTCCTACTGTGTGAGGAGTAAAAAGCTGTGCTTGTGAATTAAAAAAAAAAAAAAAAGAAAAAAAGGAAAAGAGAAAAAAAAACCCCAGCATTTAAGCTAGCAGATATACTTACTGCCTTTTAACTACCACTGTTTCTGTACCAAGGCTGATCCTTAGCAGAAGGAGCTGCAGCCGATTTGTTAAGTTTTGCACAGAGTCGGGTACAGCCCGAAAAACTGAAATACAGATGCACAGAGAAACAAAACAGAAGAGGAAGTTAAAACCCTAATCGTGTTCTTCTCCCTCTCTGAAACCACCCCCAAACATATGCCTTTCTGCACAAGATGTGGGAAGGACTTGGGTTTTGGCAGCAGAAAGCATCACATCCTCTCAGCCACGGACGGCAGCTCAGGGAACGGTCCCACAAAATTTCCCTTATTCCTGCCTTATCACCACGTTCAAATGCTGCTGCAGCTTAGGAAAACAAATGTATCAACTCAACCAGACCGCAGTCAAGGTCTCCTCTTCCCTGTAGCAATTCACTACTGCTTTTGATATTTTGATAAGTGCGAGAGCAAGTGTGTTTTAGCTGTAGCAACAGTAACTGCTCAACAAACCAGTTCAAAGGGTGGGCACATCCTCTCAGAAAATTTACTTTCTTGAAAGGAGGTCGTGGCCTCGGGACTGGATCTGAGCAACAATCACCCCTGTTGGGAAAAACATGTGTAAAAACACATTTGATCACCCCACCACCATGCGGGGCAAGATTTGGGATGCTCCACAGGGGTGTCACACTGGATGAGCTGGGCAAAGAGCATTAGCACACTGAGGATGCAGAAGGAAGCAGCAACAAGTGTTTCAAAGCAGAACTCAGAGGAGTTAATACCAAAACCAGTTATTAGGGTGGAAAAAGTCAGTGCTGAGGCTTTATAATAACAAAAGGGTATTTGTTTTCTTGCAAGAACCAGGTTTCATGTCCATTTCCCCGCCACTGAGCTCCATGGTTGTTCCATGATCCTTGTCTTCAAAAGAGTAACGCACCAGACATGAAATTCTGCCATTCCCCAGCCTATTAATTCCTCCCTCCCTCCCCAAACACCCCCAGGACATCTATAACAGCACCAGATTCTCCTAAGGAAGAGGCTTTGGCACAAAGTTTCCCTCATCCCAACATTCCCACTGGGAACAATCCATAGCAGCTCCCAGACCAGGTCTGACAATGAGATGATACACCAGCTCCTCAGCCTCTTAGACACCTAAAGAAACACAACCACTTATTTTTAACCATTCTTCAGGTAATAGCTACATATTTAAAACACCTTAAAGAACTGCCTTTTAACCCCAGAGGAGCCACCACAGGCATTGTTTGCCTTGTGAAACCTTGAGTGCTCAGCTTCCCCTCTGTTTGATGGTCAATCAGGTCTGATCTAAAGGCAATGAAAGTGCCACAGGGGCTCCATCTGGAATTATGTGGGGGAGCTTCCTTTGTCTACTCCCACACCAAAACCAGCTGATGGCACTTCTGTTAGGCACCAGGAACCAGAGCTGGCAAAGCAGCAGGACCTGCAGACCATTGCCCTTTGCTCATTTCTCCAAATTCACTCTAGCCCTTCCTTCTCAAAGCTCCTCCAAACTCACTCCCATCCTTGGATCACACCAGACACAGGAGCAAATTAAGTGAAAACTGAAGATTCCCATGTAAGCAGAGGGCACAAAGACAATGAGGGGTCTGGAGCATCTCTATTATGAGGGAAAACTCCATGAGCTGGACCTGTTTAGTCTTTCACACCTTCCCCTTTATCAGCACTGCCTCCCTGCTTGATTTCTCACCTGAAGCCTCTTAAGGAGCTGGACTAGGACAGAATTAACCCAGAAGTGGTCAGCTGCCTGAACCCACTTACCCCTGACCTGGCAGGAAGTCACAAACCCCAACAGGACAAGGTTCTCAGAAACTCAGACTGGACTCAGCCATCTCCAATCCTCACCTGGAATCGTGCTGGAAAATGTGTCTGCTACAAAGTGGGTTTTAGCTTCTTTCAAGTCAGTGCAAAGGAACACTTCTGAATGCACAGTGGGCAAAATCCAGAGTATGTCAGAAGCAGGGAATGAGCATGTAGAGCTCCAAGGCAACATTTGACTCCTCACTGTCAAACAGCACTCCTTGCTGTACTGATAAGCATGTGAAATGCTTATTCCAAATGAAGCACTACAGGGAGAACCTGTTTTCCTTCCAAGATCACGTTAATGAAGATTGAAAGGCTCCACAATTCATGGCTCACATGCTTTCTCTCTCTAGGTGGGGTAAGTGTTGGAAGGACTAAGTTGTCTGCTCAAAAGGAAAATCTCAGAAAGGAAAAAGAAAATAAAGGAAAGACAAGCTCTGCTGCACCCTCTTAGCCCTGCATGAGTATTGGGAAAAAATAGTATTACAAATGTTTCCCTTGTTCAACTATTCCTGAAAGGTTTCAGCTGCCTTGCACAATTTGGATAAGGACATCACACGCTGCTCAGCTGGGAAGAAGTTAAGAACTGGCTCATTAGATTTGTTCTACTTGATCCAAGAGGAAAACAAAACCAGTAAATCCCTCACTGGGCAGTGCTGCTGCAGCTCTGGTGACAAACACACGGGGCTCACACACCACTCTGCTTTCTAGAAAGCTGCCTTGGCACCCCTTGTCACTGTCGTGTGCCCTGAATGACAAACTGAGGGTAGCAAAGCCCTCCTGAGTGGGGCTGTGGCTGCTGCACCCTCAGCTCACGGGGCACAGGCAAAAATCCTCCCTGAACACACCATACTCAAGGCCACGTGACCCACGAGCCACATCTGAATTATTTAGCCTATAAAACTACACTTGTTTTGCCATGCAGATTGTGAATTAATGAAAGCTCAGCTGAAAGGCTACTTTCTTGGGGCGAGAGGAAGGAGAAAGCTTCCAGAAGCCTTCCTATTATAGAAGCAATAGAGCTGGTTCCAAATATAGTAGAGCAGCACTCCCAGAGCTCTGGAGACGTCGTGCCCTGGTTTTGTGAGGCTGAGGTCTCACTGGATTGCTCCTGCACATGCAAAGATGGGTAGAAAGGACTGCAAGATGCAGAACTGATGTGAAAAGGGAGTTTCAGGACAAATACCAGAGGCAGAAAACCAGACTGCCTCTGTGAAAGAGATCAGCCTGAACACCAGGAGAGAGCCAACCCACTCCACTTTAGAGAAAGCCAGACAAAACCAGCAAGAAGAATCACATCTTTTTCAAGAACACATTAGCTTGCTAAAAAAGATCCTGATTATTATTATTATTATTATAATAACCCTGATGTGGCAGATTAGGATTGCCAACAATCATTTCATCACCCTGTTTTGCCTGTGCATGGCAGGGATCCTGGCTGGAAAGGTGGACTTGACTCACTTTAGCACACAGAGGGTGGATTTGTTTTTGCTGTGACAGCTCATAAAGTGACCGTCACATGCCCTGCCTGACAGGAATTCCTCACCAGTTCACCAGGAATAGTTTGTTAGTGATCCAGCAGCATGGGATAACGACCCGCTCTAATTCCTAAAGTTTCCTTCTCCTGTTTCACAGCAGCTCTTGGAACACAACAGAAATAAACCCAATTGCAAAACTCTGATTACAAGTGTATCTTTGTGTATCTCTGCATCTATGTACTCCAGCATAGGATGAGCCTTTTGATTGGTAAATAGCAACAAAGTAAAATGTCACCAGGAAACCAAAAATCTCATTCAGGACACTATACAGAGAAGAAGGCCCCCTGCCCCATGGCACAAAATGCACAGGAATAATTGTTCCTGCACATCTCTCCATGGGGTATGAAATGGCTTCTAAAATAGTAGAACAAACCTGCAGGTGACTTCTAAATATCCAGTAAATAAATAAATACAGTGCCTTCTTTAGAACTCTGCTAACAAGGAAAGCCCCACAGCAGGTGACTCAACATTAAACGCTAAATTCATCAGATTTAAAACTCAATTCACTGAACTCAATATGGCTTTAACAGGTTTCTATGGCTGAAACTGGTTTGGACCAGCCCTTGGGTTGCCAATTCTCCTTTCTGACACCACCCCATAATTCCCTGATCACAGGTCCAGACCTACACAGTTTAGCAGAATAACAGGTAATTCTATTTACTTCTGTGGAATCTTACACTTTAACCAAAAGATTATTTGTGCATTTCTCTGTCCTATACCACTGTGGATCCCTTCTCAGCAGAGACAGAGAACCCCAAAAGCACAAAAGAACCCCAAAAAACACTTCCTAAAAAACCCCAAGCAAACCAAACCCACACAGACACACAAAAGACTCAAAGCAGAACAACACAGTTTCATCCACATGGATTCATTCTGCTAATCCTCTGCAGAGCTGAGAAGTTACAATATCCATTAGGCATCTCTAAAGTGTCCAGATTTTTCCTAGGAGTCTCCAAATCCAAATTCAACAAACCTCACTCAGCAGCACAAACACTAGATTAAACGTAGCAGTACCCAAAAAGAGTTTTAGAACTGTGCCATTACTTGCAAATATTTGGATAGGTTGGACAAGGCCTTAAGTAACCTGGTCTAGTGGGAGAAATCTCTGCACATGGCAGGAGGTTGGGATGAGATGATCTTTAAGGTCCCTTCCAACCCCTTAACATTCTATGATTCCATTATTTCTGTCATTCAAAATGCCCAAGTTTTTTCTATCATATTCCTGAATCCACTCTATTCTCACATACCAGCACTTTCCACTATTTTCAGCATCAATGCCTCATGCATTGTCACAAAATCTTAAATCCTTTCAAACTTTTGTTTAAAGTAGGCCACTGCTGGTGGCCCAATGTCACACTTTCACAGAGAACTATCTTTCACCTTGCAAGGACAATGCAAAAACGCTGAACTCAGAAATCTCAAATTTATAGGTCAGCAGTTTACAAAAAAGTCTGCTCTGCACTTAGGGAAAGAGCTATCCAAGTATACCCAACTTCAGGACAGACTTCATGCTGAAAGAAGCTCAAACTATTTTTCACAGCACATTTTGGAATAAAGTGCCCCATTACATCTGCAAACTTCCACCAGAACAGATTCCTTAGGAGCATCTAAAAACAACTCACCCACCCACAAACAAACGAGACACAGCACCACCCACACCCTCTGCACAAGCTTTGCATTCACTGGGCTTTCCAGCTGTATCTTATAAAACAAAGCATAAAGCTCCTAAGGAACAGGTTACACTCTAAGAACAAAAAATAAAGAAAATCACTAATTAGTGTCAGGTTCTAACAGAGCTCCTACTGGAGGAAGTCAGGGCTGCCCCAGGCCCTTTCCAGCCAGCTCCACATGTCCCACCACAGGACGTGGCTGAGCCCATCACTGAACCAACCAGTACTGTCACAGAATCATATTTAAAAAAGGGTAAAAACCACAACAGTAATCAGTAATCTCATGAACTTTATCTTGACCTTTAAGCTCTTTTGGCAGTCTTTCCGTGACATCTCCGGTTCCAGTCCCTGGCAGGCAACAAACTCCTCGGAACAACTCATCAAGGGGGCAGATGGATGTGTCTGTCCCCTGCAGCAGGGAGTCACCCACTGCAATCACTCACCACTAATTATTAATGTCAAGTCTTCCAGAGGGACAGGAATATTCCTCCTTGCATGGAGTGGCCAGTTTCCAGTCCTCCACTTTCATTAATTTCTGACATCTTGGGAGACATGGTGCAGACCCCACTGGGATCCCTGATGTAGAGCAGGGAATTCAGATTTGTGAATCTCTAAGCTCTCTGTGAACACACTATTTCATAAGATCCTAGAATGGTTTGGGTTGGAAGGGACCTTAAAGTCAATCCAGTCCCATGGGCAGGGACACCTTCCACTATCCCAGGTTGCTCCAAGCCCTGTCCACTCTAGCCTTGGACACTTTCAGGGATGGGGCAGTCACAGCTTCTCTGGGCAACCTGTGGGAGGAGAATGACATCCCTTGACCTGCTGCCCACTCCTGTTTTGAAGCAGCCCAGGACACAGTTATCCCTCTGGGCTGTGAGCACACACTGCCTCTTTTCACATCCCATCTTTCTCACATCCCTCTTTTCATCCACCAGAATTCCCAAGTCCTTCTCAGCAGTGCTATCCTCAATAACTTCTTCTCCCAGTCTGTACTTGTACCTGGGACTGCCCTGACCCAGAAGCAGCACCTTACACCTGGACTTGTTGAACTTGATGAGGTTTCTCATTCCCACAAATGCCACACAAACTTCTTACATCCTGGTGCAACTCCAGGACCTGGTGACACAGCTCCTCCACGAGGACACACCTTCTGGAGAGATGATTCTCAGCTCCAGTTTCCTGCATGGGGAGCAGCCACTCTTTACAACCAGAGGCCTCCAGAGCTCTATTGTCACCAGGTCTCTTTGGGACTTTTTCTCTGGCACCATTGGGGCAGCAGCTCCAGCAGCTGCCAGGAATAAGCATCTCTCCAACTCATGCCAGAATGATTTTTTGCTTTTTCTTTTACACCCCTCTTACATACTCTTTTTTAGTTTTATGTATTCTTAGTGCTTTTAGCCTACATACTTGTAACTCTCCAAGTCTAATAACTGAAACCCACTGTACCATTAAACCAAAAAGACAGTTTAAAAGCCCCAGACACCAAAGTCCTCTCCAAAACATATTTTTGTAAACTAAACTAAGCCCATCAAAAAAACAAAATTCCTCAAAACAAGAAGTTCACTCAAGCCTCTAATTGAAAAATCTTGAATAAATATGTTAATTTTGCAAGACCTATAAGCGTGTGTATTTCACTGTGAAAAAGTACATATATTTTCAAAACATTCCACCTAGACAAAGTACTGTACCCAAAAATCCTGAAATAAATACCGAAATAAAAATCACTTTTCCCCATAAACTATGTTTTAGTTTTAATTTTAAGACCAAAAAAAGGCAATACAACAGCTCCAGGCTTGCAGTGTGAAGTCATGCAAAGAGAGGCAAAGAAACAGGACATCAGGGTGTCACAGCCAGCAACTTAAAGCTGGAATCCTAACCAGTGACAGCAGGAATGGTGCAGCAAGGCAGATGAGACTCACAGCAGCACTTGGCACAATGCCACGATCCAAGCAGACCCCTGATTATCCATCAGCCAGAACCAGGCACCTGCAGAGCTCACCAGGCACCTCCTGCTCACAGACAGAGCAGCAGACTTTGAACAGGGAGGGAACAGGGCACTGGTGAGCAGAGCTGGGGTCACATAAACACAGGTGAATGATCCCAAAGCAGCATTGGGGTATTTCCCACCCTAAACTGCTTTGCAGCTTGTAAAAAAGCACAGAACCCATTTAAAGGGACCAGAAAGGACTTTGAACACCCAAAGCATAAAAACAAAATCCTAAACAGCCAAAGTGCTCAAGAGGAAAACAAAAGGCAGCCAAGAGGACACACCACAAATCCTTCCCAGACAAAGTATCTCCTGGTTTTATAGAAATTCTGAAGAGAACTTAATATACAAAACATCTGCTGAACTAACTCAGCTTCAGATAAGCTCAGGGGTTTTGACTGGTAAACTGCAGTAGAGACCAAGATTAAATACCATATCTTATTGCATGATTGTTTCAAAAGACTGTTTAAAATCTAAGCTAATCTGGAAACCTACCAATTCCATGGATCTTTAATGTATTTTTAGCTCTATTTTTAAAGACTTTTTTCCCACTAATAACTCAAGAATTATTGAAGTAAAAAATAGTTTGATATTTTCAGAGCTTTGTAGTCAATACACCTAGCAACTGACACAATTAAAATTTCAGAAATCCTAAGCATAGCACAAATTCCACTGTAATTCATCCTTAAAGAAAAAAGGCCCCAAAATAGCATTGAAATTTCAGTAAAGGACAACTTCTGCACACTTATGAACTGTGACAACTTCTGCTCCAAGCCTTTCCCTTTTCATGTTTCCTCTTCAAAATGCAGTGGCACAGACCTACAAGAGGACACCAGAAATAATTCTGGTGCAATTCTTTCCATGCTAATAATCATTTTGGAAGTATGACCTTTTCTAAAGTCCACCTGAAAACATCAGATTCAGGTTTGTTTTACAAGACTTGAAACTATTTTCATGAAAAAACACATAAAAACAAAATCCTAAAATGGTTTGGGTTGGAAGGGACCTTCATGACCATCTCATTCTAATACCCTGCCATGGCAGGGACACCTTCCACTGCCTCAAGTTGCCTCAAGCCCCATCCAACCTGGCCTTGGACACTTCCAGGGATGGGGAAGCCACAGCTTCTCTGGGCACCCTGTGCCAGGGCCTCACCACCCTCACAGAGAAGAATTTGAACTTCCCAAGATCTAATCCAAATCTCTCCTCTTTTATTTAAAACTGCTCCCCATTGTCCCATCCCAATCTGCTCACATAAAAAGTCATACTCCCTATTTTTCCTAAGTCCCTGTAGACACTGGAAGGGGCTCTGAGGTCTTCCCAGAGCCTTTTCTTCTCCTAGCTGAACACCCCCAGCCCTCCCAGCCTGGCTCCAGAGCAGAGTTGCTTCAGCCCTCAAGAGCATCTTTGTGGTCTCCTCTAGACCTGTTCTAACAGGTCCAAAAAATAGCTTTATAATCAAGACAGAAAAAGAAAAAATACCTGCATTGCTCTCTAACCCAATATTCCCACTGCTCCCTCCAGCACAAACAATATTTTCTTCTCAGAGTTTCCCCCTCTTGGACAGAATGGAGAATATATGAATAAACCCCACCAAATCACTAATGAGTGAAGCAGAAAATAAGGAGCCCACAACTGTGGTTTAGAAGGGATGGTTTAAGTGAGCCAGCTTTGGAATTGGGGATTGTGACCCTGCTGTGGAAATCCTCTGCACCTTATAAACCAAACATGCCACTCCAGAGCTCCCACTCACCACCATGGCTTTCAACAACCAATTCTCTCCCAAAAGCCAGCTGAAGATTGCCAGCCTAAACACTGAATCACCAAAGCAGTCACCAAACCTGAGCCCTCACCATTTGGTATCTCTCACCAATTCCCTGTGAGCTTGCAGGAAATAATTTCAAACAGCTCCCTCAAGAAAATAAGTTTCAAGCCTTAGTTTTTTCCATCCCGAGCCATCCCTGCACTATTTCATAGCTCTGATAATTGTACCACTGACTAACCTCCAACTGGGAATAGCTGTTTTTATCATCACTATTAAAAACAGTCCCTCACACTGTTAGGAATCTGGAAATTCACTGGAGCTGCATCCCACCCTTCGGCCTCTCAAAACACTACAGAGCAATGAAACTATGTGCTGAAACCAGAGGATCCCTGTGCTGAACAACTCCTGTAATTTCTGGGTAACTGGAACTGCTTCCTTAGCGAACCATGGAGGTTTGGTTATTGATTTTAGAAGGGCAAGTGGCACAAGAGCTTTCCATACTGGACTGGGAAAGTTTAGTTACTTCTAAAAATGCTGCAGTGACATGAGTGTGAAAAGCCTCTCACATTCACCTAGTTTTGTAGTTTTTATGCTTTTTTAAAAAAAAAATAAGTAAAAAGATCATCTGCAGTTTTCCTTTCCTAAAAGAACATTATCTTGGTTTTTACACCTTGGCCAGAAGAGTAACTGACAGCTCTCAGAGAAGTAACAAGATGCAGAAAAACAAGAGTTGAAAGAAAAGTGGATTTAAAAAACAGCTTTTAATTATCTGAAGGTACAGTTGCCAAGTAGACAGCAAAGAGGCTGTGCATCACTTACAGATGGGAAAATTCCCCCAGGTTGATTTCACAGCCAATTACAGTGGATTAACCCATTAGGAAGAACAAAATATATATTTTTTTTTATGGATGCAAGTTTCAACAGCTTGAAAAATCATTGCCACTGGTACTTTGATACACAGGATCAGCAATCTGTTTTATCACACTTCCAGTCATCACAATCCATAAACACACCCTAGAAAAAAACCTCACCCTCTTTCTTAATGCATCTTCTGTCATTATTTCCTTCTCAGGGAACGGCATCTCTCTTGGCTCCCCACTTTGAGTATCATTTCATATATCAGTACTTCTTTTATTGCTGTTAAAGAGAAGCGTCAAACACCTTCAAACTCTTTCACACACACCTTTGCACATGTATATATTATTATATCTGCCAGATGCCACTGTATAAGGTATTTGTCAAACAGAAAAGCACCAAAGCACTGATTTTCAGCTTTCCAGAATCCCTGTGCTAAATCCTGGGTGTGCCTACTTTTGTTTGGTATCAAGTTCCTCCTGCTGGCTCCGCTGCAAGAGCAAACTACAGGGATAGTTAAGTTTTTCCCCACCACCAAAAACATCTGTTCCTTTTCTGAGTTCTCCAGACTTCCTTCCCCTTGACCGTATCACAAAGCCTCTCTTTTCAGCAAGGCTGCCTTCTTGATAGTCCATCACCATTATCTTCTTGTTCTCTGCAGAGCAGCTTGAATCACTGGGTCTTGCAGAGCTTCCAGTCCTTTCAGCTCAAGGCCAGGATCTGAATTCAAGCATCGTGATTTACAGAGAGGCTTGTTAAACTCCTTCCCTGACTCTTTTTTAACACTCCACAGCTTCCTGTCCTGGGAGGCAACCAAACTGCTACAAGAAATGCCAGTTTCTGTTAAATATCCTCAATTCCTGTGACACTGAGCATTTAAAACAATTACGTTACTTCCAAATCTTGCACTATAACAGCTTTTATCCCACAAAGTGCAGAGATGAGCAAAAATTACTTTAGCACCAAGGAGTGTTATTTGCTGCATCTCACAGCACATCTAGTTAACATTCAGGCTTGGCACGACCCACCATCCGCTCGAGCACACAGCACAATGTCACCCCTCAAAACCCCACTGTTCAACCTAAAGGCACTTTTTTTTTTAATTTTTTTTTTTAATTTTTATTTTAAGGGTGCGTCAGCTGCTAACTGAAAGTGGGAATGCTTCATTTAGCACACACACACTTGTTAAACTGCTCACAGCATGCAAATAAAACACTGCATTGTGCAAAAGTCATTCAGTCTCCCCATCCGTAGATATGAGCAGTGGAACCGCGGCCAGGAAAGAAAAACTTGGAACAACACGCAAATATTTCAGTCCCTTATTCCCAATATTCACATCCCAGGCTAAAACCCACAGCCCTGTCATGCTGAGGGGTGACTGTGTTGAGAATCTGCCCTGTGCAATGGGTGGGAAAACGACCATTATCTGTCTTGCCCCTGGACTGCACCCTTTTATTTGTAGTTATTACTGCAAACTGCCTTTTTTTCCAGACAATGGTTGTGTTATTATAGGTACCTTCATGCCGTGCCAAAGCACATACACACAGCAATTCAGAACAATCAGCCTTGTTTTCATGGGAGCAAAGGTTGCAGCCAAACGAAATGGGTGGAGATCACATTAAACAATCTTGGAATCTGCTAATAGGATATAGGAAAATGTGACCATAATGCAGATGCGGAGTTCCCCTTTCACCTTCCAATGTCATGGATAAAATAAAAGCTTTGGAAAACCAATTAAACTGTTTGAACAACATTAAGCAAGTCAAAATGTTCTCAGGGTGCTTATAAGACCACTGAGACGTTCTTTAAAATTAAAACAAAGCAGTGCCCTTTCAAAGCTCTGAAACCAGAGAGCATTTCCCCACCCCAGAAACGATGATCTCTTCCACCACCTGTTTTAAAGATATAGGGGACCTGCAAGTCACCTACTTTTCCATGGTGAAGAGAAGCTCATCAAGACAACTGTCCCTGTCTTAGAGACAGGATCAGCCCCTCCTCTAAGCAGGGAATTTTCACACTGAGGCACCTTGGCTGGTCAGCTGTAACCTGCATTCCCCTTGTTTGCTTTTGAGATGTGCATTAGTCAGCTTTCTCCTCCACAAATCTGATTGTGCCTCTGCATGATCGTGCACTGAAGTCATGTCCTTGAGCGTGTGACATCAGTCTGTTGCCATGGCAATGTACAGGGCAGTCCAAAATTCAGTATTATGGCATCACTGCGGGATCAGACAGCGGAACAAGCCAACGCCTGAGAGCTGGTTAATGCAGCACGAACAGCCAAGACATTTTAATCTAAATGTTAAAGTGTAACTGCACTTCATCACAATATTCTTCATAAATATGCCTAGAAGCCTCAAGAAAGACAATCCAGAAGGTCACTGAATTGCAGAAACAGGCGAGCCATCACACATCACTAAAAAGAAGGGCAGTATGTTCCCAAGGATGGCCACCAAGTATGAAGAAAGCTTAGTTCAGCTCTCTGAATGGAAACCACCATCTGTTCCTAAGGCAACACCAGAGCTGCCTAAAGGCATCATCCACAGAGAAACAGGGATGGCCCCTCAGTACCCCAAACCAAGTGTTAGGTTGCACCCAGTTTTTCTGGAAATCAGAGACTGGAGGATCAGGATCACAGCACTGTCAGCCCTTGCAGAGACAGCATTACATAAGACACAGTTCTTCAATTTCAAGCTCTGAAGCAAAGATCAGCACATCATTAACCCAACCTGTAACAAAGCCGTGGAGTGAAAAAAGGGTGGTACCTTCCAAGAGTTGTTATTCCATGTAGGGTTAGACATTACAGTTCTGTAGGTTCCTTGCACACTCACGAGAATGGCATTTCTGAAGAGCAAAAGGGAAGGAAAAAGGAAATTAGTGACACAATAATGGTGTTAACAACTACTATCCAGCTCCTAAAACCCGAAAGATCCGGTTTGCCCAGAGCAAAGGGTACATGGGCACAACAATCCACGCACTGCTGCCATGGAGAACCACCAATTCACAGTCTTCAGTGCTGACTGATCAAGCACACCACAAAAACAGCCCAGCAAAACTACAGGTGGCTGGGCAGAAGCCAATTTGGCACTGTGGGAGCCCAGGGTGCAGAGATAGCAGGGAGGAGGCACCACAAAGCCCCCAGAAGCCACAGTGGACCCCTTTCTTTACCTGTTCCTCTGTTCCCATCAAGCACACATGGTTTGGAGCCCGGCTGTGGGTTCCCAGTGGCTGCACTGACACCCAAATTCCTCAAGCCCCTGGAGTCCCACCGCTGTTGTACGTCAGCCTCTGTGTAACCCAGCCCCTCCCCGTACGCTTGACTGGTTTCATTTTGCCTCCTTCCGCTTTCCCTTATTAATCCACGCGTCTCCAATAACTCAGTCGACACTTCCTTCTGCAGAGCTGACCTCCAGCCTTCCCATAACCCCAGACGCACCCACAGTTTCTTAACGCTGCCATTAATGAGGCACATCTCATGTTCTCTGCACGGATGTAGCCCTCACCCACTTCTAACCCCCTCCACCCATGTTCCTGGCTGTAATTACCCCATCCCTCGTTATCTAACACCTCACACAAGCCTTGGGGCTGGGAACCACTGTTTGTTTGGCTCTGCAGCGTCACACACCCCAGTGTGTGTTGTATAAATAAATTCCACAACCTGTTTGAGCCTGAGCTTGATTGAGACCTGAATTATCCCAGTTTCCAAGTGCCTGCTGCAAATACCTTCGCTCGCTCCCTGCTCGCTTACGCAATCGGCCACCAAGGCAGCTCCAGGGCCAAACACCACGACAGCCAACTGCTCCCACGGACCACAACTGCACAGAAAACAACTCAAATCCCTCTACTTTTAAATACAAATTGCAGATTATAAAGGGATGAGACAGGCACAAGCACACAGCTCTCAGAAATGTGTCTCTGCTTGTCACCTGAAGGACAAGTTCCACGTGCCGATGTCAGCTCTCAGCCACCAAAGCAGCCAGGCTTTGCCACAGCCCTTAACACTCAGCAGGTTACCCAGTCACAAGTCTGAAGTACCAGGGAGGATGAGATTCTGGAAGCAACTTTGAGCCAAATGGATTTCAGAGCAAAATAAAGCCAGCACGCTTCGTCTCCATGGAGCTCCTGCAACACAACATAGGCTGAGCAAGTCACTCAGGGCAGAGGTCTTTCTTATTAACTACCTAGTAAATTCAGATTAAAGTCAGACAGCTTTCCCCCTCCCTCATATAAAAATCAGATGCTATCCAGCCCCGAGGAATCAATCCAGCTTCTGCAATAAGGAAAACCTGCTCACAGCTACATGACACCACACACAATCTGTAGGATTGTGGCCCTTCAGGTACTCATTAAAAACTTTTCCCCTAGAAAAGTCTCCAGTAACGATTTGCCTTCAATTCATTTCCTGCAGTCAAGATGGATCATAACTAAGTACTGGCTATGGAAGCACGTGAGAAGTCCCAGTGCAGCCATCCCAGGTCATGAACACACCAAGGTAAATCCACAAACATTCACCAAGTACCCTCCTGCTCCCATGTGCTGATTCCGACATCAGAGGGGCCATCAAACTCCTGAGACAAACATCAGGAGGACAGGAAGGAAGCACCAAGGCACACTATGACCATTAAAAGGCAAACAGAAGCCAGGCAAGAGCCAAGGCTGGATGTGTGTGATGGTGTTTACAGGTGGAGGAGCTTCCCCCACTCGTGGGAAGGAGCTGTGCTTTGCTGATGCTCTTCCTGACTACCCAGCTGAATCTCCCATCCATAGGTGAGTTCCTTTTCACCTGGATTACCCTTGGAGCAGCTTGGCCAGCATGAAAGATACCATAAACCATTTTTTAGCTTCTTCCCCATAAAGTCGAGCCACCCAACCTCTTAAAAAGGCAGTGTGGCACCTGTGCTTCTGCACAAGACACATCCTAAAACCTTCTCCCAGAGAAACCATGGCAAAGAGCACTGTGGAGCAAAATCCCCAGCAGGTGGGGGTCAGGCAGCCCTGCCAGGTAACACTCCAGGCTTGAACCTCATTTTTATTTAGGCAATACCCAATCCAACCTGCCAGCCTCCTGTCCCTGCAACATCAGTGGCTGGAAAGGGATGCAGGAGTCTGATCAGCCACAGACTCTCTGGAAAAACGTATTTTTCCCCAACATGAATAAATAAATACCTCTTTTTAAATAGAAGGTGATGCAGTTCACGTCATTAAATAAGTCACACTGTTATTATCCAAGCATGGATCCACTACAGTACACAATGCACAGGTTGGTTTGCAAAGCATATTTGGGCATCTCCCTCTGAAAGCAACCCTAAAAACTTAAGACTCAGTTATGGGGGCCTTGTACTCTTTGTTCCTTTGACATTCACCACCACTTCACCTTATTTATTCCCAGAGCTTAATGCTGCAGTTGGAGCTACACAATCAACCCTATCAGCCAACTTACAATCTACACAACCAAGCCTGAACTTACAAAACTATTAACTTCTACAAAGTATATTACATTTTCTTTCCCAAAACATTTAACCTGCTAACTAACCTGCCCTTAGTGCATTACCATCCTCCCATTGTCCTGGAGCGAGTTAGCAGGCTTGCAGCAAAACACAGGGAGAGCCAAGCACACTCTGCCTCCCAGCCAAGCAGAGCCTGCAAGAACAGACCCCCTTTGGGGCAGCGACAGTTGAGGTCAATTTAATGGGAAAACAAACCACTTTTCCATTCAAGTCCAAAGCAGAGACAAAGAATTTTATGTGGCTCAGATTGCACAGTCAGCTGTCTTTTTAGGAATGGATCAGATTTAATGGTTCTGTGGCAGTCCAGAAAAAACGAGCCTGAAGAGAGTTTAAGGTTTGGCCAGTACTGCACTGTGCAAAGTCCAGGCACTTGTCTGGGGTGCTCTCGTGGCCTTAAATCAGTACCTCAAAGTCATCATCATCAACAGCAGTTCCAGGTATTTTATGAGGACCTGGCAGAGGTTGTCCAGAGAAGCTGTGGCTGCCCCATCCCTGGAAATATCCAAGGCCATTCTAGAGCTAGACAGGAGCAACCTGGGACAGTGGAAGGTTTCCCTGCTCATGGCAGGGGGTTGGAAAAAGATGGGTTTGAAGGTCCCTCCCAATCTAAACCATTCTAGGATTTTATGATTTCCCAGAGTTCAGCCCAGAGTACGAATTCATTTTTACCCCACTTCAAAAAAAGGCAAAATCTCTCTCCAAAGCTCTGCCTGATAATTCTCTTTTGCATCACATGGGTTGCATTTAACACCATTTCTACACCGGAGAACCGAAATGAGGCAATGCTTCAACGTGACCACTCTCACCACAGGGACTCGTATTCTGAAGCAGCAGAGATGTGCTCAGGCTCTTTCACTTTACTATTTCAGGGCCTAATGCAGACAGAGAAGCTAATTAACATGTATTGCTATGGAAAGGAATAAAATCCAAACTTTCACTGGTTTATATCTAAACCCTCTGAGACATATAACGTCAAAGCTAAACAGATCTTCACCTGGCAAACACTTGGAGAACCTTCAACTGAAGCTCCCAGGTAAGGGAATGCAGTATTTTAAGATATTTTTGCTACATACACTGGGGACATACCTCTAACACAAAGCCCAGAGAATCATCATGACAGCTGCAAAAACAACTTTGTCCTGGCTAACATTCATATAACGAAATTACAGTTTCACTCCAGGGAAAAAGGAAAAAGCACTTAAGTTTTGTTTAGATTGAAGTGCTTCGAGCCACGCCACTTATCTGCTATCAGAGCAGATTGCAGGGCTGCTCCAATGATTATTCTGTAATGAAGTAACTGGAATTGGAAAGTATGCAATTAGTCCTATCTCCTCCTCCTCTGCCACCCCCCTATCAAGAAGAAAACCAGCACAGACGTTATCACCTCTCCCTCGAGCTCTGCTACCCTCATCACTTAAAATACCCACAAAGCAAAGTAGGGCTGTCACTTACAAGCTGCTAACAAGCCTGACTTGGCCCGGACTGGCAGCAAAGGTGATATTCTCAGCATCACTCCAGGAGAAAGTTACAGGGTTACCTAATGGCATGCTTTCTCAGGTACCCCCACACACATATATATTAAGCTTACCATGCCTGCAATTAGCTATTTTAGTAAAAGCAAACCATTTTTGAGAAGAGTAAAAAAAAAGCACTGCTGTTCCTAGTAGCTTTAAGTTAAAGCATCTTTCACTAATCCTCCTGGGCATGACCACTGGGGAGTGAATATATTAAACTCAGGACACAGGTATCGCTTGCTGGCACTCTGGGTAGTTTTACTGACTCCAGCCTGGCTCATTTTACCTGGGTCATTTACCCTTCCTTCCCCTAAAGAGCTGTGCTTTAGGTCTATAAAGTGGTATGTGGAGCTTTCCCATAACTGCAGCTAAGAGATGGAAGATGCAAAAAGGCCCCAGACAGCCCACAGCCAAATGGAAACTCAGTGAAGCCCTGATTCCAAACTGCAAGTCTGATCAAATAATAAATCTGACATTTATTCAGGTTCAAAAGCTCACTCCTCTCTTCCCCTCCACCCCAGCGATACCCATTGGTCCAATTAAAGACAAGGCTTCTCTCAGCACCCTCTGCCTTTCATCTATCCCAGTAAAGTCTCTATCTGTGACCCAAGGAACACAAGGGAGAGCTAGGGGATAGGGAGAATTCTTCAAATCCTTAAAATAAAATAAGAATATAAATATTAAATTTAAAAAAACCTTACAACCACTATTAAAGCAACATCGACAAACCTGCTCTGTAGGTTACAGATGCAACAATTTTCACTCAGTGAATTCACTCAAGTGAGTGAATTTCCCTCAATTTTTACTCGTTCCTTGACATTTTTCTAAGTTCTTCCCAAATTCTCAAAAACATTTTCCCAAAGACAATGGGTCATCCCTTCAGGATGCACTGGTGCCTTCGCTTCCTTGGATTCAGTCAGGTCAGAGACAAAGCCGTGTTAACCCCCCAAAATCCATACACAACCCTTACCTTGCTCCATACATCTACTGATTCAAAAGAGGGGAAAGGGCTAAATAAAACCCTTTTAAGGCAAGAAGAGTGTGCAGAATGCTGCAGAGACATTTGCTACAAAGGTATGTAAACTGCTACTCTTTATCCTACAATTTACCCCATGGCCTCCAGCTGACACATCAGCTGACACCATCTTAACAACCTCATAAGTAGCTAAAGCTGAACAAAGCAATCATTAGGAAAACTGGTTTAGTCCACTGCTGGTGGCATCCCATGTCCTATCCATGGAGCAAGCATGACTCAGACTGCTCTGGGCTCCCATCCACAGCACAAGCTGCAAAGCCGCATTAAAAAGAGAATTCTCAGTAACTTGTACCAAAGTCACGTCTCCAACTCCTTCTGCTGCGAGACCAATTCGAAGCGAGTTGGTTTATATTTTAATATGACTACATCTGCAGTCCTACTGCATCTAAAAAAATCCATAAGCACTTTAAGAGAAATACAGGGACTTTTTTTTTTTCCTTAACACCATGGAAGATGGATTCACTGCTATCAGTAATCCTCCCACAGCCCCAGTTTCAGAAGCAGCAGCAGATTCACAGAGATTTCAGCCGCAAAAACAAGCACTCTTTGTATCACTTCATTCATCTGTTTATTAAGATAAAGTTAGCTCATTAAAAAACGAAAAATAAAACAATGGTAGAGTGCCATCCTTCTTTAGAGAGGAAATTAAGTGAAAAAATGGAACTAACAGCCTGTCCCACACCTGCTGGCAAGTTCTGGTGCCCTGATGGTTAAATTGAGGTGTATAAACCCATTTTCAGGTAAGAAGATTTCCTTAAGGGTGGTGGTTTTTTTTAGAATTCCCTTACCAAGTGCCTGCCACTTGTCTCAAGGTACCATGCCTGGCATGCCCTCATTGGATCCTCCTCTCCCCAGCACCAGGACACATGCAGGAGGTCAGGAAGGGAAAGGAATGAGAAAAATCACAGTAGACGTGATGGCAAAGCAAGAGCAGCTTTCAGCAGAAGAAAAAAGGGCAATTTTGCATCTATGTTTACAGGGAGCTTGTCTCAACCTCAGGAGTCAGGGTGGGAGGAAGCACAGAAGCTCTAAAGACGTAAAAACATTAGGAGGCCCAAAACAAGAGCAAAGGCTTCATGATGGAAAGGATTTTTAGACTTTGCAATAAAGGTGAAGCTCAGAACAAAGACCTCAATGAAGAGCTTTATAAATGAAAAGAGAACTTTGAAGCACATGAACCAGTGAACATCATCCCCAATCCAACACTAGCCACTATCACTGAGGCACGAGTCCTGCTTGAACCCAGGGTCCAAACTCTTTTTTTTTTTTTAATATAGCCTCCAGTATGACACATCTCAGAAAGCCAGACCACAGGCACAAGCCATGAGCTTGTCTTTGAAGTTCAGATACACCAGAAAATTACTTCACCTCCTTAGATGCAGAGGGATAGTGCTGCCTTTGATGCTACAAGAAATTTTAGTCTTAAACTGCCCAAGGACTTCAAATTGCTCTCTGGGCTGCAGCGTGGCAACACCCAAGCCTACACATACACACGAACATAATTATGCCTGGTCTAGACTTGGGGGGGAGGGAATAAAAAAAAAAAGAAAAAGTATTTTCAGTGATGTTAGCACGCAAAGAAAATAATAGCACATACAAAGAAACCTCTAGGGTGACTTATGAAGAAGATTTTATGCTTGGCTTTCTGCCAATTAGAGAGGAATTAAAGAGTCTGGCAATATAACCCTGCTCATCCCGAGGAAGAGACTGCATTTTTAAGTGGTCAACGGAGCAAGAGGGATGAGAAAAGAGGGACAAAGACTTGGGAGTGCAACTGCACAGAGCAACATAGGAAGTTTCTGATGGTACTGAGACAGAAAGTGGGCACAAATAGTTCAAATTTTAAAATTAATCCAGTCTATTGCCTCCAAAAGAAAATCAGCATGTAACAGCTGACTCCAAATGACAGCATTCCAATAAAGCAGACAGAATTTTTTGCTATAAAATTCCAACTGCTTCAATATTTTACAGATTATACGCCTCCACTGACTGCCAACTAGCAAAATCAGTGAAAGGTGGAGGTCACAAAAACAAAAGCAAACCGAGTGGAAAAGGCATGGCTAGACACCTTGGGAAGCTGAAAATGTGTCAAAATACAGCCTTTGAGTAAGAAAGAACATTTAGTAGCTATCTGCAATGATGAATTTACATTCAAACTCTTTGTAGCTTAAAAATTCACATCATAAGACCAGCTTTTACCAGAATTAGGACCAGACTTGACATGCCCCAGTTTCCCCAAGGTTACTTTTGGAAACACATCTACTCTTAAAATATTTCAAGTGCTCTTCTCACACTGCAGAAGAGCAACCAAAACTTACCTTTTAATTTTACTTTTTTAGAATTTTTTTTTTTTTACAAGAACTTAACTTCAACACTTTTTTTATATGAATGACAGAAGGAACTCTGTGTCACATTGCAGGTTGCAAGTTACTGGAAATGGCAGCAAGCTGCTGTTGCTTATATAAAGTCATTGCAAGGAGAAGGAAAAAGAAGCTACTGAAGCTTTCAAAATCAAATCCTGTAAAACACTAAAACCACAAAATGAACCAGAAGTAGCTTAGGAGTTGCTAGGGATGTTTAAAGTTAATAAAAATTCTAAATTAAATGGCTGCTGCTTAGGTTTGCCAAAAAATTATGCAAATTTCCAAAGTTCATACATAGTAATTAGCACAGCAAAAAGCAGGTCCCAAATAAGTGATGAAGTTAGCCTCGTTCTTATTTCTCCAGCAGATGGAATTAGCTATGTGTGAAGCTGGTTTTTTGCAACTGAAAATTAAAAATATTATCTTGAATATCAATTCTGCAAGTACAGCACATTGGATACACGCATTCATAGAAGCAGGAATATGCAAAAGCCAGCCTGAATCCTTCTTTTCCATCATTCTGAACAGCAAAAATTCATTCAGAACAGGACACTAAAGAGGCTGGGGGAGGGTTTACATATTTAAGACGTCATTTTTCAAACTGATTGCTGACAACTTGGTTGAGACAAGTTCTCTCAAAGTACATTTAGAGTTAATAGTCCAAACAGGTTTTTCCAAAGAAAAATGTCTGCCTTGACTAAAAATACATCCTCTTGATGTGCTAATTGACAGATCACAAAAAGTCACCCAAACTGCAAGTCCAAACAACAAGTGTAAACAAAGGCTGCTGGGTTTGCCCATTACTTCTCCAAAACCTGGTTCATGGGCATACCCATCATATATTGTGATACAAATCCACCTTTTCCATTCCTATTATGGATCTGCCCCTTACTTCACACTTCAAAAGACTCTCCCCTCAGCCCTGCAGCTCTCCAGCGAGGGCTGAACCTCGTGTGTGCCCTTGACCAAAATACTCCACCTGTGTTCCACATTCTCACTTTAGTTTCCCTCAAATTCTCGAGCCCAGAGCTGCCCCACCACATCGAGTTCCTCTCAAAGACACTGAAAGACCTGGTAATTTTTCCTCTGTTGTCAGAGTGTCTTTTATCTTTCTTAGAACAGCACAAGCCATGCTCATATCAACACACCCATCCAGTTTAGGAGACACCACCCAGGAGCATCTCCCACTGCAGCAGCAGAAGAGTCTTGAGAAGGTGCAGGGAGGACAACCAAAGCTGCAGTTACCACCCTGATCACAAAGAGAGTGGATAAGCTTCTTCCTAAACACCAGCTCCCAAGCAGAAAACTGGTGAAAGAAGTGAAAACAAACCACAAGTCTCTTCCTACATGAATATTACTTTCAGGCAGCCCAGAAAAGATTGCTAGAATCTGTGTGTTACAAAAAGGACCCATAATTTACATAATTAAAGGAACGTAGGGAGGGGAAGGTAAAGTTTAATGCTAATTCAAAAGTCAAGTAAGTGACACCCTGGATTGAATACTGTTAACCAAAATTGTGCAGGATGTACTGAAAGCAGCAGAAACCCTGCCCGCAACAAAATGAGAATTCTCTTACAAAAATACTTCTGTGGCCAAATGAAACACTGAGTTTAAGTAAGAAAGCAAGCACTTACACCTATCGTGCTCTCCCCCTCTTCCTTCTCATCTAGGGAGTCTCATTTATCTCAAAGCAATCAAAAGAAAACACTTTGATTTTTAAAGACAGAAAAGCTGCAGAAATTACAGCCCTGTCTGGCATGAACAAATAATATTTTTGAAATCAAAAGATGATTCTCCAAGTTAGGGGAAGGGCAAAAACAGTCCTGAATAACTTACTTTGCATAGCCCAATTCCTGCCAAAACAGTTCTGTAAATCCCATGGTAGTTCAGATAATTTCCATTCTTAGAGAAAAAAAAAAAAAGCTAGATTGAACATTAGCAACATTAATTGTGTGATATGACCTGAATGATGCAAGAACAAGTAGTTAAGTGAACCACAGCATCTGCTGAATTTTTAATCACTAGTTGTTTTGCTGCAAGGCAGAAGAACACTGTATATCAGCTTCCAAGCACTGCACGGAATGGCACATTAGGACAGCAAGATTTTAACTGGCAGAATTCTGCCTCCCTGCTACCCAAATGCCATCACTTCACTGTGAACTGCAGACAGAGCAGCTTCTAAAGCAGGATTATTTTTTAATCACACAGGAAAAAAAAACAGCATTATTTTCTGCACCCCAAGATACCAGTCAGCCATTTCTAAATATTTTTTTTTTAAATCTGACACTTTATTAGCAGGCATTTCTGCATCGCCCTGTAGTGTATTTCTACTCTCCAAACAGCTTTAAGCAGTCACGTGGCTGCCCAGCAGTAACTTGCTACCAAAGAGGTGGTTGAAGCTGGGATGTGTAGGAAGGTGATCTATGTAAACATTCCTATTAGCCCTGTACTGAAACAGGAGGAGCAGCTGCAACATGTTGGGGCACACCTGAGCTATATTTAATCCATCTCTCCCTGACACCCATTACAATGACGCTGCAGACACCCAAATTTGGGCAGCCAGGTCATGGTACCACTGATGCTCATCCTGTGCCTACATCAGCCAGTCCTGCTGAGATTTCTCTGTGTTTGATACCCAAAACAGTTAAATAAACCAAGTGCCTTGCCTACAGTGGTAAACATAGCTCCAGTTGTGCTCTAGGCATAAAACTGCAACAGCACGGTTAGCAAGTGATACAGCAGATATTCCCCTTCCACAACAAAGACAAAAAAAAGAAAAGTTATTTGGGGAATAAGCACTAATTCCACAACTACAATGTGAATTCCAAATACAAATCCCACAATTACAGGCGGAATCTGAACTAAGGATAATTATTCTGTTTCATATTTTAGGGGTGAAAAAAGGACATTGAAAGAAAAGGACAACATTCAGACATTAAAGAAAGACTGTCACACTGACTCTAATAGATTATAGGTTTAATAAGTTAATAGAATCAAAATAGCTTAGAAAACAAAGCCAGTAAAATATGGTACAAATAAAAATGGAGCAGCCACACATACCAAAGCAGCATTCCTGTGCCGTCCTTCCTGCAGAGCTTACAGAGCTGGGAAGAGGATCTCTAGCCCACAACTTTCACTAAACCAGTATTTCCTTCAAAAGCTCAAATCTATTGATAGGGACATCCAGTGATAAATCCAATGACCAAATAATCCACAAGAGACAAAAAAGGGCAAGAGAGACAAGGGCAAGAGAGATGAGTCCCAGGCTACAATATCTTTCATGATAGGTTTAGAATCAGTCCTGTGTTTTCCTTATAAGCTCAACCATAAGGTCCAAGAAAAGCTGCTCTCTTCTCTGAAACCTGGTATCAAACCCACAACAGGAATATTGAAATATACCCTATCTGCTGAGGATACAACAACCTCTATGTGAGGATTATACCAAAATGCTGGTTTGGTTATGCTACAGGGCACCGAGAAGTGAAAATAACACATTGTGATGAAGGTGTTGACACCTGGAACCTCAGGGAGTGTTATTACCTAGGCAGTGTCGTTCATCCACTACACAGTACTCAACTTCACATCACCCAAACCTGACTTGGCACCTCCATACCCCAAAACCACAGTCCTTCCTGACACAGGAGCTACAGACCACTCTCTGTGAACGCTGTGATAAACACCCGCAGCACAAGCTTCAAGATGAGCTTCCAAATTTAAGAGACACAGAAAGACGTTTTATAACCTGTAAGTTACTGAGCTGCAGCTTAGCACTTAACAAGCCACTCACTCAGTCAGACAATCCTTCTCCAAACGGAGACAAGATTTTAAAGAGCATTTAGTGCAAGTGAAACATCCCCAGCTTTCTCCTCAGCCTCTGCTCGCTCTCCAATTAAATATGAAAGCAAGAACTTAGTCATATTGAGCGTGAAGGATGATTTTAAGACAGTGGTATTAAATCAAATCCCACAACTTTTCACACCTATTAAATTGTTACTTTGTCATTAGGAGGGGAGGTTTTGATGAGCACGATGCAATTAACAGACAGTGCCTTTGTTACCAGGCTGCTCGTGATGAAGCCCAGGCTCCTTGACATTCCATCGCTTCCCCTCAAAGGCTCTGTGCTACAGCAAATTTATGGGTTTTAGCATGTAAGAGGAGAATTGGGCAGGTTACCTTCAAAATCAGTCAATAAGGCCCTTTCACTCAGGCTGGGGGAAGGCGGGTGGCTGCTGGAAAGCAACACAAGGCACTCCCTTCCCCCTCCCCTCAGGACCCAAAAACGCTGCGTTCAAAACACTCCCATCCCCTGCAGCAAGGGATTAGCCATTTATTAAAAAGGAATCAAAACACTGTAAAAGGCTTCCAGTTAAGATTTCAAGGGAAAAAAACCCAAAAACCAACATTAACACCAGCGGAACCAGAGTCACATTAGGAATTCTGGGCACCAAAGAACAAGCAGCTCAAACACAAGCAGGATGTCGTTTGTCCCAATGATGCTGATGAAGTGGCTCAAAACGAGGACAGAATTAGATTAATTTTTTTTTTTTCAGTCAGTCATTTCGTTGCCTCCACACTGAGCAGTAACAACATTCACAGCCTACAGGCATTTAGACTTTGGACTTTTAAGACAACTACCTACCTCCACGCTTGTTTTTTTAGGGTTTTTTTTGGCTCTTCTCTAGGGGTGACAGACAATTATAATGGCCAATTATGTAAAACCTTTCATCCGAGAAAACACGAAGCGCTACGCAAACACTCATTAAGGCTCTCGGCTGGAGCCTGCGCCGCACGTTCGCCTGTTCCACAGCTCCCCTGGATATCTCCAGCCACCAAAACTGGATGCCGAGCGCTGTGGCACGGCCAGGACAGCGCCCAGCAGGGCAGGGCCAGCCCTGGAGTACTTACACAGCCTCGCAGGCGGGTTTTACTGCCCGCAACACGCTCCGGGCTGCTGGGGCTGAGCTTTACAGCCCCATCCGAGCCGGTTATTTAAAAAGAGAGCAGAGACACACGCGGCTGCTGGGCGTTGCACGAAGCACCTCGCAGGACGAGCCTCAGACTCACTTCTCCGGCTGATCCAAGCAGATTTTTCCAATTGGGAGCCGCATGGCACAAGTCAATAATCTCGGTTTACTGAAGAAATTAAAAGCTACGCTTATTGTTTCGAGTAAGGCCTTGGAGGAAGTAATTCCGAGAAGAAATCACTTCCACTGTAATTGTACTTTTAACCTTTCCTTAGGTTCTTACGCCATCCCCACGTGAAGGCGTTATTCAAGAATTACCACAATATTTAATAACGATTAAAGCTCTTTTCGGACCACTGTTTATGTTTAGCGAGTTCAAAACCCCTCCCTTCTGAAGGACTGATCGATGTATGAACCACGGGGGAAGCCGTGCAGAAAGACACGACCAGGAAGTGACCGCAACTGAGGAGACCAAAATTTGGGGAGAAAATACGCGGTTTGGGAGGGGTGTTGCTTTTAAAAGAAGGTCGCCGAAAAGACTCGCAGAAAGCAGGGGGGGAGGGGGGTCGGTCCCCACGGCCACGCGTGGGACGGGCGCGTTACGCAACCGCGGGGGAGCGGGGATGCTCCGCGCCCCGCACGGTGACCGGGCGGTGCGGGGAACACGGCACCGCTCCTGGGCTCCCGCTGCCCGACCCGCCGGGCCGGGAGAGCCGCGGGAGCGCTGCCAGCGGCGCCGCGGAGGGAGCACTACAAAACCCCCGGGGAGGCCGGGAGCGGGGTGCGGGCGCTAGGGGGGCGGCAAGGACAGAATAAAGCGAGAGGATAAAATAAAGCCAAGCGGAGCGGGGGCAGAGCGCGGTGCCCTCGGCGCGGCCCCGACCTGCGGGCGGCAGCGGCCCCTCGGCGGCCCCGCAGCCGCCATGGCCGGCGGAGCGCGG
>VZRF01010168.1:345837-400162 GCA_013396875.1 Vireo altiloquus
GGACGCGGAGCCGCCGGGGAGGGACGCGGAGCCGCCCCCGCGCCGCGCCAGGCACCGGCCGCCCCGCCGCGCCAGGCACCGGGGGCTCGGCTCGGGGCGCTTCCCGGGCTCCTCGCTCCTTGCAAGTCCCTGGAAGTCCAGCGAGTTCCAAGGCAGCCCCCGGCCCTGGGCACCTCGTGGTCCCCCGCTCGCCCCGGTGTGCCGGGTTTGCAGCTCACCGACGAGGTTTTGAGACCAACGTGGCACTGGAAGCCACGGGGGTGCCAGTTCCCAGCCCGCTGTGTGGCACCGGCAGCTTATCGGTGGATTTAGTCTGCTGATAACGGGCTAAAAATCTGTTAAGGTCCTTTGCAGGAGGCCAAAAAGTCGCTCGATAAACCTCCTGGCTTTGAAACCTGCTGAACTCCCGACTGCAGGGCCAGAACAATCACAGAATCAATTAGGTTGAAAACGACCTGAGATCATCGAGTCCAACCCATGACCGAACACCACCCTGTCAACCAGATCATGGCACTGAGTGCCACGTCTAGTTTTTCCTTAAACACCTCCAGGGATGGTGACTCCACCACCTCCCTGGGCAGTCCATCCCAAAAGAGCTGCAGGGAGGTCACTGGGAGTGTCTCTCCGTACTGGAACCCCACCAGCGCCGTGCCAGCCTTGCCAGCTTGTTTCGCCAACGTTGCCTCCCTGGCACAATCACTAAATACCCTTTTCTGTCATCAGTCCTTGGCACAGGAAAACGTGAGCTGCTGTTCCTGGCGTAGATATATTCACAGCAGTGGTTTGTCATGCAAGTATCACCCGAGCCATCTTCTCTGTGCCGTCCTCGAGAAGTCTCAGCCTGCAGGGAGAAAGAGAAGGGCACTGGAGAAATCTTCTGAAACCAAAAGTATCCAGAACAAGAGAGAAACACAAAGGGAAGGCATTAGGAAAAGGGGAATTAGGTAGTGGCATCAGATGGTAGTTTGAACCTAAAAGGCTTTCTACAAGAAGGAGCTTCCCCTCTCCTTAAAAGATTTTGGCAAATTGTTTCCACTTAGTGGAAGCAGGTAGCAAACTGAAAAGGTCTGGTTTCTTTCCACCCAAGGGAATAGCAGGAAGCTGTGTCAGAGGAGATTTCGGTTGGATAACAAAGGTTCTTCCCCCAGAGGGTGCTGGGCACTGCCCAGGCTCCCCAGGGAATGGGCACAGCCCCGAGGCTGCCAGAGCTCCAGGAGTGTTTGGACAACGCTCTCAGGGATGCCCAGGGTGGGATTGTTGGGGTGTCTGTGCAGGACCTCGGGTTGGACTCAATGAACCTTGTGGGTCCTTTTCCACTCAGGATATTCTACAACTCTATGATTTCCTGACCTGCTGGAGGGCAGGACTACTTCCTCTGTGCATACACTACTGAGAGGAGATCCTTGAGATCGTTCTCAAGCTAAAAAGCAGTGTAAGTGTGTCAGCACAGCATTGTGCCGTGACAGTCCTGACGAGGGGCAGACCTAATTAGCCAAGGCCCAGGATCACATTAACATGGTGTCTCAGATAGCTGAGATGAACCTCCCACAGTCTCTGGAGCCCCTGCTGACTATGGCCACTATATACAAATAGTGGGTGGGAGGGAAGATAGAGGTAAGATGAGTTGCTGAAGGTCAAATATTAGATCAGGACAGGACAGAAAACAGACCCTACTGTTCTCACCCCTCCAGCATTTTCTCCACTGGACTGTAACAAACCACGGAACAATAACGGGATTTAGCTGCTGCTGACACAGTAGTTTGCTGTGTTCCAGGGAAAAATTCGGTATTTTGGTATAGGACCAAACACATATGGAAAAAAAAACCTGTTTGCTAGCATGGCCCCACAGTTTGATGACGTGCAGTGAGATGCAAGATATCCCCAGATGAGTTAAAGGGGAATGAAATATGCGCCCTGTCATATTACAAAAAAGCCCCACAAAGATACAGCCTCAATCTTTTGTTGTAAGTTGATAAAGACAGTGAACTGCCATTTGCTGCTAAGTGACTTCTAATGATTAAACAACCTTTCTCCTCCCACCCCCTCGGGGCATTTAGTGATAATACAAGAAAGATTTTGCACATTGTTTAGTTTAAATGGCCATCTGGTCCTTCTGCATTTCAGTAGCCTTGAACACTAAAAAAGATAGATAAAGAAAACCAATCCTATCTTATCAGAGACCTGGAGAAGTTTAACTCTGTCAGAGAAAAGTGGATTAACCAAGTCCTTACAGCTCTTTTATTGTTTCCATCTTGATTAGCAGTCATATTCCTCATAGCTCAGTGTTGTACTCTCTAAACCATGCTGTTCCTTACTGGCTTTAACCATGTTTTAACCATGAAACACAACACCAGCAGTTCCATCCAGCTTCCACAGGAGATGTTCCTCTCCTGGGCAATGGAGACACAACACAGACACATGCCAAAAAAAGATCCAGGTTTTCAGCCAAAATGTAAAAAAAAAAGAAATACCGAAATTATTGTGCAAGTAGGGAAAAGGATGCTCTTTTCAGAGGAAAATGCAGTTAGGTCTTGGCCTAACTCAGAAACCTCCTTTCTGCTGCTGAGACGTCATCTAATCACACCCCACTTAGTGATTTCTTCATCTGCTTTTGCTCAAGGGGATAAAAACACCATTCCCCCAAAGCAACCCACTCCAAAGTCCCTGGAAACAACAAGAAGTTTGGTCTCAACTCAGCTTATGGTTGGCTTATGGCTGAATCCAGCATTTCTTCTGGGGTTAATTCCCTCTTTGCCATGGAAGAAAACCAAGACACATTGAGTCTGTTTGGAAAGAAGTGTGAAATCCTTAAGAATGTGGCTTTGGGCCTTTGGGGAAGAAGCCAGCTGAGGATGCTTTCACCTGCAGTGCTGGAGCAGGTTTGTGAGTGAAATCTGTAGCAGCAGGGAACATGTGGTGTAAAAAGCAGAGGATATACAGATATGCTGAGATAAAACCACTCAGGCTGTGTTCCCAACAGCACTTTTCCTCCTGACATTGCTAGTTTGCATTTTTGTGAAAGCTGGGAGCTTATAAATGTGTTACAACATCCAGCTTTTGGGTATCAGCTGCCAGAGTGCAATAGAATATCCAGAGTCAGGTACCTCGTCCTTCTATTTATAGTCCAGAGAGACACTTCCCAAGGGCAAGTGGAAACTCCCACCTGCCGAGCAGAGACCAGGGAGAAGGAAACATCAAACGAGGAGTGCATTAGGGTCACTTTGCATAGCCAATGAAGGTGTTTCCATCAGCTCAGGATCCCAGGCCCACACACTGGGGTGTAGGAGTCTGTCAGTGCTTTTTGAAGGATCAGAGCAATAACAAATTCTGTTTAACACCGTGGGTGTCGGGGTTGCATTTGATGTTATTTGTTGTGTGTGCTGGTCTGGGGGGTGGAAATACCCACGAAAGAGAAGACACTTTCCAGGCTCATCCAGGTGAGAGTCCAAACATCTCTCTCGACCTGCCTGGACCATGCCCTCCTCCCAGGTGAGGAGGAGGCACTGAGGGGTGGCTTCCTCCCATTCATGGTAAAAATGAACTGCAGAGCAAAATAAAGCTCACAGAACACAGCAAGAGGCTTGACTGTGTTCCATAGTTGCTCAAAGACATGAATTCCACTTCTATTTTCTGCTCCTAGAATTTGTTCTGGTTTTTAAACTAGCAATCACTTAAGATGAAAATCCTGAGTATAAGTAGGAACAGAAGCCAATGCATCATGATGATGAGTTTGCTGTTCAATACTTGATTGAGAGGTTATCAATTAAATTTGGCAAGAGGGCTACTCTGTGCCCTCTGCAGCATCATATTTTGCCTATAGAGGATTTTCTTTGACTCCATGCAAATGGCAGTGGGGTACAGCTTTATAACTCCATTTGCCTGTACTTCCCCCAAAAATATAATCAGAAAATGTAATTATTTCAGGGCGAAATTTGGGGATAGAGTTCCCTACACACTCCATATTGCTCTTCATTTGTGCAAGGCTGGGGATAATCACCTTCACAAAGAACAATATTCCGTGTGAAGGAATGAAGAGCAGAAAGAGTAAGTTAGCAGATTGCCACATAATGACCTCCTCAGTACAAAATGTGTTGGATAATGACAGTTATATTGCCAAGAAATAGAGAAATTCAAATTGGTTCTCAAAGCTCAATGGCTAAAATGGGATATTATCATAAAATCATCAGGTCTGTGCAAGAACAAGGAGTTTAACCTTTCAGGCATGGCTAATATCTGCACAGGATAATGAGTTTAGAAATTCATATCTCTTATTTATCTCTATTAAATGGTAATATGTTTATTCCTCTTAACACAATATTTCTCTTAGCACAATAAAATCAGTAGCAATCAGGAATTTGGTTGGAAAACACCTGATTAGTGTGTTTTATCTTAACTGACATTGCAACACTTTAAAATCTTGGCATTATTCAAACACACCGAGAGCCTTGTGGTGACCTAAATACTGTCAGTGGAAGGTGTCTCTGCAGCACGTTAAGGAAACCCATTCTGGCTGTAACCTACCTGGCTCAGGTAACACCTGCAGAGGTGCACAGCAAACCCAGCAGGTACTTGGGTTCCTCAAACGGCCTATGGCTGTATTATCGCTCATGTTGTTATTTGAGCCCCTGAGATTAAGCCCAGGCTGTAGCAAAGCTTCCTAAATTCACTATTGATGTCCACGTGAGCAAATGTGTCAGTCCAGATGCTCCAAGGAGCAAACAAGTATTGTTTCAGCATATTCAGATATGCAGTAAGAAAAGAAATTATTTTTGGTTGAAAGGTGACACTCCTAAACTCGCTTTTCCCTTAAAACCTGTGTTTCAGCATGGCTCACATCACTGGACTATATCCTGATATAAGGTAGAATTGCTGAATGTCCTCAAATTCCACTGCCATAGGAGAAAAAGTGGAGTAAGAAAAATCAGCAAACAACGAGGACTGCATTGGATTGGACTCTGTACAGTCTACAGATCTGAGCTCCTGGGGTTCTGTTGTTTAATTGGATCTTTTTCAAACCATCACTTTGGCAGCACTTAAGAACCTCCATGCTGATCTTTTATCACCTCTAGCAAATAAATTAGTGTAGGATTAGGCTGGATGGTCAATATTTGTGACCTTTGCTGCAACCTTTGTCAGTCTGCGCAGAAACAGAGGCTAACTCTTCTCCGACTGCTCCAATCTGGGATGCCCCAGAGCCACTCGCTCTGCAATGATCCAAGACTGATCGTTGCCGTGGGGAACAGCTCTGTGCTGTTGCTCTGGTCTTTAATCCATTTATTGCTGTCTTAAAATCGCGTTTGTATACAAAATTACTGATGGATTTCTGTAACGCCAGAGGAGATCCCGCATTTCCAGGCAGCTGGAAGGGCACGGCTGTCCTCCGCCGCTGACCACCACTCCTGCTCACTGCCCAGCAGTTTCTCGTTTCCCAACACTTTTTTTTTTTTTTCTTCTCCAGACGTCGTCCCCATTTTTGCAGTGCCACCAAGCGGATGGTTCCTCCGTTAGCATTTGAATTTCCCAGGTTACCACTTCTAAACAAACACAGAACTATCCAGTAGCTGAGAACGGTGTTAAACGCAACCCGTCCCAGCAAACCGCGGGGTTGGTGCGATGAGGGTGTGAGAGGAAATAAAGGGTCTTTAATAAAAACACGTTAATTATGTGTTTGTGGCCCTTTCAGACCTATGGAGACACGGCTTCGGCTCCTCAGGAGGTGGCACAATGCGGTCACTGAGGTGTGGACATGGAACTTGTGGGCTCCTCGGTTCAGGAGAGAAGTGGAGCTCTTGGAGTGGGCACAGGAGAGGACAACAGCGGGACTGGAGCGCCTCTCTCACGAGGAAAGGCTGAGGGAGCTGGGGCTGTCCAGCTGAGAGGAGACCTCATCCTTCTCTCTCAGTCTGCAGGGAGGGCTCAGAGATGGACCAGGCTCTGCTCCACAGGGCCCAGCAATGGCACAAAAGGAACGAGCAGGAACTGATGCCCAGTCGATCCACCTGAACGTGTGGAAGAACTTCCCTGCGCGATGACTGGAATAGATTGACTAGAGAGGGTGTGGAGTCGCCCTCATTGGGGATATTCCAGAGCCGCCTGAACACAATCCTGTGCCCTGTGGGACGTCCCCGCTTCAGCAGGAAGATTGGACCAGTCCCTTCCAGCCTTGTCCCTTCTGGGATTCTGTGGGTGGTGGGAGGGCTCATTACTACCCCTGAGTCTCGGTGGCAGTGAGGGCTCTGCAAGCCCAGACCGCTGGCAGGTGGCCGCCGGGTCCGGCTGGCCCCAGAGCCAGGTGACCTTCGTGTACAGGTGACTCCAGGGACAGACGACCCTCAGCGCAGGTGAGTCCCACCGCCATCTTAGCGCCCACTCGGCGCGCGGGGCGGCAAGAACAGGCCTCGCCCCCCGTGCGCTCAGCGGCTTCACCACCCTCACTCCGCCAGCCAATGAGCGGCAAGCGGAGGCGGGGAGATGCTCCGACCAGCCAATGGAAATTAAGCGTGGCCGCTCGGCGACCAATAAGCAGCCCGCGCTGGGCGTCCGGCCCCGCTCATCACTGGTCGCGCGTGAGGCCAATGGGAGCGGGCGGGCCGGGGCTGGCCAATGAGCGTTGGCGGGTGAGATTTGAAAGTGAGGCGGGGCGGCGCGCGGAGGGGCTGAGGGGCGCGCGGGGCTGGGACAGGTAATGGCGGGCCCGGGAGGGGTTCGGGGATCCCGGGGGGAGTTTGGGCGGTCCGGAATGGTCTTTGAGAGGTCAGAAGGACCTCGAGGCCCCGGGGGGAAGGGGTCTCGCCTGGGAGCGGGCTGACAGCGATGCTTTTCTCTGAGTTGGGGTCGAACAACATGAGGCGCTGGCGGGGAAGGGAATGAAGGGACAGTCCTGTGGCGGCTCTGTCCGAGGGTGTCCCTGGCCGTCTGTTCCGACCCCCGGGCCCGTCTCGAAACCGTTGAGCCGAGACTTTACTTAATCTCTAAACTTAACGGGCTCCCGCTTTAAACGTAGCGATGTTTGCTTCTCCTGCTCTGCTTGCTCACTATTCAGGCTAAAAGAGCACCTAAATGTTTCCATGCTCATATTGCCCTTCGGTTCTTAGGGTGTTACTTGTCAAAAGTGTCTTTTCCTTCGCTGTTATTTATCAAAATAAATTTTCAGCTTTAGTTTTTGGTGTTATACCTTAGCCAGTCACAAATTTCTTGCGTAAGCCCTCTGTCCCTTTCTTGTTAATAGTCTTTGATTGAGTTTATGCCAATTTAAATACCAATTAATTTTCTAGGCTGCTGCTTGGGCAAGATAATCCACGGGAACAGTAACCTGAGAAGAAGAGGAAACAGGTATTTTTGTCCTAAACAAGTCTTTAGGATATCGAGCATGCCTTCCATTTTTAATGAGACCACAGAGATCACTGGGAACCTCCTGAATTGGGAATACATTTCTGGGAACCTCTATGTGTTTCTCTGCTTTTATTACATTTGCCATCTTCATCTGTAAGATTAATTCTTCGGGGTTCCTTACTGAAATGTGGATCATTTCTTCATGAGACTTTTTAATGGGAGAAGTCCTAAGTGGACTCGTGCTTGAGTAAATAACTAGGAAAATATTAAAAGTAGGAGGTAGCACATAAAACCCCTTTAAAAGTGTTAAATATTTATCAGTGTTTAAGGCAAGTGCAGCTGTCTGTGAACTTGCCTGATAGATAAATGTATATTCTGGGAATATAAGTTGTATTACCATCAAGGTTAAAAACTGCTTGCACTTTGAAAGGATTGCTGTGCTTAAAGAACATGTTTAAGGGTAAATTTAGGACCTTTGTACTGATAAAGAATGAGCATAGAGACTGAACTGCTGCTTTGAGGAATGTTTTTCAAAAGCCAGCTGCTTCTAGGACATAGGTAGTAGAGATGTATTCCTGCTGTTTTCTTTATGGCTTTCTGTAATGCCATGTAATTACTAACAAGATCTGTAATTACTAACAAATCTGTAATGACTAATTCTGTAATTAGTCATTAGATCCTGGCAGGATCGGTTCAAATATGATTATTTGAGATGCTCATGAATTAACTTCCCCCTTAATCACTTAAATGTAAAGCAGGGCAGATATGACCTATGAGCTACAGTGTAGGTTTTTGCAATCATCATTAACTGGCATTTTTAATTAATTTCTGAAAGCTGGAATGCAAGATGGAGGGTGAAGCCCAAGATATTCACAAATCAGGTGGTGCTGGCATGGACCACCTCCTCCAGGATTGTGTGGACGTGATCTGGTCCTTGATTTGTGTTTTGATTTTTATTCCCCTCTACTCTCTAACTTCCACTGACCATTTTGCTCTCCTGCAGCACTGAACATGGAAGAAAAAAAGGAGCAAAATGCACCCATTTAGGTTTCTGTCCAGTATCTATTCTAAACCCTTCCAGGAGGCTGTGCAGGTGCTGTTGGTGCTGTGCAAGTTCCCCACTACATGAACACTTCCACGCAGTGGGGAACAGGGAGTTGCCACTGCCAGCACTGATGGCATCTGAAGAGGCTTACTTTGTATTCCTTCTTCCAGCAGCTCAGGTTCTCTCCTTGACTGCCTCTCCCATAAGTATATACAGTTTATTTCTGCACTATTTCTATTTTGCTGCTTTTTTTCTTCTAGCATTTGGGTTTTTTTAGCTTGAGTTTTTGGCTTTTGGTAGCACATAGATGGGAAGGGGATGGGCTTTAAGAAATCCTCTACACACATTGTCAAGGCTTTTCAGTCTAGTTCACTGATGGTTCCTTTAGTTTAATCAGAGCTTGCTGTCCTGAAATAAAGAACCTCAGTAAATGACTAAATTACTAATAACTGTTGGGTGTTTAGTTTAGCTCTATCACCTGCTTACTGTAAAGCTGTTTTCTGTAAGTGGTGGAAGATGAGATGTCTGAAAAACTCTGGCTGAGGTGGAAAACCCTTGGCAAGACAGGTTTCAGTGGGGATGCAGAGAATAATAGAATCCCAGAATAGTTTGGGTTGGAAGGGACCTTAAAGCTCATCTTGTTCCAAACCCCTGAAACAGGCAGGGACACCTCCCACTATCCCAGGCTGCTCCAAGCCCCGTCCAACCTGGCCTGGAACACTTCCAGGGATCCAGGGGCAGCCACAGCTTCTCTGGGCACTCTGTGCCAGGGCCTGCCCACCCTCACAGGGAAGAATTCCTTCCCAATATCCCATCCATCCCTGCCCTCTGGCAGTGGGAAGCCATTCCCTGTGTCCTGTCACTCCAGGGCCTTGCCCAAATCCCTCTCCAGGTCCCTCGTAGCCCCTTTAGGTGCTGTTAGCACAGCAAGTGCAAACCAACTGACAGCTGGCTTAAGGCTTCCTCAGGCTAAAAAAGTTTGGGAAAATGCTGCTTGAAATAACCACTATTGTATTGCAGTTGCATCCTGGAAACATCCTGGTTCTGAGTACTCTTAGCAATGACAAAATTCCTTGCTATCAGATAGGTCTAATCTAAATGGAATGTTGCTTCCAAGTATTGTCCTACAGCCTTGTCATTTACTTGCTCATCTCCTTAATGTGGAAAACAGCTGTGGAGAAAGCAGCCCAGCCAATCCCAGGCATGGGTGCAGTGTCCTCTCCTAACTCTGTGACAGACTTGTTGACCACTCAGCAACCAAACTGATCCCTGGAATGAATAAAAATAATGAGAAAGTGCTGAAAGAGTCATTACTAAAATTGTCATTTGAGTTTTCTCTGGTCACATACAGAAACAAAGAATTCAGAGCTTTGCTCGCATGCAAACTTTAACAAAAATAGAAAACAAACCATGACAGTTCTTTCCTAATCACCGTGATTGTTGTCTCAGGTCATCAGCATGGCTGCTACCTCCCAGTTTGCCAGTCGATACAAAAAGGATTTGAGTACAGAAGCCCTCAGAACCAAGGTTGCCCGCAGGAAATCCATCCTCCAGAAGGAGAACAGGCACAAACTCTTTGAAAAGGGCCGGCAGTTTGGGCTGGCAGATGTCAATGTTCAGCTCTCCAAGGACAGGGCAATTTCTGAGCTCAAGGAAACCAGGGAATTGTGCTCTCAAGAGAACAGCAGCGTGAAACAGAGTAAGTGAATATTTGCTCTAGACCTTTTTTTAATGTTAAAAATTTTAAGTAAGTTTAGTAGCATTGTCACAGAAACCTAATAGCAGTCAACAGCCATTTTCATTTGACAAAAAAGTTTAAGATTTAAAACCCTATCAGCCTTTCCAAGTGTTAAAATCAAGGAAATAAAATCTTAATACAGCTGTGGTGCTGAATGAGGCTTTGCTCTGATTTGGCTGCAGCAGCTAAGGGAAGAATGCATTTTGTTATTAATATTCAATAGGAAGTGCCTTTATGATTACTTTGTCCTATAAGATGTGAAAAACTCCAATCAAAAATACCATCTAACATAAAACTGTTGCCTTTCATGTGCTTAAGTTGTACTTAGCAATGGGCAATTGTGTATTATAATTATATATAAAGTTATTAATGGGTGAATGCGTAGTATGATTTTATTTTGAAAATGGCTAGTTTTTGATAACTTATTTTTCCTCTCAGAAAATGGGGCCTGCAATATATGCTGAATTCTGCCTCCTGGCTCTCCTGGATGCTTGTGGTCTAAGAAATTAAGTTAATACTTAAAAATGTTAAGAGGCTTTTAAAAAATATTTTCACCTTTATTATTTTGATAGCAGAAGATCATTGGAGGATAATCCTTTTCTGAAGATTATTGGAGTGCAGTCTGTATGTAATCATATAAAACAAGAAATTTAATATATTTGTCTTGATTATCTTTAATGAAATTCAACATTAAGTGGATATTAATTTTTCAGCTAGACACAATTCAAGTTTGGAATCTCTAAAGGTTTTATTCTTTCGTTGAACTTCTGCCTCATTTATCCTCAGCCTGAGATAGACTTTGGTATCTAAAGCTGATCTAAAGCTCAGCTTTCAATGACACTGCAAGTGTTTGAGTAGAGAAACTGGTACAGATACACTAAATAAGTAACTGAAGTGTTAATTTTCATACTAACAACCTTGCAAGAAATTGTATTTCTTGAAAAAACAATTCCCTGTAAAATGGAAATGAATTTACAGTAATCCTCAGGTGGATATTTGCAGAAGTCTATTTGTAAGTTGAAATTTTCCATTGAATTCCGTTTTAGTGGGAAGGCTTAAAACAATTTAGAGATTCCAGACAGCTCTTCTGCTCTGTGACTTACGTTCCTCTTCTAGCTTGGAAAAGTTGATTGGAAGTTTCTGACTTCTTGTTGGCTCTAAAACATTTCCATGATTTTATAAACACATCTGTCTTCCACGTGTGCTTCAGAGCAAGGCACAAATGCAGCCACCAAGAGGACAAACGAGCGCAGGGAGATGCTGCAGCGCTACAAAGAGGAAAAGGAGCTTCGCAAACTGCAGGAGCAGAGAGAGAAAGCCAAGAAAGGAGTGTTCAAGGTTGGGCTGTACAGACCAGCTGCACCTGGATTTCTTACACTTGCACCTGAGGAACCAGCAGTGGCAAAGCCAAGAGAGAAGGTAACAAGGGTAGTGTTTAATATCTAAATTAATTATATCCGTGTACTCCATTTAAATTTGTACATAAGATGGGGATGTTATTCCAAATAAGCTGTTTATTTTGCAAATGCTTTATTAATATTTGTTATGATAAGGAATGATAAGGGAGTGATTTGGCTCGTTCTCTTTTTTAAACAAAGCTGGAAATACTACTAGTGATATGCAGATTTTTGCATTTATGACTATGTTCAGTTCAAAAACTGGAATGATTCATCCACAAATGAAAGAGCCTACGTTATTTTAGAACTAGTAACTTGTTTGTATTTAGTCAACTCAGCTTTGAAAGCTTTCCAGGTTACACACTTGACCCATTTTGCACAGACGTGTTGTTTTTCACATTGATGCTTCTTGCTCAGTCTCTCAGTGACGAGGGGGAAAAGGAGTGAATTACCTCTTGTTTCCTTGGGGATGTTTGCAGGCAGCTCCTGCTTTCTCTGGAAGGATTACTCGATCAAAAGCCAAGATCCAAGAAGGAAAAAGTATGATACCAACTCTGATACCAACTGCCACTAAGTCCTCTACGGTTTGTTTTTTATATATATAACTTCAGTGAATAAATTTATAGAAAGGGATGCAATTTCAGACTCAGGGTAGTATCTTTAGAAGTTTGATTAGATCAGTACAAACAGAAAAGAGCACAGGTTTTCTGGGTCTGTTTTTCAATCAAGTTTCTTGATACTTAAACTGTTGCTTAAATATTTTTCTTCATTCTTTTTCTGACAATTTCTAGTTTGATAATGCATATTAACATATCCCTAAACCAACCTATTTTAGTTATCCTTAATACCTCTCTACTTTTTAAAGCCCCCTGTGCCAAATTATTTGACTTTTTCTCTTACTATAATCAAGGATAGATAGATGAGAAAAGAAATTAGGCTGCTAAATTTCTGGAAATCTGACACTTCACAAAAAACCTGGTTTGTTTTCTTGTAGGTGAGTGCCCACGGGCAGAGCATGCACCCTCCACAGGCAGGACATAAACAGATGAGTGCAGTCAAAGTGGCTGAAAAAGAGAAAGGTATGAAAGTACATCTGAACCTGAAAGTTGGGAGTTTCTTGGGGAAAAGATCCACAGTACATTTTTGGGTGTTGGAAACAAGGAGGAGATTTTAAGATGGCCATTCCCACCAAGGGCAGCAGCTGGCAGATGGTCAAGAGTGTGGCTGCAGGGATCAGAGGAGCTTGTTGCCTGCATAGGCTGGGGGAAATGGAAAGCAGGATAGTGACAATCCTGGTTCTGATTATTCCCCAGGGAGAGGGAAGAGAAACAGGTCAGTAGGCAAACTGCACAACTGCCAGCTGCCTCAGCTCCTGGAGCTGGGCAGAGGTTTCTGTTTGCCTCAAGAAGAATATCACAGGTAGTGACTGCTGCTGTTACAGAAGAACAAGTGCCTTCTGTGTGTCTGTCACTTTCTGTGCCACAATTAAGATATTTCTTAAGAAAACAGAAATTAAAAAACAACCTGTGCCACCTTTAAGGGACTAGAATACCTTGGATCAGAAACTCTTCCTCACAGCCCTGTGATACCTTAAGTAGATACAGCCAAGTCATGTGGAATGTTGATGTTAATGCAGGATATTCAGTAATTCAGAGTGAAATGACTTTCACATTTGTAATTAATGTAATTAAATCAGCAAGCAGCAGACCTTTATTTAAATAAATTTCAGTAGTGCCTTTGGTGAATACCGAAAAGATGTATTATTAGTGTTTGATATAACAATTAAAATGTTTAATTTTTGAAAAATGGTCAACCACTAGACTTGATTATTTCTTTTGTACTGAATCAAGGATATGCATTTTATGTATTTAAACTTCCCTGCCCATGGGAAGTGGCCTTCCAACCCAAACCATTCTGTGATTCTATGAAACACCAATATAAAAATGTTTGGGAAGTGAATGTTTGATAAATTCAGTGTTGTGGTTATTTATCCAGTAATTTTTTCCCAACTTTTCATTCTAGCTTCTACACAATCACAGTTTGACATTAAAGTCAGGAATAGTATTAAGAGTAACCAAGTGGGGATTTCAGACAGGCAGAGTATGGAATAAAGAGCTCCTGTGAAATTTGTCTGTGCAGGAAAATGCTGTCATTTTAAAAGCCTATTAGAAACAGTGCTAAAATACAAAGATGAAAATGATTAAGATGGATAATAGGGTGCATGAACTTGTCATGTTTTATAAAATATTTCTGAGGCAATTAGTTTTAAGAGTACTTTGTTAGATTGCATTAAATTCTGACCTTGGAAATCTTTCATATAATGGCCAGGGCATCACTTTGTTACACCAATGGTTTGCTTAAGCTTCCAGCTGTGCAAATAACCACAGCAAAGTTATTACTCAGAAAATTTCAATTGTAAACCAGGGAGGGCCTTGACTGTGATTGCAGGGAACAGTGGGAAGCATTCCCTAAGCTTTGTGCATGGCATCAAGCTCACTGGCACCTTGGTGGACCTGTAGAGTAAAACCTCCTTCAGTCAGGATCCCTCAGTGCATTGCCTGGATGCCAAGGCTGAGCTGTGCTGTTTGCACTGAGCTGGCCAAAAGCACCCAACCCTGTTTGTTCTGGCAAACCCAGGCAGCTGATAACTGCTGATGCATTTTTCTGATTTCTTTTCAATGTAAACTTTGAGTTACTACCTGAGTGCAGCTCCTTATTAAACGTGGAACCTCTGGGATTAATCTCTCTTGCAGTGTTGCAGAGTGCAGCCCAACCAGCCCCAAATGTGAGAGTCACCAGAGCAGCTGCCTCTGCAGCCAGGCAGGTGCTGAAACCAACAGCTGCTGCTGCTGCTACTGCTGGTAAGTGAGGCAGAGTTGTGTAGCTCAGCTGCACCTTAGACTGCATTTAAGTCATCTGAAATTATCATCTAAGAAGAGGATTAAATGCTGTGTCACTCAGACTCCTGTCTGGAACTATTGCAATATCTACATCAAGTGTTGAAACCAGCACTGGATAGTTTCCCAAAAAACCTATCAGTGTCCAAATTGATGTCCACATGGTAATTCCTAACTCAAAGAACAAAGCCAGAACTGGTAAAGATTTGCCTCGTTGGTGTATGACTTTATGGCCATATGATTATTAAATGTGTGAGCAAGAACAGGAACATCTCCAGAAGAGAGGTTGGGAATTTCTCTTTGTCCATGTTTGCCTCTTTACTAGAATTCAATTCACCATCAGAGTTCCTATGCCATATAGAAATTAAAAATCTAAACTCAAATTGGCTTGGCACTCTCTATTCAACCTTTAAGGAAATAAGGTGACTTTTATTTTTATTATATGACAACATCTAAAGATTGATGACTTAATGAATCTGTTTTCTTGGTGATACATCTGTTACTAGCCTGTTAAATCCTAGGCCAGGTTTTCTTTTGAATGAGCTTTTGCAATGTTATTTCTTCCCTCTAGCCACCTCCCACCCCAGAAATAAAAGAGTCTCCTACCCTGTCTTTAGCAACTGGATTTTTTGGTGGTGTTTTGGTGAAAGATTACATTAATCAGATGCCTTTTTGACCTCTGGGAGTGTCTCTTTTTGTAGGTAACCAATTGCAGAGAAAGACAGCAAATGTAGGAAAGCAGAAGAAAGCTGTCAAACCTGATACCACAAAGGTAGGTTGAAATGGAAAAGCTGTAAAACTGATTTAAGAGCCAGTAACTGTGTCATTGTAGCTGAAGTGATCAAGCATAGAAATAGTAATTTCACTAATTAATAAGCTGGAATTTGGGAAGGAGCTGTAAGTATTTATACTGCCATATTTTTAAAATTAAGATCAAATTTAGTGCTCATATAGAATCACAGAATACTATGAGATGGAAGAGACCCACAGGGATCATCCAAGTCCAGCTCCTGGCCCTTCACAGGGCAACCTGGAGAATCCCACCATGGTTATGGATGTGACTGGTGGATGATTTGATTACTAATCAAGATCTGGACAATGATTTAAAATAGACAAAAAGTTCTTACATGACATATCTGATGTTTTAACTAGTCAAAAAAAAAAAGGTTGTTTTGCTGGTTTAATCAAGCAGCTGTAAATTTTGTGCAGTTCATTCCTTTTTGAAGTGCATTCTGAATGGATCCTTTTCCTCCTCAGGTATGAGATATGAGACTCTAGAAGCTAAGAAAGAAACACAATTTTAGGTTTTGAACCACCAAAAAATAAAGCCTGAAATGCTATTCTCTGCAAGGTAGAATACTATCCTCTGCATGATTTACAGCTGAAGGCAGTTGTTGAGGTTCTTGGTGTCATCACTTCCAGAATTCTTTATGCATTCATGTGCAGACAGTTGTGTGCAAGAGCTGTCCATGATTTCTTCCTTTGCACTCTACTCTTCCCCCTCACACCTCCCATCTCCACCCCTGTTCCTGTAACTGCAGCTGTGCTCTAGTGTGCTTGAGATTGTGCAATCACACCTAAACAGGAGGTAAGAGCACTTGTATCTTCCTTGGACAAGCACCTCTTCACAGGCAGGAGTCCCTGCCCATTGGTAAACTCTTGCTGTAACCACAGGCAGCCCTTTAGAAAAGGTTGATTAAAAGCAAAATTCAAGGTTTACATTCCTAGCAGGGGTGACTAAAGTATAACAAGACTTGCAGTGCAATTGGAGATGTATATTTTCTTGAAAAACACCCAAAGTTTTTCTGGCTGGCTTGAGCTAACAATCTCAATTAGGTATCTCAGCAATGTGTTCTGTGTGACTATCTGGTCACTCATCTCATAAGAATGTGAATTATTGTTTAATTTTTTTCTCCTCTTTTACTGACATTCTGTGGTGCTAACTGCACTTGTCTTGGGTTACATTCCTCAGCTATCAGCCTATTCCAGCTTGTTTTTCAGTATTGGGATTGGAGTATGTGTATAAACCATGATTATTTAACAGGCCTAGTTGGATTTGTAGCCAGTAATTCTGCTCTTGAGGGTTTTATCACCTTAAAGCTTTTTTTCTAGCAGTGGCAGCAAGCATTTGCCAATTTGAATTATTATTTTGGTAGGTGAGGTGTTCTGTTTTAGCCCTTGGAGTGGATTGTTGCATTCTTTTTAGTGAAGTGTTGTTTCTGTCTCTAGGATGATTTGCAGGTGTCAAAAATGCTTGGACTTTTTGGTAACTCATCACTTCCATACAGGGGTGCTGTTGTAGGAGCTGACTTACCTTAGGTTGTTCCCTTCTGATGGCTTTCAGACACTCATGTTATAATTCAGCCCATGCTTATTGCAAACACATGATTGATTTGATGGTTTGATTTCTCTGTCTATGCTGTTACAGGTGATTTCTTCTAAACATAAAGTGGAGACAAATGCTGGAGTGGATCCAGGGGTGAAAAGTTCTGCAGCTGATTCCAAACATTCAATGCCAGTAGAACTTCAGCAAGAACAAACCTCGGTGGAAAACAACAATTCTTCTCCAAGGAGACCCAGAACACGCTCCTTTGCACCTCAAAACTTTGTGTTTCAGCCTCTGAGTGGATTAGCAACCTACAGTGTGACACCCATGTCTCCTTCCAGGGCAAATGCTTTTTTGACACCCAGTGCTGTGTGGAATTTTTCAGAATCTTCAGTGTAAGATTCTTCCTTCTAATGGGGTCTGAAATGCAAGTGAACCTCTCAGTGGGGATGCAAAAACCATTTGTCTACAGAGAGATTTGCTTTGTAGCAAAGTGTGGTGCTGTAACCTCTGATCCTCGTGGCTTCTATCACTGCTTAAATGTGGTCTTAATACAACAGCAGATAATGATCCATAATTCTGTCTGTGCTTTAGGAGCACCTGTCAGGGACCCTGCCCTATATCTACACAGATTTATTAATTTATTATTTGAGTTCTCTAGTGTTATGTGGAGGTTTGCCTTCTAAACTGTGCATTTCTGTGTTTTCAGCCATATTTGATGTCACTTTCTCAACGTGTCTTGACTAAATGTACTTTTCTTTGTTTCCAGCAAAATATTCGAAAAATCCAGTGAAACTAAGGCACAAAAACCTAATTTAAAAAGTCAAATTTCACCTGCTGTTAAAGGCATTCAAGAACAGCAAATGACCACAAGTTTGAAAGGAGAAGGTAGGAAGTTCACATTTAGTTTATTCTAACGCTTTTAATTATCACCAGATTCTGAACAAATTCCTTTCATGTTTTTCGGCAGGTGAATCAGATAAGAGAATTTCCACTCAGAGGTCAAACAAAGCAACTCCTGTCTCAGCAGCACTTGCAGTGAAGTCAGATGATACAAGAGAGCAAGAGCATGATGTGCCCTATTTCAGGTTTGGGTTCCCTTGTTTCACTTCCCTCATGTCTATTTGAAGGTTCTTAATATGAATAATGAGATATCCCCTAAAGATCAGCTTAATTTATTGGTGCTTGGTGCCTGTCAGCTGTGACCTGAGCAGGCACACATTCCTGCCTTATTGTACCTTTATTGCAAGGAATGGATGTAGAATTCTGGAGACTGCCACCTTGTTCTAAGGATTATGAGCTTGAAAGCAGTAGAAATTGCACCTCAGCCAGTCAGCAAAATAAAACAATCTAATGGCTTCTGCTCAAAGACTCTGATTGCAGAGATAGCAACTATTAACAGCCACAAGTCAGGAAATTCTCCAAATCCTTCTTTTTTCTCTATCTCTGTATTTTCAGGAACATTCTTAGGACAGAGAGGGAGAGGCTGCTGTCCCAGTGCCTCCAGTGGGAAGGGAACCTTGAGCTGGACATTCCAGAGGATGGTAAGAGTGAGCTGCACTAGAAAGGGGCTTATGGGAACTGAATGGGACAGAGGGAAGGATGTGTGTCTGCTAAAAAACTAAAAAAATAGCAAAAAACAAAATAGCAAAAAGCTTTGCAAAGCTGTGCTGGAGAAAGCTGAGAGTTGTGTCTGTCCTAAGAGAAAAAGTCTGTTAGTAAAATTTGTGTAGCACTTGACGTGGTGGTGATTGAAGAAGTGAATGAAGTGCACTTCAGTGTGGTACTGACTCTGGAGTGGATCTCAGAGCACAGCAACAAGCTGGAGAAAGCAATTTCTTTTTTAACTTGTCTTCAATTGTAATAGTTAACTCTTATTTCTAAAGGGAACTTCTCTAGCTTCCCAAGAGAAAAGAATATAAATATGAAAGATGTTTTGGTAAGGTGCTTTCTTTGACCAATGAAAGTTTTTGATCAATGTGTTTTGTTTGTTTGGATTCTTGGACAGACTGTGCTACAGACACAGACAGACAGATGAGCTCCAGCTGAAAGGCTGGAGAGAGAAAGATTTGCTCTCTGTTTCTTGATGATATATTGATGTAAATAAATAAGCCTTCTGATTTTCAATCCTTGAACACAGAGTGATTTGTAGACCAGGCCCTAGCACAGGGCCACATCATTTCTACACATCGGAATAGTTGTTCTCTTGTCAGTCTGAAGTGTATTTGAATGTGTGAGCTTTAATCAAGCTCATTTTCTAAAATAAGATTAGTTTTTAATGTGGAATAAGTGCTCTTATCTGGGAAAACAAAGATGACTCCAGCAATACATATCTTTAAGACTTGAGTAATTTTTTTTTTGAAAGAAGCAAGTTTAGAGCAGTTCAGTGGTTGAGGAAGCTCCATCTGAATTGAATTGTGTGTTTGCAATAGATGGGACAACAAATTCCACACTGCTCAAATACTTATTTATCCAAGATGTCCTGTGGGTTTTTTTCTTGTTGCTACCAGCTAAAGACCTGATTCGCACCACAGTTGGTCAGACAAGGCTGCTCATAGGAGAAAGGTTCAAACAGTTTGAAGGACTTGTTGATAATTGTGAATTTAAACGAGGTGAAAAAGAAACAACATGTACAGACCTGGATGGATTTTGGGATATGATTAATTTTCAGGTATGTACTTGCATGTTAACTTAGAATAAAACTGATATAGTTCTTTACAAACCGTGGATTGAAACTTTTTTTTTTTTTACTATTCAGGTTGTTTTTTATTTTGAATTTAAAAAATGCAGGTCCTTGTTTAAACACTTTGTGACAGTGAATAATTAGTTGCACTTGGTATACTATGACTTAAAATTCATGGAGCAGTTCTTTTGTGTCTTCTTGTGGCCTGTGTATCTTGTCTTATCTCTGGAATGAATATGTTTGACCAAATCTTATTCTGTTTTGGAGTGAGGATACAGTCACAATGTCTGCCTCCCACTTTTTGGAAAGTTCCTGAGGCTCACCTGAAAAGTAGAGGTTCCATGCTTCAGTATGAGAATAATGCAGAAACTACAATAACTCTATTTAGGGGTAAGCTTAAGTAGTAGAAAACCTTCTTCTCTTTTCCTCTGCTGATGCTTCCTTTGGGTTCAGAATGAAATATAATATTCTGAATTATCCAAAAGGTTCTCGGCAGTGTTTGTAAATCAGCATTCAGCAGAGGAATTTGTAAGTAGTTAAATTAAATGCAGAGATGGATTTGAGACAGTCTTAGGCACAGGTCTTGAATTCTCTGCAAAATGCATAAGGATTTGATCTGCTTCTTCAGAGATACTTGAGAGATTGTTTCCTGCAGGATGGAAGACTACTTGTTTGGATTAAAGGTTATTTTGCAATGTATTCTTTTGCTTTCCTTACACGTGACCAATAGATTGAAGATGTGAATAAAAAATTTGATAATCTGAAGAAGCTTCAAGACAATGAGTGGCAGCCACTTGATGTCCCAAGCAAAGGAGTTGTCAAGGTATGAATAGCCCCTAAAGCACATCTTGTGTGGCTTCTTTAGATATATTAAATATTAAGTTAAATTCCTCTCAGGGTGCACCCTTCTCCCTCACCTCTCCCACGTGCACTTGTATTACTTGGTGGGTTTAATCTTACTTGCCTCTTTTGGCTGGTAAGATTAGAACTACCAATGACTTTTCTGGAGTCTTTGGATTCTATGCTAGTAAGACAAATCTATTAAATTTAGGATAGAAACTTACCCTTCAGATGTAAAACATTTTATCTGGGCCACTGGCATTGCCACTGAAACTGCAAAGGAAACCACACAGGAATTTGGGAGTGACTGCCAGTTTTGAGCAGGGAGTGCTCAGTTATAATGGTGTCCCATTAAGCCAACACCATGGGTGGCTTTAAACTGCTGCTTCTCTAAGCACAAACTGATCTGACACTCTCCAAAATAAGTTATTGCTCATTGCAAAATAAGCTGTAATGTGAGTTGTTTTATCTACTCTTTGGTTTGAAATATATAATTGCTTCTGACTGAGTATCGAGTTGTATGTGCATTGCCTAAACTCTGTGCAGTTTCTTGAGACTGCTTAATTAATCATAAAGTTGATATGAAGGTGGATAAGAAACTCCAGGCATGGGAAAACAGAGGGAATGTAGTCTGTGGGAGCTGCCCATAAATGCCAGAACCCTACAGGTGGTACAGAACAAAACTTCCCTTGGAAAACTGAATGCCAAGAGAGACTTCATTGATTGCCTGGAGTCTGTCCTGTGGTTACACTATGTCCCTGCCACTAGGAGTCCCTGCATCCCAGGGCTTCCAAAACCTTACTGAATTTATTAGGAAAAAAAAGTTGTATTGAGGATTTGTGAACTGCAGATTCATTTGAAAAAAATTCTTAATGTTGTTATCACAGATTTAACAGCTGGATGGCAGATGAGATGTTGGGGGATGAGCAGAGGCCTTGATGCATGTAACTATAGCATTGCTGAGCTTGGAAAAGTCATCCAGTCCAACCATTCCCCAGCACTGCCAAGGCCACCACTGACCCATGTCCCCAAGTGCCACATCCACACAGCTTTGAAATCCCTCCAGGGATGGAGACTCCACTCTTGCCCTGGGCAGGCTGGAAAACCCTTTCAGTGAAGAAATTTTTCCTAATATCCAATCTAAACCTCCTCTGGTGCAAATTAAGTCCAGTTCCTCTGATCCTATTTCTTGTTCCCTGGGAGCAGAGCCTGAAACCCACCTGGCTGCACCTTCCTGTCAGGGAGTTGTGGAGAGCAAGAAAGTCCCCCCTGAGTCTCCTTTTGCTCCTTGCTGTGTCTGTGGCATCAGCACCACCTGTGAGGAGGTTCATGTGGAAGCTGTACTGTGCAGAGTTTCCAGGTGTGACCCAGGCTTTCTCACCATTCCAGAAAAAGGCTGTTCCAAGTGGAGTGCCCAAACCCAAGCTGGAGGCAGCTGCCAGAACTGCTGCCCGGAACCGCCTGGCTTCTGTGAAAGCAGCCATGAGGAATAAAATGAAGCAGGAGGGAGCTGCTGAGGGTACACATCAGGAGAGGTTGCCAGAGACAGAAAAAGTGGTTTTTGAAGCAGGGTTTTTCAGGATTGAAAGTCCTGTGAAAAACTTTTCAGGTAAGTGAAGCTTAATCATAATTTCTGTGACCTGAAAGTACTGAAGAGAGTTTAATCTGTTTTGCTGGAGAGAGGAATTGTGCTGTTTATACTGGCTACAACTCCAGTAATGGCCACAGTGTTTCAACCAGTGACTAATTACATCAGGGCTCCAAAGTAAACTGATGTACATGAATGTGCTGATTTGAGTGGTTATGGCAGCATGAAATCCCTGCTTAGACAGAGGTGAAATAGCTGGTTCATGTTTTTCCAGCATAAATTTAATAATGAAATTCTAATCTGAGTGTTCCCAGATTCAGCTGATGAGCCTCTTCATCAAAGTTGATGCCAGCTCACATCCTCTAATTGTAGGACAGGAATTGGGGTCTTTTTTTTAACTAAACCTCTTGCAGTGCTGTCTTCAAAGCCACAAATAAATTCTACCCATAATCTGTGTTCATGGTTAACAAGATTGTAACATAATCCAGTTTACTATAAAAGCTGTTTAATAGTTTGGGGTTTTTTAACAGGTGCTCAAAATATAACTTCATTTTCAGCATCTTATCTTATTGTCATCTCTGCAGATGTATTGCAGCCAGTATTTCCAGTAATTCTGCTTCTCTCCCATTTCTAGTTCATAATTTGATTTTAAATTCCTTTTCTTTGGGTACAGATCTCTCTTCTCATCTCAAAACTAACATTTTTTTTTCATGTGCCTCTTGTTAGTAGGAGAGAACTCCTGAAAAGCTTTGAGCAACACTGGGTTTAAGCCAACTCCAGCAGAGAATCTGTCATAAGCATCAGTTCTGAATCTGTTTTAAACTCTATTAAAATTGCCTAACTTGAAAGATAGAGGTTAATAATTTCAAGTGCTCCTTGCAAGTGTATATAAGATTTCTATGTAATATTTGTATAGGATGATTCAAGAAGCAGAAAACAATTGTGTCCCTGGTTAGAATCATAATGATCAGTTCAGTTCAGCTTCTGGAAACTGCTGTAGGAATGAAACATTAAACACATTTTCCAGGTTTGCTTCCAAGGACCCCTGGAAAACTGGCAACTCCAAGACCATCCTTTCGACCTTTGCTCCTCAATGTTCCTTCTCCTCTCCGTGGCCCTGAGGATGCAACTGCAAAACAAACCCCATCAGGCCTCAAAGGCTTCCACACAGCACCAAGTCTGAAAATGGACCAAATTCCCACTGAAAAAACTCCATTGGATAAACTCCCTGATGGTCCTGAACAAAGGTAGGCATGTTAAAGCAGCTTTTAATCTTGTACGAATAATTTTAGGGTTGGAACTGAAAGACATGTTAACACCCATTAGATGTTACCTTTCAGTTTGGCAGTGATAAAGTTTGTGAAGTACTTGTGGCTTTTCCTTCTCTTAAGCAAATATTAAGAGATTTGCCCAAGTGTAACTTTGCTGATGATGATGCCTTAACAGAGACTAGACAGAAATAAAGGAGGGATTTATTTGAAAGGCCTTCAGAGGTCACACTCTGGGCTCCAGAGGCTCCTGCCTCAGTGCATCCCAAAATGGACAATGACAGCTCCTGAGTTCTTCCCACTTTGATATCAGCATCAATTGCCCAAGCAGAAGCCAGCCAAGGATGGAATTTGCCCAAGCTTGCCCCCCTCTCCCCAAGATGAAGGTTTGCAGTTGTTGGGCCCAGGAGGGTCTGGGTGTCCTTGGAGAGCGAGCTGGAGAGGCTTTGTTATGTCAGTGTGAGCATGAGAGAACAGCACTGAACGAGCTCCAGGGAACTGCAGAGTTACACTGGGCACTGCAGGGCTGGAAATATATAAAAGTTAAAACCTCAGGCATCACTGGGGTAGAAGTTTATTGTTTGCCCAGGGAGTTTGATGTAGCTCTCATCAGTGCCAACCAAGCCAGGGAAGCTGCAGAACAAATTGTAAGATTAGTTGGACAACTCAGAAGATGTCTGAAGGTGATTGATGAAGATGATTGAGAAGAATGAAAATGTTTTGGTTTCTCTTCCAGAATTTCTGTGGTTGCAGAAGAAATTTGTCTGGTTGCTGGCACAGCAGAGGGAAATAAGGTAAGTCATGCATTGTTCATGGATATGCTTTAAATACTCTGTTATTACTAGCAAAGGAAAAATTCTTTTCATTACCCCACACACTTGGACTTCTGATCAAATCCTCCCTTTTGAAATCCTCAGTATTCCTCAAGGCAGTGCCTTTTCCCTCTGGGATTGGACAAAGGCAGGGACTGCTGCAGTTTGGGGACCTTGTGCTGTATTTTGGAGGTCCTGGCCAGTCCATGAGGACACTTGTCACTTGGACAAGCAATGTTCCTACAAGTCCTCCTGTTTTCTGGTGTGGATTTTTTAAATGTTTGTGCATTTATGGACCGTGACTAAAAGCAGCAGCACTCAGTCCTGCTGCTGCCACAGCAGAGCATTGGGCTCTTAATCTCCTTAAAGGTATAGCAAGAACTAATCCAAGTGTCAGAAATCCCTGTCCTGAAATAAATGTCTGAAGACTTGGTGACATTGAGTGGGCTTAAAAAAACAGGAATGTGGCCTCTAATTTAGATGATACTGTGCTACTTAGTGAGAGCATAATCATTGAGTACCTTTCATTGGAAATAGAGAATCTTCATTTTATTTGTTACTGCTTAGATCTGTGCAGGACTGCAGCAGTCATTTCCTCTCCCATCTCCCCTACATTTAAAATATATTTTAAAAATCCTGGTTACTAATTTTTTCTTATGCCTTTTACTTCATTCTTTCTCTATCAAAATAAGGAGTTGCTTGTTGGTGATTTCACTCTCTGGGGAAACCTTTCAGTATTGTTGGTAGGTTTTTCTGGAGGAAAAGTTGCCAGATAACGCTTGAAGTTCAAAACCTTCTTTCCTGTGGAAGAACTTCCTTTATACTGTCAAAGGGATTTTCAGGCTTTGAGGGGTGTTTGGGGTGTGGATCACAGCCTTGGCCTGCCTGTGCCTCATGGAGTGCCTGGAGTTAAAACTCCATCTCTCCTGAGTTGTCCATAAAAGCTGTAGGTTAGATGTGTGGACTTGGTCTGACATAACAAGGACATGGCTGGGAACAGAGAAAATTGGTGTTTTTCAGGTGCTGGGAAATTCTAGCAGTGAATCAAAAGCAGTGGATGGCACAGAAGAGATGGAGCTGTCTGCTGCAGAACAAGGACACGACATCATCATGTGCAGCCCTGACAGGGATCCCAGCACTGACGCAAACTTGTCTGGAGAGCCACAAATCCATCAAACAGGTGCTTATTGCTGGGGCCTTCTGGTTGTTCTAAGGATTTATGATCATCTGAATATTACTCTTTGAAATCAGTGTCAGCTTGATTTGTGTGTGCTGTTGGCAAAGCCTCAGCTAGTGTGACTTAAACACACATTGCACATGAGCAAACAGTGCCTAGGATTTCTCTGTGTAGTTTCTGTGGGATTTGTGAAGCAGAAAGCTGATATAAAGAAGTAAATACAGTAAACAATACTGTTTTTTCAACTTTGGCAGCATCAGAGTAACCTTTAAAAAAAATTAAATACTTATTTTTCAGATGTTTCATGCAGTGGTTTGACACCCATTGACAGAAATTCTCTCGATGTGGTAAGTTGACCTTCAAGTTTATTTGACTAAGACAAGCTGCATGTTGTAGGACTGTTAACCTTTGCTGCAGACTCAGTTACTGCACAAAGAAAATTAAACTCTTAAAGATGTTATCGAGCCAATTCATGTAACTTTAAATACAAACCACATTCCAGCTGTCTTCCTGCTTGGGCTCACACTGGTATTCCTTATTGCATATGATGAGTGTGAGATGAATCAAGACATTTGTAATGGGACAGTGTCTGATTCTTGTCAGATTGAGCCTTTAAATTATGTTTCTTACAAATTTCCATGTATTCACTAAAATAGCCTTTTTTTTTTCTTCGTGGAATTTTTCAAACCTACCCCAATGTTTTTGTAATCAGCATTTAGGGCTGGAAGTAACATTCAGCAGGGAAAAGCAGGTGTGCAAAAAAGCTTTCACCCTTAATAGAATTAATAGAATTTGGATGTAGGATTTCTTGTGAAAAATGCTCTTTAAAATGTGGATTACTGACCTGATTAAGGAGCATCTGTCTTCAACGCAGACCATGTGTAATCACTTTTTATTTGATGCCTGGAAATAAGCTAGCCTGTTTACTCTTGGGGAAATCAGAGTCCTTCCAGTGCTCCATGGTTTAAGTGTTCCTCAAACACTGACTCCACACTCTGGCTCCTCCCACAGCCAATGCAGGATGCTGAGCTTCCCTTCACTCCAGTCAAGACCAGAGCCCAGAAGTTTGCAGCAGCTGAAGTATTCAGTGACCTCATCGTGTTTTCTCCTGTTGGTCCCTCTGGGGATCAATGAAAAGTGACTTAAGATGCAAAATATGTAAATACTATGAGCAAGAAGCCCACAGAGGGTAGCTGGAACAAAGTCTGCTACCCTGGAACTGTGTTGGGAGAGGAAGAGTGCCTGTGGTGATGGATGTGATCGTGGGTTTTGTATCATTTTACAGTGTGGCTGTGATGCACCAAGCACTGCTGTACAGCAGCAGTGGGCTGTGTTCTGGTGATCCTTGCTGTATCCTCTGGCTGTAGGCTCTGACTGCAGCCTGAAACATTTTTAAGTTGGTATCATTTCATGTATTTCCTATCTCCTTGACATTGTAAAACTGTTTGCCTTCAAACTTTTCTACCCTGAGCTGACTGACCTCATGGTTTGTTGTTATTCCAAGGTGCCTACCCCACCAGCCTGTGCCTCTTTTTTGGGGCAGGGCACCTCCTGGGGTGAGACCCAGAACACTCTCACTGCTCTGGGGGTACCTCTGCCCCCTCAGGCTCCAGTGTCTGGTGTCCTGCCTCAGCACCAGCTGTGGCAGTGTTGGATGCATGCACTTCTTTCCTGGGGAAATTCTCCCAGTGTTTAACAACCACTGGGTCTGTAATATTAGAAACTAACTGAGAGCAAGGATTTCTAAGTCAGATAATACCTTTTCTTGACAATGTATTAAAATAGGCACTGGTATTATTTCCTTTAAGGATGCAGTTTTCTATTGAAAGGTCTAAGGTTTTCTATTGAATGTCTAAGGTCCTTCAAGTCAAACCATATTTTCTCCTTATTTTTGTCATGTTTATACTCAGTCTCTCCTCTCATCTTGTTCCTTGTGCATTCCCCATCCAGATTGTAACATATTTGTGCATAAGGAACGTGCCAGTTCTGGAGACTCTGGATTTGAGGAGTATTACAGTACCACCAGTTGTTGTATTTTTAACAAATACCTCACTGGGCTTCTTCTTGTACTGGTGACCTTAGTGTAACACACACATCCTTCCACCAGCCTTGATCCCAAACCAAGCAGAGAATTCAGTCCCTCAGCAGAAAGTGTTGCTGCCACTGCCAGGGGAACCTCATCTGGCTTAAGTTTTAATCTGGAAGCTGTGTACTGATTACACTGAATAAAGAGAGGAAGCTGATGTGTGCTGGAATCCACTTTCTTCATTACTAAACTCCAGTTGTAGGGATACTTTGAGATACCTCTTAGTGACTTTCCTGCTGAGGAATGGTTTGGGTTGGGAGGGAACTCAAAGCCCATCCAGTTCCACCCCTTGCCATGGGCAGGGACACCTTCCATAGCCCAGGTTGCTCCAAGCCCCATCCAGCCTGGCCTGGAACACTTCCAGGGATCCAGGGGTAGCCACAGCTTCTCTGTGCTGCTGGTAGCAGTGTGCTGCTCTAGACTGCTGCATCTGCTGGAAATTTTAAGGACTCCACTTGTAACTTGGCACTCCCAAGTATAAAAGGAATCACTGTTATAAAACAGCATGAGACACGTCAGAGAAATCTTTGGAAACTTCAGTGGTGGCTGTTGCACTGTTCTTGTTTTCCAGACAAGACTGCAGTGACTCACAGCAGAGGGAACATACTTCTGTTTTCTTTTTTTACCAGCCTGACTCACGAGGTGAACTTGCCAATAAACCTCCCCACCCTTGAAACCAGTCTTGACTCACACGAGGGTGATGAGTGGGGAGCAGCACCAGGCTCGTGACCCTTTCCATGGAGTTCCATAACACTCGTAGGGATGGGATCTCCCTGGGCAGGGAAATGGACTTGGGACAGGCTGCTTTGGGCCCCCAGCTGGGCTGAAGTGTAGGACAGGGGTGGCTTTTCCAACCACAGGCTTGCAGAGAGATTTTGCTTCCTGCAGCTCTGAACCCTGTCCTGAAGAACCTCAGGTTCAGAGGCTGTCAGGTTTTCCCTGTGCTTCCCAGAGGATTGCTGCCCTCGTTCACAGAACCAGAGACAGAATGCCACAGGCTGCTTTCCCAAGTACTCCTCTCCACAGAAAGAAATCAAACTCCCTGTTTTTTGTCTCTACAGCAAGAATTCAGCTCCTTCCACACTGGAACTCAGCTTGCCCCTTGAGTGTCATGTCTTTTGAGATACTATAAAAACTGAATTTTACAGGTAAAATGTTTTATTACCTCACAGTGGTCTTGTGAGAAGGCACTTTAGTTACACCATATGAAGAGCACAGAGTTTGCCCAGAGTTCCCCCCCAGTTATATCATGGTGGGCACGACGCTGGTGAGGGCAATGTCCCCCCCAATGCAGAGCTTGGTGACCTCGTTCAGCCTCTTCTCACGGAAGTTGTACTGCAGCAGGTGAGCATCATTCACGGCCACCTTGAAGTGATCCGTCTCACAAAGGATCTGGAGCTGAAATAAAAACCCCAAATCAGCCAAAAAAAAAACCCCATTGGATTTGTTCTGGAAGTTTTAAGCCACAGAATCGAGCAGGCTGGCACTGGCTGGAGGCTGCTGCCGGCTGAGTCCAGCCCTGGGGCATGTGGAGGAGCTGGAGCAGCAACTCAGCTGCAACACCAGTGACCTTTGCCTTCCCAAAACTCTCCTGTGCTCTCCCTCCTCCGTGTCTTAGCCCAGTTTCTGCCTCCTCATCCCTGTGCCAGTCACTCAAAGCAGGACTCCACGGTGTTGAACCTCCTTTGCAGGAAAAAAACCCTCCAAGAGCTGCCAGCGGGGCAAACACGCTACAGAAACCTGTCCAACCACTGCTGTAGAACAACAGTGTAAATAAGGAGGGTTTCATAATCCATGTGGATACCAGGAGGGGGGAGAAGTTTTGTCCTGGGCAGCTGGAGCTGCAGGGAGGGGCAGAAGAGCAGGGAAGGTGCTGTGGGGACAGCAAATGGGAGCTGATTGCTGTGCTAAAGCATCGATGTCCTTACACAGCTCTTGTTGCCCAAACCCTCTCAGTGCTTTTGGTACTCTGGGACTGATCTGGAATGAGTTTTTCTGGTACCTTGAAGGGTTTTCCAGCTTCAAATGGAAACCTGGGAGCTGTCCTCTCCTCCTTCCCCCAGTTATTCTGGAACATGGAATTGCAGACAATGACTTTTTTGTGGTCTTCGTTGAAGCGAGGGTTGAAGTGGAAGGCAACATCATTCCCTCTCTTGAAATCCAGTGAAAACCTGCAAAGACAATAATGGAATTGCTGCTTTTGCCACAAAATCCCTGCACTCTGTCACAGGGCTTCCCAAAAACTGCAGAAAGAAAACCCCACAGACTGAGGTGGGGAACAGTGGTGCTTTTACACATTTATTTAGGGTAATGTTTAATATTACACCAGGCAGGTGTTGTTTGGGAATGGAAGCAAATTCTGTCCCCCTCTGCTCCACCCAGCAGTGCCCCATGGAAACCTCCCCACCCTCGGAGCTGGACACCCCCAGTACCTGTTTGGGTTGGGGTTCACAGTCCCGGTGATGGTAATGAGCAGCCGAGGGACAAGTCCTGCCTGCAGGGGCAGCTCAAAGGGGACTTTCTGGGAGACAAACGGGGATTTGGTGTCAGTGAAAAATCATGTCAGAAGCCAAATGCCACCTCTGGGGACAGCCAGCCCCAGGCCCCTCCCGTGGCCAAGCAAAATCAGCCACTGAAGACACAGAAACCCTCAAAATAATGGAGCCATTACCATTGGAGGAGTTGGTCCTCCCTGAGGCGGAGCTGGTCCCCCCTGAGGAGGAGTTGGTCCTCCTTGAGGAGGAGTTGGTCCCCCCTGAGGAGCAGAAGGCCCAAATCCAGGCCCGCTGGATGGTTGTCCCGGGGTGGGAAATGGTCCCGTTGCTCCTGGCGCTCCAGGGAATGCTCCAGGTGCTCCTGGATATGCTCCTGGTCCTGCTGGTCCTCCCGGATAAGCTCCAGGCGCTCCAGGGTAACCTCCAGGCGCTCCAGGGTAAGCTCCAGGCGCTCCAGGGTAAGCTCCAGGCGCTCCAGGGTACGCTCCAGGTGCTCCAGGGTATGCTCCTGGTGCTCCAGGGTAGGCTCCTGGTGCTCCAGGATACCCCGGGAATGCCCCAGGAGCTGCTGGTTGGTTCCCCCAGGAGGGCCAGCCCTGGGCTGGGGGGGCACAGGGGGCTGGGTTGTTGCTGTTGGCCAAGGCATCAGATAACTGGGGACAGAGGAGAGGACAAGGGTCAGGCAGGGCAGATTCCTCCTGGGATCACATTGAGTTCTCCAACATCCATCCTTTGTAGCCTGCAGCATGTGCTGAGGGCAGGAGCTCAACTCTCAGCTACCCCCCACTTTTTTCCAGAAAACTGCTAAGTGCTGATGGAACCAGAGAGGATTTGGGGATTCACACAGGTTAGCAAGGACATGTTCCCTCCCATCCCAGGCAAAGGTCTCTGCTTCAAGGCCACAGCCAGAGCCCCCACAGTTTTTTAAAGATATCCATACTTACAGAGAAACCGTCTGACATTTTTCCTGAAAGAAAAAGACAAAGGAATCTTCAGTCATTTTTAACCTGCACCACCCGAAAAACTGAGATTTTTTTGAGGGGAGTTATGGTTTATAGTGGTAACTGATAGAAGTTGCTGAGTTCCCATCACATACCTGCCCAGCAGAGCCGACAGCTCCGGTGCCACAGAACAAATCCTGGTCCAACACCTGTGGGATAACCAGGAGTCACTGCCCTGAGCAGCCTGAATGCTCCGGGCTGAACCCAGCCCAGACACCCTCCGGATGAAATCCAGCACCGAGCTTACAACACTCTCAGTGCTGTTCACTTCCCCAGCCCTGAGGCACCATCCAGGAAAGGATTTCCATTAAAAAACCTCAAACAGAATTCCCGGGGGGTGCAGGCACAGCATCAACCAGGAGCTGTGTGCGAGCTACAAACCCAGCACAGCACACACGGGATGCAGGCCTGGAATGGGGAGAGGAGGGTGGCAGCCATGGGTACAGATCCCCATTCCCCTCCCACTCATCCACAATTGTCCCGTTCCGGCCGGAGGGCACCGTGGGAGGGACCCAGTAGATAAAAGCTGCTTTGCAAGTTTTATGAGTCCACACCACGGCATGGCCGAACACACACCTGCCTGTGCACAGGAATCACCCGAGCTGAGTTCCTCTCATCAAAGGGAGCATTCATAAGAGAAGGAAAAAAGGAGAACCAGAAACAGGGAAGGAAAATTCCAAATTTAAAACGGAGAAGGCAAATTCTCTTCGAAAGCAACATTCGGGTGCACAAAGCTTGCAGGAGGTGTGCCTGCTCTGCCTCAGGAATAATAAACCCCCAAATTTCACAACCAACCCATAACTCCACTCCCTGTAAAACACTCATTCTCCTGAGCCACGGGGTTTTTAAGGCAGCCTTTCCAGCAGCATCCAGCAGCCCAGAGTGTTTGAACAGCCCATATCTCCCAAAGCTTTTATTTGCCTTCTGGGTTCTTTTTAAAGCCCTTGGGTTTGCCCTTAGTTTGGCAGGTGAAGCCAGGGGTGCACACACAGCCTGGATCCAGCCAGGTCAGCTTTGCTCCATGGCTTCCAGTGGCTTGTGCTGCTCCAGTGGGAGGTCCTGCATGATCCTCCGTTCCCCTGGAACACCTCAGGGAGCAGTAGTTCTGCTCCCTTTGGCCCCAGTGGGACAGGGTGGCCAGAGCCTCGTGTCTCCCAGCCAGGTCTGGGATGGCCAGTTTGGTGTTTGTAACCAAAATCTCCAAAACCCACTAATCCTCTGCCACAAAGGGCGCAGCCAGGCTTGGAGCCCAGAGTCACCTTCTCTCTGTCACTGCGCTGTCGGAGCTCCTGGAGCTCTCTGGAAATGCTCCTCTGGGTTATTTGCCTGCTGCCACGGGAAGTGGTTTTCTCCCACCTTCGTCAGCAGTGCCTCAGTGATGGATTGCAGAGAATCACAGCATCACTGGGGCTGGAAAACCCCCTGAGACTATCGAGTCCAACCACTTCTCCAGCACTGTGTCCCCAAGTGCCACATCCACATGGCTTTTAAATTAAGTCCCCAGGGATGGGGACTCCACCATTGCCCTGAGCAGCCTGTTGCAGGACTGGACAACTCTTTCCATGAAGAAATTTTCCCTGATATCCAATTAAACCTCTAGTGCAACATGAGGATATTTCCTTTCATCCTGTCCCTTGTTCCCGGGGAGCAGAGCCTGAATCCCTCCCAGATCCACCCTCCTGTCAGGGAGCTGTGCAGAGCCAGAAGGTTCCCCCCTGAGTCTCCTTTTCTCCAGGCTGAGTCCCCCCAGCTCCCTCAGCTGCTTCTTGTCGAGTTCTTGGCCTCTGATTTTTCATTTGGGCAGATGAACTCGAACTCATTTGAGCTCTCCCTGCCCCGGCAGAGGATCAACTGCAGGGAACATCCCAGAGCTAGCGTTCATAAAGCGCCCCAAACATTCCCTATATTCACAGCAAGTGGAGAAAAACCCTTCTATTTGGGAAAGAAACATCAGTGCTCTCCCTTTCGGTGCTATTTGCAGCTGCTCCCTGGGTGTCCCAACCTCACTCCCTCCCGCCACCCCGCAAGGATTTTGGGGCACGGGCAGGGCTGCCCAGCACCCTGCGAGTTGCAAACACCCTTTGAGCTCTTCCGCAGTCGCCATCCCACCATTATCCCTAAAAAAACCGAGAGCTTTCTGCGCGCCCCAAACCGCAGAGCCCGCGGGGAGCTCACGCGTGTCCCACCTCGCACTCCGAGGGGACGAGCGCACCCCTAATCCTTTTTTTTCAAGGATACCTGTGCCTATTCCCCCTGTTCCCCCCGGGATCCCCGCGGGAGCCGCATCTCCTCACCTGCGTGCGGCGGCTCCGCGGCGGCTCTGGGCTCCCGCACCGGGACCCGCCCGGGGGCGGGGATGGGGATGGGGCCGGGGCGGTCCCCGCGCCGGGGACACCCGTGACAGCCCAGAACAGCGATTTATTTCCCCTTATCAGTGCTGACATCACCAGCGGGGGATGTTAACAGGGAATAATTTGGTTTTCCCGTGGTTTGTGGCTCGCGAGGGTCCTTTCCGCGCGCTGTTCCCATTTCCCTGCCCTGCCCACCTGGAGCCGCTGCCAGATGTTTTCCTTGCCAGATGGTCGCCCGTGTGTCTCACGGCTCCATCCCCCCAGCTTTAGTGAAGCTCGGTAAAACACAAATTGGCTTTTAAATTCTGAACATTTTCTCTTCCTCCCCGAAAAATTAAAAGCCAAAAAAAGGCCGAAAAAGGGTTTTGCTTTCACCCGACGCAGCGAGGCCGGCAGAGGACGGGCTCTGGGAAGCTGTTAGAGGTAGCTGGAATTTTAACAAGCCCGATTTTATTTGAGGTTCGGAGTGAATCATCTCTGGTTTGCTCAATGGGCTCCACGGCTTACAGCCATGGAAAAGAACAAGGTGGTTTTGTGCTGAAATCCTGATCTGCGCTGATGGGAGAAGCGAAAGGGAGGAAAAAAAGGGAAGGGAAGGAATTAGAATGGAATGGAATAGACTGGACTAGATGAGAATCAAACAGAACAGGGGATTTCAGTAGGAAGACACCCACAATGACCATCTAATCCACGTCCCTGACCAATTCAGGGCTGACCAAAGGTTACTAAGGGACGCACCCTCTAATTGGTGTCATTACAGATGTACAAACTGCTTCTTGTAGGCAGCAGCTCAGCTAAAGGGCTCAGCTAATGCTGCAGCTGATACCCAACAAAAAGGCAAAAATCTGTTGACTTTGGCTTTGATTAATTTTAGTATAAATTCCTCTGGTTCAACTCTGCTTCTCTCAAAGATTTGGCTTAAAAGAGGGCAGCCTCCTCTCCACTGAGGCTCCAGTCTGGATTTTAACATTCTTCAACTTCACATAATTCTTGTCACAGGGATTCAGACCAAACTCGAGTGCATAAAAATGCCACCCATGGGAGTGGCTGAAAATTAAGTATTTCAGGGAAATATATATATATATATTATACTTAACATAAATTAAGTAATATAAACTAAGCATATTAGTACATAAGAAATACACTTAATTAGGGAGTGCTGCTTCACTTGCCTCTCACAGCACTCAGCCCACTGTAAACAGACACTGCAATGTCTTTGGAGGTGTTTTAGGGCAAAGGGACCTGGAGATGGCTCAAGCCAGTAAAGCTGAAGGATCCCTGATCCATGGCATGAGGAGCTGGAGCTTTCCAAGCCTTTAATACAGTAAAGGCTACATGAACTCCTTAATGCACAGGTTTGTTCCTTCCTTCCTAAGAGTCCCTCAAGATGTCTTTGGGAAGAGAGATTTTCATGGAAAACCTGTATTGCTATTTTCAGGATTTCACTCAAACATTAAGCAAAAAGGTTTGCCTGGGGTTTCTTTTCCTGTTCCATTACCATAAGGTTTGTACTTTCAGTTATGCAACAGACACATGATGTTAAAGAAAAATATTTGACCAAAAGTCAGTGAATACAGAAATCAAAACCAGAGCTAATGAATTCCTTCTTTTAAATAAACCAAGCTGCAGCGAGGATGATGAGTGAGGTTGGATGAGGCTTGAAGCAACAAGGTCTGGCGGAAGGTGTCCCTGCCCGTGGCAGGAATGGAATGAAATGGTCTTTAAGGTCCCTTCCAACCCCAAACCATTCTGTGATTCCATGATTCAGCATCCATGGGGTGGGTGCTGGAGCCCTTTGCACACAGAGCCAGCGATGCTCCTCATCTGAGTCATCCCCTTGTGACTCACAGGACACCGAGGTGTGGCCACCGAGCTTCACAATTTTGCCTCCTGGGATCCAGGGAAGTGAAAGGTTGGTTTATTGCCAGGAGAGAGCAGGGCGGGGCTGGAACACCCCAGCTTCAAGGGAGATGTGAAACACAGATCTCCTTCCTCACTGGCAGCATTGTGGTGCCCAGCCACGCAACCCTGGCTCTTCTAAAGTGGGTAAAGAATTAGTCATGTCTCAAAAATTGATATATTCATAAAAATTGATTTTTTTTAAGCACTCCTAAGCATCCTGTTTGCTTTAAAGAACGCTCAATGTAAAACAAAACCCTCCTTGGTACTGTGGATGATTTAAAGCCCCAAACTGCAAACACAAGAGGTGGGAGCTGGAGGACGCAGAGAGGTGGATCAGCCACAGGACCACCCCATATCTTAGGGATGTGCTCTTAACTTGCCCTTCACTGCAGCCAAGCACTCTAAGCACGAATTACTTTCCCCATTTTTAAAATTCCCAGCATTTCTCCAAGAGCCAAAGGATATTTAACAGTGCCTAGGTTTGGCTGGGGGAGGCTGATGCTCTTCACTGCAGCTGGTACAGGAAAAAGACCCCACTGCAATAGATAATTGATGTCTAAAAGTTAAATAACTTTAAGGCAGTAATTTCAAACTGCTCACTGGAAATTGATAAACAGAAAGCTGCTCCTTTCTTCTTGACGGTAAATTAAATAGAGGAAACCAATGTAGAGGGGCAAGAAGTTCCATGGTAGGGGAGATCTACTTCCCTTCACAGAGCAGAACAACCCACATGTTCCCCTGCCTTGTGATGCCTGTGGCCTGGCTCGTGTGTGGGACTGGCAGCACCCACAGTGTGCAATGTTTGGGCTGCAGATCTGCCACGGGGGCCGTGCTTGGCACGATCCCAGAGTGCTAAATTCAGCCACCATCTCTGCCTCCTCCCTGTGCAACCTCCCAGGCTGGGGAGCTGTGACAACATCACCTCCTTTCCCAGAACTGGGGATTAGGCTGCGAGGTGCATTCCCTCTCTGCACTTCCCCGAGGTGTCTCTGCAGTTTCAGCCCCAAATCCCAGTGGCTGAGTCACCTCCGACTCTCCTCAGCAATAAAAAACGGCATCACAGCAAAATCAGACAACGGGAATCTCCTCTGGGACCTGCCAGACTTGTGCAATATCCTCCCAGGACTTCTGAGAGCAGGGATTTCACTCCAAGGTTTCCCTCTCCTCCTCCTCCTCCTCGTGCAGCCCTTTTGGGGAGGTGGCTCATTCCAGAGCTTCCTTGGCTGCAGCACCATCTCCTCCTCCCCAAACATCACCTTGCCCCAGCACTGGGGAAAAACTCCATGAGAGGAAGGATGAGAACTTCAGCAACTCAAGTTTGGTGGTAAAGAGAGGAAAATCGGCAGATAAGGAGCACCACCCCCGCTGCTCACATGAGCCCTCATGTCTATCAGCAGGTCTGGACTTGCTCTCTTTATCCTCCCCTTATTATCTTTATAAAGCACCAAAGCAAAACTTTGGAGCTTCCTCCTCCTCTGGGAAAATGTGAAACTGCAGCTCCTCCAATCCCCTCCTGCTCGGGCAGCAACAGGAGAGCTGCAAGTCCACCCCAAAAATCTTCACCCAGCTTCTCCTGCTGATGCTGAAGATGAGCAAAACCCTGCTAAGGTTTGAAGCTTTTATATTATTGAAGATGAGGAAATGAGAAGCACTTTGAGCCTGACATTCAGATCTGAGCATAAGTTGCTTTTCAAGCGTTAAATGAGTCTTGTAGCAATTCGTGTCAACAGAGATTTACCAAAGTCCTCAAACTCCCCCTGGCTCTGTACTCCACAGAAATTCCATCCTCCTCTGCAGCCTGATGCCCAGGGGCACTTATGGAGTGTCCTTCATGCAAATATTATTAACTAACTGGAGGAGAGATGCCCACAGTGACCCCAAATGCCAGTGCAGATGGGGCCAAAGACCCCCATGGCTCATTGCCATAAAAATCCAAGATCCCAGTGCTTTTCTTTCCCACCCTCTGTTCTTAGCCAGCCAACACATCCAAGCTTACAGAAACTACTTCAGCCTAAAAAGCTGAGAGGAATAGTGCTGTGCTGAAGGAAGGGATTTAATCAGTTCATGGCAACCCTCACTGAGGGCAAGGAAAACCCTCCCCTTGTCTCTGGGGAAGAGGCTCCACAAGGAGAGTAAAATCCCTGCGTGACACCACACTGAGCACGTGGGGTTGGAGAGAAAACACGAAGGGCAAAGAGAGCCAGGACAGCTCAGCCTGATCCAGCAGAAGGCTGCAGTACCAATCACTCTGGAAAGTTTTAATAACACAGAGCTAAAGCAGCAGTACCAATCACTCTGAAGAGTTTAAAATAACTTTATTACACAGCAATCACAGAATCTTCGAAGTCGGGAAACACCTTTAGGATCATCAGATCCAACCTCAATGGGTGGTTTTTGCCATATCTTAGGAAACCAGAGGAGAGGGAAAGGGAAGAGCTTTGGAGGAGTCTCTTGTTTCCTGCACCAGATCTCTGCAGAGCACAGAAATTCATTCTGCTACAAAGCCTCGCACCGAACAGGGCTCAGATTTAAACCTCATGTGCTCTTCCTGCAGCAGCCAGAGCTCAGGCAGTGAGATGTCTGTGCAAAGGTTATAACAACCTCTCCCAGCAGTGCCATAAGTCACTAAAATGTTGTTTTCCCCACTTTTTTACCAAGTTCAGTGTTAAAAACAATCAATACCAGACACAGTCACCTCTCCCAGAGGCTTTGCAGGGCAAGTGGAGCAGCAGCAGAGCCCTCTGGTGAGGTGGAGGGGCAGCCACCAGCTGAGAGCAAAATCCAGAGAGACCACATCGTGCTTGGCTTTCACACAACACTTACAAACTCGTTTTTCCAACATCTTAATATTTTTTTTGACCCACTCAGAGCAGTTTTTGCTTGGTGTCACTCCACTCCCACTGTCCTTCTAGCAGCTCCTCACTCTGACAGCCAGGACACAGCCCCAGGAGAGGAGCATCAAGACAAGGATGGTGACAGTGGCAGCACAGACCCATGAATGTGATCACCCCAGTCATCCAGGTTATGTGGTGTTGCATTCTGAGGGGAAAACAGGACAGAATCCAGGCAGAAATGCAAAAACAAAAGCCTGATGTGGAAGCTGCTGAGGCTTTGAAGTGCTTCAATTAAAAAACTTTCAAGATAAACAACTCTGTCTCCTCGAGGAGCATCAGCAAATCCCAGCTTTACAGAGCCTGGCACGCAGCGAGAGCAGCACCAGGGTATTAAAGCAGTAATTTTCCCCACTTCAAGTGAATTTAAACTGTGATATTCTGTCACCTTCTCTTTGCTTGAGGGTGCTGCCTGTAACTGAAAGGAATACAGGCAGATTGGTAACAACTCCTCTGAACCATTTCTGTCACACAAAGCTCTGTAATGCTTTTCACATCGTGCAAATAAAGCGTGTTCTTGTGAAAAGGCATCACAGCACAGGGTTACTTTTCCTTATCCTTTAAAAGCTCAGAAAAGTGAAGTATCCTGACAAAAACCCCTTGTCAGCACACGTCTGAGGTTCTCAGCACGGATCTAGCCCAGGACAACAGTGCATTCATGAGCCAGAGGTGTCAGAGAGTATCCTGAGCAGGAAGGGACCCACAAGGATCAGAGCCCAGCTCCAGGCCCTGCACAGACACCCCAACAATCCCACCCTGGGCATCCCTGAGAGTGTTGTCCAAACATTCCTGGAGCTCTGGCAGCCTCGGAGCTGTGCCCATTCCCTGGGGAGCCTGGGCAGTGCCCAGCACCCTCTGGGGGAAGAACCTTTTCTTAATACCTGACCAAAACCCACTCTGGCACAGCCTCATTACATTCCCCATTCATGCCAAGCCCAGAGATTCACAAATGAAATCCAGTGTCATTTGTCATCTTCCAAATTTATTTCAATGGATAAATTCCATGCTTTCTTTTAACCAGGCATAAATCAGTACTACTTTCTCAAGAGTTATGTGTGATTCTGGTGGGAAGGGACACTGGGAGGTTCCTAGTTTCCACTTGGAATGAAACTCTGTGAGTTGATGCAGGAGTTTAGGGGTTAATTGCTACAGGGATTCCCTCCCCTAGTCACAAGAAGATGAATGTGCAAGAGCAGGTAAGATCTTGTGCAGACAGCAGGAGGAGGACCTGAAATGAAACCCAAGGTGTGCCCAGGGCTGCTCAACACGGCCCTTCCCTGTCTTGTCATGAGAAAGTTGGGAAGAGGACAGGAACACTGGCACTGCGATTTTATCTCCCTGTCTCTCATTTAACAGGGAGGGTTCACTTTGGAAAGTGATAACAGGGAGCAGAACTGCTCTACCACTACTCTGACTACCCCTCATCACTTATCTGGGTGTAACTTCATCAGAGCTCACCATCTGCTGCACAGGGGATACAAAGTCCCATTGTCATCAAATAGGGCAACCTGACCAATCCGTGCATCTCTGAGACAAAAGCATCACAGAATCTCAGAATGGTTTGGGTTGGAAGAGACCTTAAAGATGATCCAATTCCACCCCCTGCCATGAGCAGGGACACCTTCCACTATCCCAGGTTGCTCCAAGCCCCATCCAACCTGGCCTTGGACAATTCCAGAGATGGGGCAGCCACAGCTTCTGTGAGCAACTTCTGCTTCCAACAAACCTGAGAGATTCTGCAGGCAAGAGTGACCAAAAAATATGTTCCCTCACTGTTGTCAGTTGGCACATTTTTAGTTAACTCATTCCACTGACCTGTGAGAGCAGAGGAAAAGTTATAGTAGCTCCTCTCACTACACCAACGTTGGAAATGGGAAAACTGGGCTAACAGTAAGCGAAATAGGGAAGTGTCCCAGCTGTGGAGCCACCACCCCTCTCCAGACCACGGCCCTGGGTCCCACGGGCTCTGCAGCAGCACAGGCGCCCAGGGATGGGTGGCTGTAGGTGGAGCACAGGCAGTGAGCATAGAGCACACTCCCTGCACAGCACAAACACTGCAACATCCACCCACGGGGCACAGCCAGGGTGAGTCTGCTGGGGATCCTCCTGCAGCTGCCTCTGGGATAAGCACGTTGGTGTGTGAAGTGTGACACTGACTCTGCTGTGTGCATGCACTTTGTGTGAAAGCTGAAACTTGTGTTCTTTCATTCACCAGTTGACACTCAAGACACCAGTGCCTGGTGAATAATGGCTGTTTGGTGTGTATGGAATTGCCCTCTTAACTGGAATTCTGTGCTTAACTTCAGATATAGGGCAGCCACTATTAATAAAAATATGCACGGAACATTTCACGCTTCCACAGATGCCGAGGGGCTCTCGCTGCACTGAGGCTCAGGACACCCTTCCTATCAGGGTGGAAGGTGTCCCTGTCCATGGCAGGGGTTGGAATGAGATGGTTTTTAAGGTGCCTTCCAACCCAAACCACTCTGTGATCACCATCTCTCTCTTGGGACAGTTTGGATGGGCTGGGCAGTGAAGCCATTGATGCCTGGGCACAGCAATGGATCTGGACTCACCCACAGGGAGTTTGGGCACCTGCCTCCACAAGAGAGGAGCAGAACTGACACAGCCCAGCGTGGATCTAACCATGCACTGACCACTCTGCAAGGCTCCTGGAACAGTTTTTACTCCTAAGAATTACATAGATAAGTATCACTTATCACTGAATCCTTTAGGTTGGAGAAGACCTCTAAGATAGAGTCCAATCATTCCCCAGCACTGCCAAGGTCACCACTGCCCCATGTCCCCAAGTGCCACATCCACATAGCTTTGAAACCCCTCCAGGGATGGGGACTCCACCAGTGCCCTGGGCAACTGTGCCAGGGTCTGGACTACTCCTTCCATGAGGAAATTGTCTTTAATATCCAATCTAAACCTCCCCTGGTGCAGCTCGAGGCTTTTCCCTCTCATCCTGTCCCTCGTTCCCAGGGAGCAGAGCCTGACCCCCCCAGCTGTCCCCTCCTGTCACGGAGTTGTGCAGAGCCACAAGGTCCCCCCTGAGCCTCCTTTTCTCCAGGCTGAGCCCCCTCAATTGCTCCTCATAGGACTTGACTCCCCAAAAATATTAATCTGAAATTTTCTGGGTCTGCAGGGCAGCAATTAACATGATTTGTCTTTACTGATGCACAGGAGTTGCAGACACAATTCATTTGAGAAATCCAGAGGAAGGGACAATCCCACAGCTCAACAGCCAGGATAAAGCACTGCCCACACATTGCACTGTTCTATTAACAGATGTAAGGATTATTTCTGGACCATAGTCTAAAAAGAGCTTTTCTCAAGCTTTAAAGTGGATAAATAATTTTGTTTCTAATCTTTCCTGCTCAGTGCTGCCATTTTTACCTTCCTGAAGGGTGAAGGTGTGAACCAAGGCGGCAGCATTGGCCAGCTCAGTGAGAACTGCTCTGCAAACCAATATATGGAAATGTAGCCACAAGTGATGCTCAAATATAGTAGTTCACACTGATGCCACACCCTGGAGTTTCTGTTATTCACTTTACCACATCAAACTCCTGGTAAGTGTAAAAACATTGGTTTGGGGGGTCACTTACCACATCCATGTGTGTTAATTTAGCACAGGAACTGTTCAGAGACAGGGAAAACACACATACAACTCTTCACAGGTGAAAAATACTCCCACTCCTCCTCTGGAACAAGCAAGACCAGATCTTGCCTCTCTTAATTACCAAGAATTTGTGAACAAGCAGTACCTGGGGCTGTCATGCTACACCAGAGCCATGGTCACACTCACATTTAATATCCCTTATGTACAGGCTGGAAATATCACAAAAGGAAGAGGAAAAACACTCACAGAAGTCAAGTAATTCTGATTTTATATTCAGGCTTTGCAAATCAAGGATGTCCTATTTTTACTATTCATTCAAGGCAAAAGTCTACACAGGCATGTCAAAAGCAGGAATTGAAAAACAGTGAACACAACAGTCTTGAAAATACGTTTAATGTCTAATCTTATACAAAAGTGACAGCATTTTCAAAAAAATATCAAATCCTGTATTTATAGCTTCTCACTATCATACAGCAATATTTGTTTCATCTAAAGAAAATACAGCAGCAGGTGATAATCTATACTTTAAAGATGTGATTGCTTATATTTCGTATTGTAAACAAATGCAGTATGTCAACCTCAAAGCACAAGTCAAAACGAACTCCTCAGCAATTGAACTCAAAATGATGCATAGAAATGTACAAATTCCATTGCAAAAGCTTCAGGCCAGAAGTTGCTCACACTTGACATAACATGTGATAAAGTTACTACACGGTATATAGTGACACCTTGAGTTTTTACACAATAGATTAACAGGAATACCCTTTTCACTGCTATGCAAAGAACTCTGCTCACAAAAACAAAGGGGTTATGAAACAGTTTTCATGACCTCAAGAAATACGAATATACATTGAAAAACATCCCATATATATTGAATTTTAGCCTAAATGTTCCAGTAATAAATCCTGCCTATTTCAGGAAGAACCTAGAAGTCTAGTTACTTTTACAAAACCCCTTTCCAAAAATCATTACTTGCTACTTTTGCTTTATCCTTTCCTACCTCTTCCCATTCCCTGCAGAGACATATGGCCAGTGCAATTCCAACTGGAGTGCTGCTACTGCATGATCCATTCATTTGGAATAAATGTTTTTTTCATTACAATGATTTACAGTCTAAGGCTGCAGGTATTAAAAAAAAAGCACTTGAGCAAATGCAGTCAATGTTGCTTACGTTAATTTTTAATTAGTCTTGCCAAGTCTGCTTGGGGGGCAACTGGGTTTTTTTAAGGTTAGTGAAGCACTTTTGGCTCTTATTCCAAGGGTTAAGTTGCTGGGGTTTAAGTAGAAATGTTAAAAGTATTTTTGTTCAGCTCCAGTATTGTCTTCCTAAAACAAAAAAGAGACATTCCTTTGCTATCAGCTTTCATGACGTTGGATTAAAGCAGCCACAGCTCAGCTGGCTGTTTTCTCCTGCAAAAACACTGTAGGACTTTGCCATAAAGGCTATGACTACCCAGGAGCATCACCACCAGGTCACCCCATGTGCTTTTAGAGCGTCCATCACATGCATGCAGGAAGCCACAAAGGTACTGGAGGAGAATTAACTCGTGTTCACAGTTCCATGATACAAAGACTCCCTAATGAGCTACCATGTGAAGCAAAATCTGTTCCTAATTCTACCCACAGAGGCTAAGTCAGGAGATCCCCAGCTGGGGAGGAAACAAACTGTCCGTGGTCCAAGTGTAGGCCGTGAAGTACCACCAAGAGACGTGGCTGTGTCTCGGCAAACCCCTCGGATGTGCTTGGCACAGATATGGCAAGAACACGAAAACTTAGGGCAGTGCCCCTTGGGGGAGGCAGCTGCACAGCAGTGCACAGGCTTCCTGACATTCAATTCCTCCCAAATTCCACCTACTCGGTGAGGTATGCAGACACCCAGCTGGGAACAGGGGGCTGCTCCCAGGGACAGCAAACGAGATCCCCCTCGTGGGCAAGCGTGGCAACAAGGATCTCTGGTGACACAACTGTGCCAAAAACTGCTGGGAAGGGAATGCTCAGGTTGGGTTTTAAGCTCAAGTTCAGTTTCCAGGGACTCTGAAAAAGTCTGCCAGGTTTACACAACCCAGCAGCCAAGTCAAATTTGAAATGACTAGAACCCAGGTCAGAAATAGGGAAGTACCTACGTGGGGATCAGTTTCTCTTTACACAGACCAAGCCAAACTTCCAACCACCACAGAATGAGAACTGGCAACAGGATGTCCTCATTTGCATGCATAAAACTCACATTTTGCTGATTCAAAGTTAACTGCACATCCAGGTTATTTCACTTTCACAGGAATGCCTGTTTGTGAACACCAACAGTGTGCTGACAAGTCACACCAAGGCTTCCAAACGTGGCTCTTCTCCTCCGTAGTCCCAGACCGAGCAACTGGTTTGAGTATGTACAAAATGCTGAGAAAACCTTCGAGTTCACATGCTCTGTCTTGTTAGTTTGAATTACTGTAGCACGTTCAAAAATTAGGTTTCTTGACTAAAATGTTGAAACACTTTTCTCTATTGACTTTTTAGAATAACCTGAAAATAGACAAAATATGACTATCCATCCGTTCAATGACCAGCACGAGACTGGCAACAAGACTTAAAGCATTAATGGAAATTTAAGAATTAACTTTTTTTAATTCCGTGGGCCTGATTCTTTATAATCCTTACATGGCAACTCCCGTTTTTCCAAGGAATACTTGCCAACATAAGAACCACAGATGTGTTAGTTGATTTCTTCTCTTTGTATTTCACTTGATTAAACCAAATAATTATGCCAGCATATGAGCAAGGTAAATTGATGTAAACTGCTCCTTCATACCTCAAATGCACATACAAGAGGCAATAATCTTCACAGCCCCATACATTACTGAAACAAAAACTGTAAAAATCTCTGTAAGTAGTGGATGAAGGTGGAAAACTACAGTATTTTGTTGCCCAGAACGTATTCAGCGGTAAGGCTGCAAGAGACAATAAGTCATGGTCAATACAGGCTTTTCACACAGCAGTTCATTCACAGTTACAAATATTCTTAATTAATCCCAAATTCATCCTTATAATTTGTTATTCCCTCCCTACTGCCCTAGCAGTAATTTCTCCAGATTAAAGAGATTATTTTCTCTTTCAGAATTATTAGGAGGCTTTCCTCTTTTTTTGGTTTTTAGAGTATTTCCAAGCAGACCACTTGGAAGACCACTATAATGTGAGGCATGCTCCAATTTAACATAATTTCACCATTCTAGTATATTTAGTACTTAACAAGTTGCTCTTATCCCATGACTTGAGGAATAAAACAGGTGTGCTTAAACTCCTTACCTGCACTAGCAGGTCTTACGCTATTAAATTTCCCCACTTAAACGTGAAATATTTTAGACTAAATTGAGGTAATTAAATACTCACATGGGGACCACCAGGCATTGATGGAGCACCAGCAGGACCAGATGGCACTTGAAAAGGATTAGGGGGCGTAGGATATAGTCCTGGAGCTGGATATGATCCTGTGGGTGGAGGGAATGGCCCGGGCGGTGAAGGTCCCCACGTTCCAGGCGGGACTGTACCCCATGGCACTGTCGGCGCAGCCCCTGGAGTCTGGGTAGGAGCGGAATATGGCCCTGGGGGTGGATATGGCATGCTGGGAGCAGGATACTGCCCTCCCATTGTTGGTCCCCATGCTCCAGAGGGCATGGATCCCCATGGCCCAACAGGAGCAGGAGGTGCAGCTGGCTCTGTTGGACCTCCGTAAGGTCGTGGAAGCTCTGGAAAGGGCATATTTGGTGGAGGATACTGCCCTGGTGGGACAGGACCTGGCACAGTTGGGGGTGGATATGGACCACCAGGAGGAGGGCAGGAGGGTCCAGTAGGAGGAGGAGGAAATGGAGCAGGCGGTCCCGGGGGCATTGAAGGATACATTCCCGTTGGAGGAGGTCCGAAGGGCACGCTGGAAGCTGATGTGTTTGGTGGCAGTCCGGTTGGAGTCATAGGGGGGGCGCTGGGGTTATTCCAAGGGTTGGAAGCCGGCCAGCCCTGCGGAGGCTGCCCAGGCTGCTGGCCAGGCTTGGTGCTGCTCACTTTGGAGGTTTTAGCAGGCGACTGGTCTGGTAAAGCATCTGCCAACTGAAAGACAAAGCACCTGTGAGAACGGGACGTGCCCATCAGAGTTCCCAGCTGCAGACATCCCCCCACCATGTGGCTACATCCCAGCTGCTGGAGAGGGAGGAGAAGAGCTCTCGGTGGCTGCACAGAGATGATTACATTCATTTTTGTGCAGCTCCTATCACTAAGGCAGCAGAGGCATTCTGACAGGCTGCAGTTAGAAACACAAAAAGGCGACCTACCACACGGAACAACAGGCAACTGCAGCACAAACCTGAAAACATTTCCCTAAGATTTCCATTACAACTATCCTGATGCCATTAAAGCACAGCTCCTTTGTTAATGTCACAGGAGAGAACCCACGAGGCACCCAGCAGCTTCCGATGTTTAGTCCAGGGATTGCTACATCTATCCAAAAGGAAAACACCACAACCATGATTCAGAGGAAATCTCTCAGCTGTCAGCTCCCCTTTTCCTTCAAAAAACTATGTCAGCTTTTAGAATAACCAACACAATTGGCTGATCTTCAGGAAAGAAAAACTGTTACTTACCGAAAAATCATCAGTTCCAGACATTGTGCTGAAAAGTAAGGTAAGATAAAGTGAAATTTGTTGAAAATAATAAAGGTATTTTTAAGCAAGACTTCATGAGACGTCTACATTTGTCTCATTTGGAGCACAGCAAGTGCTGGACTGGCAGCACTTCTTGGTGCCTTGGTTTCAGAGCCTCTGGCTCACACCAGCTCCTGGAGCACGGATCAGGTTATCAGTGCCCGTGTCTGCTGCGCCACCTGTGCCCAGCTGTTGCTTTGGGGATCCCCAGGTAGTGAGATAATAGGAATAAATTTCCTCTCTGTGTTTTAGCCCTGGGTTTGTGGCTGTCCCAGCTGCCTCCCTGTACTCATAGAGCAACCCAAACACCTTTCTCTGGATAAAGTTCCCATGAAAAGGAAAGTCCTGAGCCTCCATCTGCGTCAGCTCAGACAGGTGTGACACAGAACATAAATGGGTCACACTGCAATAGGAAAAAATATTTTAAGCATTCATATGGAACATATGGAGCCTGCCCAGACAGGGATGCCTGGGAAGGATTCCAGGTGTTTTCTAAACTGGGATTTGGAAAAGGTATAGCAGGACTCTTATGGGTGAAGTCAATGCATCTAAACCAAAACGTGATTAAATCAGAGAATCATGGAATTATTTGGGTTGGAAGGGACCTTAAAGATCACATAGTTCCAACCTCCTGTCATGGGCAGGGACACCTTCCAATCCCATCCAGCCTGGCCTTGAACTCTTACAGGGATGGGGCAGCCAAAGGTTTTCAGGGAAACCTCAGCACCCTCAAAATCAAGAATTTCCTCCCTGCCCTCTGGCAGTGGAAAACCATTCCCCCTTGTCCTGCCACTCCAGGGTCCTGTTCCCAGTCCCTCTCCAGCTCTCTTGGAGCTCCTTTAGGCTCTGCAAGGGGTTCTGAGTTCTCCCTGCAGCCTTCTCTCCTCCAGGCTGAACGCTCCCAGCTCTCCCAGCCTGGCTCCGGAGCAGAGGGGCTCCAGCCCTCAGAACATCTCCATGGCCTCCTCTGGACTTGCCCCAATAGGTCCTTCAGCCGTTGGGGATCTCAGAGCTGGAATCCCCACACAGATCTTATGGCCAAAAACAAAAGAGCTACAGTTTGCTGATGGTTTATCCTCCAATTATTTCAGAACACATCAAGGGCAGAGGATGCTCTTATTTACCTACAGAGGTGTCACTAACACGTATCCAACTTCCAACCTCTCCACACTCCCAAGCAGCACTGAAAATACAGCCCAGTGACCCATATTAAGAAATAACTGGAGGTGAGGAACTGTTAAAAAGGTCACCAAGAGCAGCCAGAAAGTTGTAGGAGCCAGAAAGGAATGTAAGAGGAGGAAAATGTAAAAGAGAAGTCAAGAGTACAAATACTACTGTGAAGTTAATTCCTACAAAACACAATCCTTGTATTCCCCTTGCTGATGGTGAAGAACTGACTTCTAAGACAGAGAATGGTCTCAGGGACAGAGGTCTGTACACAAAGCCCTGATCAAATAGGTTTATAGTTTCCCTTATATTGAAACACTAGTTTTAGTGGATTTTAAGGATTCCTTTAAAAAATTAAAGTTTTAGTTAAGGGAAAGGGGTTTAGTTAGAATTAACCAGGGTAGGCAGCTGTACAGATAGTCTGTACTGAAAATAATTAATGATTAGTTAAGAGAAACTGGACTTAGATAGCAATCTCAGATTCGGAAAATTGATTACTTGTCATCTATGTTTGCTTAGCTGTGCTTGCAACTAGGAATAAGACAACTGACAAATGGACCTAAAGAAATCATAAACAATTGAGAATTAGTGCACCTAGAAGCCCATTCAAGGGTCACAGATAAAAGGAAGTGGAGTGACACCAAGAATCATTAATATCAAAGGTGAAAAGTTTAACGTGAGGAAGATGCATTTTACTTCATCACTTTGTGCCCACTCTCCAATAAAAAGATCACTGACCCAAACCAAGGAAGTCACCAACATGCTTAATAAGTATTCGAGTTCATTTCAATACGAAGCAGGGATGGGAGGTGTTATTGTAATTGCATTATGGATATTCAATACTTTTGTAGATAAATAGACTTTGCAGTGATCTGTAACTTTGCAGCATGGTCTGGAGGTGACTCCTGTGCTGCCTGATGTTGAATAAACAAATCACTTTCTAACTCTAACAGTTGGAGAGTTTTTGCCCGGTGTGAGTTGAATATCAATATTAGATTGATATTCATATTTAATAAATCAATATCAATATGTATTCACATGATTTGCATTATATTATTTATACAGTCTTCTCTGCATGGTAAATTTATTATTATCTATGCAATTTCCTTATCCTAGGACAGTTCTGGATCAGAACAAGCAGCCATTCAGCTCAGCATCCCATTTTATCTTAACAATGAGCAGTAGGGAAGAACAAGAACAGCAATGACACTCACCCCACCACTTCAATGATTCCATGCTCAAACACTTCCTAAGCTGTAGACAATTTCTATGGAGTAATAACCCTCAAATAATTCCTTTTTTACTAACACATCCAGTTTCCTCACTCAGCTGAGGGGATGTCTCATTTGCCCACTTCAATGTTGTTCCTACAACACCCACTGGCTAGGAACTCCACAGGCTGCTATTTGTTGCACAAAAGCCACCTCCTTTTTTTGTTCTAAACCTGGATTTTACCAGTTTCACTTGTTGCTCCTCCATTCTTGCAGCTGAGGAAATCAGCAAGTCTATTCTTATCCACCCTGCCTGTGCTGATTATTATCCTACAGACTGTTAGCATTTTCTTTCAGCTGTCCCTTCTCCAGGCTGAGCTCCAGCTTATTCCCCTGACCCTTGTCCAGCAGCTATTCCATACCTTTGATTATTCTCCCTGCCTCAATTTGAGGCTTTTCCAAGTCTTTTGTATCTTTTGGGATGAATGGCAAGAAAGAACCGCAGAGAATTGAAGATGTGGGATAGCCATTGATTTATACAGTATCATAATTATGCTCTGGTTTGTCTTCTATTTCCTTCCTAATATTTCTTAATTTTTCAGCTGCTTTTTGATCCCTATGGAACTGACACTTCTGTGGCAATATTTCACTCCTCAGTGTCAAGGGTCAGCCCAGCATTTTATATGTGAAATTATATGCACCACTCTACATTCATCTCCTCTGAATCACAGCAGATTTATTGCCATTGAATTATTTCTGCCAATTTATTACCTAATCCTTACTTTCCTGAATGGCTTTGTATCAACAAGACACTGCTCATCTCATTTCCCAAGTTATTTATGACCACCTGGAAGAACCCAGACCCCTGTGGAAACACAGTGAACTTTTCAAGGTACACCTAATAATTTAAATAACCCTTTTAAGAAATACCTAGTAACTTAAATAAAACCTTTTAAGAAACACCTAATAATTTAAATAAGCCTTTTAAGAAATAAGTATCTACAAAGTTGGTGGCATTCAGTGCCTAACTGCATGAATACAAAGGTTTGTTAAAACTCCAGCATTAATTCATAACAGCAGCAGTTCTTTCAAGTGAGTTCTTTCACTCTTTGTCTCAGATGAGGAACATGTTCAGATCAAGGATTATTTGCTTAAAATTGAGAAACCAACTGAACTACATCAGGGAAGTGGTTTCTGCTTCTGTTAATAACAGCTCAGCTGTTGACATATCTACCAGAAACTCAATTTCTCTTCAAGAAATACCTCTTCTGCTAAGAATTCATTAATTTTTGCAATTAACCACACTCAATAATAATAACTTGGCAGGTGCTTTTCGGTGGTACTGTAGTTCAATTTACCTCCATGGACAGAGAAGCTATCTAATATAACTCCAAAAATAAAGGAAGTCAATAATTAATATAGAGATAAGTACAAAAAAACTTTTACAGAAGTGCACAGGTAATAATAATAATCATCAATATCAGGTTATCAAAAACCACCACCAAAACAGGTCAAGAGAATCCTCATTTCTTTAGGCAGATGGAGAGATGGGATAAGACCAACTGAAAACCAGATCTATAACAGATTGAAAAAAGTCCCCAGAAGAAGCTGGAACATTTGCTGCGAGGGAGAGAAGGAAGAGAAGAAATGAAACTAAAGGAGAACTCAGAAGAAAATCCTGTGATCTGTCACAAAAGTGTCAGGGAGGAGTAAATTCAAGTCAAGCAGTGGGTGAACACAGTTGAAACAGGCCTGTTTCCTAAATATCAACTAATATCTCCAATATTAGTTAGCAAATCATTACCAGATATTTTGTGCCATGAAAATGAAGGGAACAATTCTGCTGCATGATTTATGAAGAAAAAAAAAAAAAAGTAGTTAAGCATAGCTTATAATGAGATTTAGTGGCTTTTTTACTTTGGCAAGCAGACAAGAGCAACATTTGTTGGCAACATTTGGGATAACTGAGCCCATGCCAAGCATGTCAAGGATCCTCTTGCAGACAGGATGGCCTATTTCAGGGATGTTTTTTAAACAGACATTTAATCTGGGTACTGCCACCTTCATTTCATAAAAAAGAAACTGAAATTACCCTTAACATTCAGACAAAATATGAACTCATCTGTACTTAAATCTGGAATCTATATTCCATTCAGGTTGTTCAACGCTAGTTGAAGAATTCCAGTCAAAACCTTACAGGAATATCAATTATATTAATACAATTATTGCCCAAGGCATTCACATGCTCACAAATCAGACTTAGAGACAGTGTCAGACAGAAGATCTCCAAGTAACTAAATTTTAAAGTCCCTGCTGGTCACAGGTGGGCTCAAGATTTTAGAAAAGACCCCACACTGAATGGTGGCTTGATGGGATTTTTAGAGTCATCAGAATTACTAAATGGACTCCCAAATGAACCAATTATCTCTGGAAGCCTTCCTAGTGCACAAGCATTGATATGAGCAGAGAAAAACCCATTCATGTAACAGACATTCATTCTGCTACATTTAAACTCTACTCCAAATTATCTTCCCTGCAGTTGGAAGGAAGAAAGAGCAAATGGAAGGAGGGTTCAGGAGTTAAAATCATTTGGCAAGGAGCAGAAAGACAACAGAGCTGGCAGCATTCGAAGTGAAGTCCTGCTTGCATCCACTGTGCTGTAGGATAAGATTTCCTTTGTTTTCCGAAGGCCAACGCCCCTGGAAAAATCTCTGCCTTTCCAGAAGCCCAGAGCCTGCCAGCTCCAGCTCTTCTGGTCAGGGCATCACCTCTCAGCCAGCTCTGAGCACAAAAATGGCCAAAAGCACGAAACTGAAGTGAGGGATGGAGAGGGATGATCGACGCCTGCAAAAAAAGGCTGCCAGGAGCTGAATCCCTCTCAGCCTTTATCCTGAAGAGCCATGAGAGGATGGAAGGACTTCACTGTACCTGCCCAGAAATTATACCCTGCAAAACCTTCAGGCTTCCTGGATATCCATGAGCTGCTCCCAAAAATTACTAGCAGGTAGGAGAGATGAGCAAGGCTGCTGGGCTCATGCTGCACTGGGAAGAGAGAAAGGCTGGGAAGCACAACTCCAACACAGCTCTGGCAGGAGAGCTCTTCCAACAGCATTCACAACCAACTGGTGACTTTCAGAGAGGTCTGTGAAACGCTCGTTTCTGGAAGCGTGGTGCTACGTGTGCTGTGCTAAATCTGTCCTACTAAACAGCTTCCACAACAAACCAGCTCCACGGTGGTTTTTTGAGCACTAAACCCTCTTGGACTGCATCCATCTCACTGAAACTATGGGTGTAGTAGCAATTTTTCCCATGCTTTTGCCTTTCCTGGCTTTTATCCACCATCAGTCCTTACAGACTCTCATCAGGAAGAGCTGTCCAAAGCACTTTTTCTTCCTTACCCAAAACTAAGCATCAACTGCTTTCCTATTTTTTTTTGAGTTGTGTGACATTTTTCCAACACTTGACGTGCCAGATTTAGTTCTTGTCTCCAAGATCATCTTTCAAACACAGAAAAAGGTTTTCTGGATGCAACAGGCTGTGCTGCATTTCCACTGGGTGGCACGGCTGCCTCGGCAGAGAGGTTCCTTTGTCACTCTAACATGACTAATTCCTACCAGCATAACCTCATCTACAACAGGATTTCTGCCCACATAAGTGTAACTACCCAACATAGCACACAGAGAAAATGGAAGAGACACCAAATCTTTGACAGCTTCTAAATGTTTTCTAAAATATGCAAATTCCTGCAGCTTCAGGCATTAAATATCAACACTTCAGAGCTGGCCTTTACAGAATCCCAGAATGGTTTGGGTTGGAAGGGACCTTGAAGACCATCTCATTCCACCCTCTGCCATGGGCAGAGACACCTTCCTCCACTAGGCCAGGTTGCTCCAAGCCCCATCCACTTCCAGGGATGGGGCAGCCACAGCTTCTCTGGGCACGCTGTGCCAGGGCTCACCACCCTCACAGCCAAGAGTTTCTTCCCAATATCCCATCTAACCCTGCCCTCTGGCAGTGGGAAGCCATTCCCCCCTGTCCTGTCACTCCATGCTCTTTTAAACAGTCCCTGTCCATCTTTCTTGCAGACTCTCTTCAGGTACTGGAAGGCCACAATTAGATCACCCCAAAGCCTTCTCTTCTCCAAGCTGAACCATCCCAACACTCTCAGCTTTTTCTCACAAGAGGAGTTGTTCCAGCCCTCTGATCATCTTGGTGGCCTCCTCTGGCTCTTTCCCCATCTTTAAAGCCTCTCCAGTGCTCACATACCATAAAATAATTTGGTGTGCCCTGGGTGTTTATGTATTAGGAGAATAAAGTTAATTGACAAACTAAACCAACAACTACATCTTCAGCAGCTATGAGAGATGTGGGGATATTTCTGCCCCTTTCCCTGTCTTTTTTTTTTTCAGATTTTCAGGACAGATTTCATTAAGGCTGACAACCAAATTGTGGTATTTGCTATAAATTACTACCAAAAAGAAAATGATTCTTCAAAACAGAGGTCCAGGCAGTTTCCAAGACCTGTAAAACACAAAGCCATAAGGATCTGCGACCTGTGCCAGCTCCTCACCCTTGTCAGGCCATTCAGTTCCACAGCTGCCTCCCCACCAAGGCCAGGCCTGATGCCTTCATCTGGTCCCCAAAGGCAGCCAGATGGCCTCACACCCTGCAGACACAGATCACAAGGAGGTGCCTTGTTTGTGTGCCAGCTGTGACACAAAGTCAGGGCAGAACAGAGAGCCTCCCCTGCCAAAGATTCCTCCTGTCCACACCACCCAGCCCTGGGAATCCTGAAAAAGATGTATTAGTCCAGTAGCTCATAATTATAAGTGATCTTTCAGAGTTGCCTCTAAATTATCTTGAGAGCTACAGAGCCTCACATCACAGAATCCCAGAATGGTTTGGGTTGGAAGGGACCTTAAAGCTCATCCCTTTCCACCCTCTTCCATTGGCAGGGACACCTTCCACTCTCCCAGGTTGCTCCAAGCCCTGTCCAACCTGGCCTGGAACACTTCCAGGGATAGGGCAGCCACAGCTTTCCTTGGCAGCCCCTGTTCTCCTCTCAGGCATTATCAGCTTAATTATTCTAATTGTTTAAAGTGAAATAAACACACTGACTCTGAGGAGTGACTATCAAACAGCTTCCCAGCAGGGTTTTGGTGTGTCACTCTCTAACAAAAACACCAAACCCGTGTGTCACATTCCAGCTGTAACCTCACCTCTGACACACAAACCCACACACCTCTCTGCTCTTTAGCAGAGGCTCTTTCACAGGAAAACCGCTTTTCAGGATTCACACCTGGCACCTTTCTTCATCTGGCACTGGTAAAATGCACTTAAATGAACTCAAGCTTCAAGAATACCCAAACTGATTCCAGGACTGGCCCTGACATTCCCCACAGATTTTTCCTTTAGCCATTGATCTCTGCAGGTCCCGGGAAGGGCAGTTTCAGGGTGTGTCATTCTGGTTTCAAAAAGATAAAGCAGCTACTTTTGTTCTTACACACCACCGGCAACAAGGCAAAGTACCATCAGATCAGCACCGTTTTCCACGGAATTCACCTGGAAACAAGTTTTCCGTCAGAAACAAAACCTGTCAGGCGGGCTCGGGAGGCACAGATACCGCACGGTGCTAGCCCTCCCCTGCAAGTCAGCTGCCTTAAATACGTTAAAACTTGATAAACCAACTTCTCATCAACTCTGAAAAACAAGCTTTCCTGAACCCTTCTTTAGAGAAGAAGCTTTAAGTTAAAGCCACTATATGCAATCCACGCTCATTGATTAACAGACTACGACCACGCAACACAAAAA
>VZRF01010168.1:400210-427814 GCA_013396875.1 Vireo altiloquus
CCCCCCCCCCCGCCCCGGCCCCCCCGGCCCCCGCCACAAGCGACCCCCGGTGCTGTGCAGGGAGCAGCACCGCCCGCCCCCCGCAGGCGGGGCGGCACCTCCGGGATGTCTGAGGCGCGGCCCGGCGGCTCCCCGGCCGCAGCCCCTCCGCCCTCCCGCGCTCCCCGCGGCGGCGCAGGGCCCGTGCTGGCGGCGGGGCCGGGTCGCGGTACCTGTGCGGGNCCCTACGGCCGCCGTGTCACTGGCACCGCCCACCCCGGTGCGGACGCGCCCCCTCCGGGCATGCACCGCGCGTCACGGACCGCGCCCACCCCGCCCGGCCACGCCCCACCATGGCCCCGCCCACAAATATTGCGTCACAGACCACGCCCCTCCATCATTAGGCTCTGCCCCTTTCCTCCCAGAACAGCCGCGCGCTCTGTGTGAGATCACGTGACAGCAAGCTTGGCCCCGCCCCTGCCCGGCGCGCGACATCCCCCTCCAGTCACGTGATGCTTTCCCTGAGGGGCGGGCGCGGCCCCTGAGGGGACTCAGCTCGGGTCCCCCTCGCGATGTCCCTCGGGCTCCGAGAGCTGCTCTTACAAAGCGTTTCACCACCATTTTCACCACTTTCATTAATAAAAAAAAAAAAAAGTAGTTGCTTGATTTGTCACCCCCCTCCTCCGTGAGACAAAAACTGCGCCGTGCAGTTCAGGACCAGCAGCAGGAACCAGCGAAGCAAAACGCTTACGTTTCTGTCCCTTCAACGGAAAAAAAAAGTCGAAATATTCTTCGTGTAAAAAAAAAAATCAATTTAACTACTAAGAAACTAAAATACTGTTCCTGTGTACAAGCTAAATTGCCATAGATGGTTCCAGTAAAAGCTCCAAGAACATTGATTTGTTTAGAGCTGCAGCCAACAGCTGCCAGCACAAATGCTTCAGTAGAAGCTGCACAACTCCTGTCATGTTTAACAGTGTAATTAATAATCATATAAACAGTGTAATTAATAATCATATAAACAGCTAATTCGCATGGATCTATATGACTGCTAAAAATCCAATTCTGATTTTCTTCTCGCCCAGTCAGAACATATGAAGGCGATCTTGACAGCTCCAACAATTCCACCACGTTCCTGAGAGCCTCGTCCAAATTCTCTTGAGCTCTGTCAGCCTTGGGGCCATGACCACCGGCCTGGATTTCCCCTCAGCTTGCACAAAATCCCACCAATTTTTCATTTTAAGTTATCCCAAATCCTCCAGTTTTGACGTTTCAAACCTAAAGCTGCACCTGAAATCTGAATTTTCCCTTTGCTCTCTCCCTGTGTGCCTCCCTGTCCCCAGCCCCCCGTGGCAGAGCCCAAACGCTCAGTGTGGTTCCCTGCCCTGCCCTTCCCAGCTATGGCACTAATCCTGAGCCTTTCCATGCCCGGATAATTCCGTTAAACTCAGCAGAAATGCGGGCACAGGCGATGCCCAGCACATGCCGACCCGGCCGCTGGCGCCCTTCCCTTGGGAGTGAGCGTCTATTTGTGCTTTTCAAGGTCATTATTCAGCCGTTTCTGTAGTAATGGGGAAAAGCAGGAGCAGGAGCAGGAGCTGGGCGCCGGCAGCCCAGAAACCGCTGGTGTCCTGAGCTGCACTCTCAGGACTGTGAGCAGCAGTGAGAGGGAGGAAATCTGCCCCTCTGCTCCGCTTTCCTGAGACCCCACTGCAGTGTTGTGTCCAGCTCTGGGGCCCAAAAAATCAGAAGGAGGTGGAGCTACTGAAGCAAGACCAGAGGAAATCATGAAGATGCTCCAAGGGCTGGAGCCAGGCTGGGAGAGCTGGGGGTGTTCACCTGGAGAAGAGAAGGCTGCGGGGAGAGCTCAGAGCCCCTTCCAGAGCCTAAAGGGGCTCCAGGAGAGCTGGAGAGGGACTTGGGACAAGGGCCTGGAGTGACAGGACACAGGGAATGGCTTCCCACTGCCAGAGGGCAGGGATGGATGGGATATTGGGAAGAAATTCTTCCCTGTGAGGGTGATGAGGCCCTGGCACAGGGTGCCCAGAGAAGCTGTGGCTGCCCCTGGATCCCTGGAAGTGTTCCAGGCCAGGCTGGATGGGGCTTGGAGCAACCTGGTTTAGTGGAAGGTGTCCCTGCCCATGGCAGGGGGTGGAACAAGATGGTTTTAAGGACCCTTCCAACCCAAACCATTCTGAAATTCTATGGTAGCTGTAACAGGCATGAAACTGCAATATTTTTACTGATTAATTTTCACAATTACTACCAAAACTAAATGGACATTTGCTCTAGCCCCCACCCCATAAGGACATGCCAACCTACCCTCTGAATTTAAATAAAAGCCATGGAAAATTTAGGCTGACTTCACAGGCTCTTTCACAATTGCTTTTCTGAGTCCGGCGATCACTGGGAGTTCCTGTAGGAACAGCCCTTTCCGCATGGCCTCGTTGGGAGAAATGAGCAAATAAGAATGGAGTCAGTCCTCCTCCCAGCTGTGTTCAGGGCATCTTTGCTTTTCCACGCTTGAAAGGACAGCGCCATGGGCAGCTGCTGCCGTGTCCTAGGCTGTCAGTGGTGACAGCAGGAGTCCCCAGAGCTTGACGTTTCTTCCTGAGCAATCTGGTAGTTAGAAACCTTAATTAATGAGCAAACATACAGCCGACAATGGTGGTGATGTCTCACTTTAAATATCATACTGGGACTGCAATAACACTTTTAATCAATAATCTCACCAGCCAGCCTTACCGGGCTTCACATTAGGATCACACAATATGTAGAAGCAGGAAAGGATGATGGATTTTTGAATTTTTTCCCCTCCTTTGGGCAAATGCACCTCTTCAGCTGTGTTTATGTATATGCTGAAGGCTTTAAAAAGAATCCCAGAACAGTTTGGGTTGGAAGGGACCTTAAAGCCCATCTTGTTCCCACTCCATGCCACGGGCAGGGACACATTCCGCTAGCCCAGGTTGCTCCAAACCCCATCCAGCCTGGCCTGGAACACTTCCAGGAATGAGGCAGCCACAGCTTCTTTGAGCAGCCTGTGCCCACATGGAATTTACATTCAATTGATTCATCTTAATGCCAGAAACAGGTCTTGGGAGGGACTAACACCGAGCCCTGGCCACATCCTATTTGAAGATGTTACTTTGCACACTAAATTATGTAATGAAAGAAACGTTGGGATGAAATTGTGAATTTAAATTATTCAGAAAGGCTGTTTGGAGTAATAATGTGAGGGCAGTTCTTTATTGCAGGCCTGCATTGCAGAGCCTGCGCTGCTGCCTGTGTGCTCCAAGTATTGGCTACTCTGTTTTTAGCTCAGCTTCATGTAAATATTTGGGTTGGACGGAAGCTCTGCTCCGACCTCTGTCTCAAAACAGGGATAGCTGTGAACCTTGTCTGCACGAGTTCTGAGCGTCTCCAAAGTCGGAGATTGCTCAACCTCTCTGGATGTTCCATCCCTAAATACAGCCCCTGTGAGTGCTGCCATTATTCCCCGAATCCCGTCAGACTTTCCCTTGCTGTACTTGTGGCTTGTCCTCCTGCCATGTACCTCTGCCCACTCAGTGCCACCCGCCTGCATGGCTGGAGACTGCCGTGAGGTCCTTCCTACCCTCTCTCCCAGCTCAAAAATACAATTTGCACAGCCTTTCTTCATGCTCTGGCCCCCAGCTGTGCCAGTGGCCCCTGCTGAACTCCCTCCGGTTTCAGCATCTCTCTTGTCTTTCAATGACAAAATTGGGCATAATTGCCTGCCTCAGCCTTTGTTTTGGGGTAAAAGACCAACAGACAATACTTAAATTGTCCGATTCAGTACTTTTCAGGGACAATAACACAGATCTCGAGTTGTGACAGGCATCAGAGGCAGGGAACTTTATCGCGCCTGGAGGGCTGCTCATGCCGTGAACAGTAAATTCAAAGGAACAATAACAATATCTTTGTTGTGCCTCCCTTTTACATCAGCCAGTCAGGAGGAACAACACACAGTGGAGGCATCACTTTGCCATCCAACCCAAAAATAAAGGGGTTTTTTTAACAAGTTTAAAATTCTGGAATGTAACGTCAGCTTCCATTAAGAAAATGCCAGTCTCTTGCTGATGAGCCGGAACAGTGAGATATAAGATATTAATCTTCAGTTCCAGTGTTGATTCTTACAGGGCAATGTCACTCGCTTTTCTATTCATGCCTCAGTGTGCTCTGCGAACATCAAGCGCTCTGAAGAATTAGCTGAGCCACCCTGAAGCTAGATTTTAAAGGATACCAGATGGTATGTTCAATGCATGTGGTAAGCTTTTATATGCTTTTCCCCTATGGCCAATCTCTGACTGATCATTTATTTCAAAACTCTCATAAAATAAATCACTTTGAAAACGACGCTGTCTCTAGTTAATAAGTGCTCTTCCTCAAAGCAGAGGCTTGTTGCCATGAAGATAAAATCATAAAACTGGTTCAAAGTGCATCGGGATGGCAAATTCACCCTATTGAGGAGAGGAGATAAACTGGATTGAACTGGAAAGGAAGCGTAGCTGTCTGCTTGTTGTGAAATTATGAGCAGGTGAACTGTCATTAAAGATACTTCGACAGCCACTTTGGTACTAACACATGAGCATTCTGTGACAAGGAGTGAATTTTTTGGGTACATTTTCTTCCCGCAGTGGTGGATGTGTAAAGCCTTGATCATGTGTCAAGTTACTGTGTGAGTTTGTTTTCAGGTTTTGGAGTTAATGATTATGTCTGGCAGCAGAAAACAGAGCTCTCTTCACTTTTTTTTCTTCTTTAGTGAATAAGAAGTAGGAAAGAAGTAGGAAATTCCTCCACCTCATCATCTGTCCTCTCAGAGAGGTGTTCACCTTCTCCTCACCCGCAAATTGAGAACCACAGTTTCCTGGTGCAATCCAAACCTTTGTCACTACTCTCTGTCATGGAATCACAGAATCATTTATGTTGGAAAAGACCTCCAAGATCATTGAGTCCAACCTGTGACTGTCACCACCTTGTCAACCAGACTGGAGCACTGAGTGCCATTCTCTGAACACCTCGAGGGACGATGACTCTACCACTTCCCTGGACAGCCCTTTCCAGCATTTAACCATCTATGAAGAAATTCCTTCTGATGTCCAAAATTCCTTCTGATTCCTCCTGATCTCTTCCTGCCCTTCCCCTTTGCTCCACATGCCTGATCCCGGAGCGTGGCTCCCAGCATGGTGTTGCAATCCTCGCAGCCTCTCAATGAGTTGTGTGACATTTGCTATCTGGCTGACAGCCATGGCTCCAACCAGCAGATGATAATATAGAATTATGGCCCTTCATTCTCTGAAGGATCATGTTTTCAAGAGCTTAGTACTGTGGAGAAAAAGCTGGAAAATTTCTTTATCCAAAAGCTTGAAAAGCAGATAAAAGGATCCCTTATTTTATTTCACTCTGATGTTGCAACTGTAAACGAAGATTTTTTTTTTGGAGAGGGAGGAGGAGGAGGTGAGGAATAGCTGGCTGTGGAAGTTTTGCCCTGTCAGTGAGGGCAGAGCTGATTTTCCCTGTGGCCCAGATGCTCTGACAGATATAAACACGCAGGCACGTTCACACATCCCTGGCGGTGTCATTTTAGAATAGTCACAGTGGGACAGCCCAAAGGTCCAGCTGGCCTCCTAACTGTGGGCAACACCAGCTCCTCAGGAAAAGGAGAAAGACAAGGAATGTGGAATGGTCCTCCCCTTGCCAAACCTCCAGGCCCCTGGCAATTGGCACTCTGGGGTTACATCTGCAGCAGCAACCGTGGGAGACCCACCCAAGGCAAGGCTGTGTAACCATTTGTACCATGGGATGCCTGCTGGTGATCTCTGCTGTCCTGTGAGCAGCTCCCAGCAGGACGGATGTGCCTGGATTGCTAAAATCTCAATCACTCCATTTTTCATCACTTCCCTGTGACACCATTTGTGGCTGTATCTTCGTGCCTCGTTTTTATCTTTCTGTGTTGGGATCCATCTGCTCACTGAGAGATGCTTCCATGCTCAGGCACTTTTCTCTGCAAACCTCTGAGGGCCTTTGAGGTCTCTGGTTTTGCACAGAGCCTTGGGGACATGGGTTAGTGGTGAATAAGGCAGTGCTGGGGTAATAGTTGGACTCAATGATCTTAGAGCTCTTTTCCCACCTAAGTGATTCTAGGATTTTATACATGAAATTAAATGCTCGGTACCAAGTTGTTCGTGTCTCTAGTTCAGATGTGTATTGATGGTGTGGCCATACCGGCAAGGTCAATGCTCCACTGATGGGTGCCAAAGAACACATTTACAGGCAAATGGCTTGTAGTAATGCAGGGAATGAGGCACGGAAGGATCGTTTGAGCTCGTGAAAGATCTCTAAGTCATTGACGTGACAAAGGTGCTACTGAAGGGCAATGTGATGAATTATCGACAAGAGTATTGAGTAAAAAACACTCTGTGCAAAGTGTTACATCCGGAGCTGATCCAGGGGGGCGTGGCAGCATGGGCTGAGCTGCGTTCTCCGCTTTCCTGATGTTCTTCTGTTAATTTCAGTAGTTTTAGGAATCTCTCAGAGTGGGAGAATTTTCCCCTAACATTTCTTTGCTGAACTGGGTGGGCGTTTACCGAGTGCCTGGTGCAGCTAATGGAGTTTTTTCTATTTCAGTGCTCAGTTTTGTGTCTTACCTCTACTCTCCCTGCGCCGGGCTGGGATTTGATGGCTGCAATTCCCTTGTCAGTTTTGGGTTACCCCATCAAAAAAACCAGAATTTCACCCACTGCAACTTCAAACAGTTAAATCTTGTCCCATCAGCGAATAGCCATTTAATGCTCCAAGAAATTCTATGGGAATAACACCCATGCTATTCCTCCTCCTTCTCCTCAGCTTTCAGGCCCTGATTAAGCAAATAGCTTAAGTGCCGGGCTGAAGTGGTGCCTTTTAGCTGCTAATGCCATGCAAAAATACCCCGAGAATAAAGCAGTTTTCATGATCACTGTTAAGAATCCGCTTCCTTCTTTGGGTCTTATTTTTCCATCAGCCTGCTGGAAGAGTACAGCCAGAAAACGGATTAGCCCGGGAAGGACTTCTCAACTAATAAACAAACTGCAAATACACTTCTTAGGCGTATTTTAGGTCAAATGGATTTGTCAAGTCAATAGTCACCCAACTATGAAGGAGTCCTATAAATAAATGAGACTTATATATATTTTTAATATCTGCCTGACAGAGATCCTTTAAAGTGCAAATAGAGCTGGAATTAACGGAAGTCAAAATCGTTTCCAGAATCATTAAAAAAAAAAAAAAAAGGCAAAAAAACCCCAACGATTTGAACTTTTTAACCTTGGGGTTGTTTCCAGCCACATCTCTCACAATGATAATAAATTCAGAAAATTTCATGAAAATCTCTATTCTTTGGACTCTTGAGGGATTTAGCATAATGTTCTCAGTTCCTCTTTCTCTTATGAAAACAGGAAGAAATTATGCAGGGTAGTAGCTGTTTAAATACTCGAAATTCTCCCTGGGGAGAATTAGAGCCATTTCAGTGATAAATTGCAAGTGAGATAACGGAAGGTTTGGAATGAGCCTGCTCCAAACTTCGCCTCCAAGCTTCTTCACTGATTTCAGGGCTTTTTGGATGAGGTTTGAGATGAGAAAGTCTCAACCCTGATGAATTTGAGTGGCAGGTTTGTCTTTGTGCAGGTTTACCTTGGGGAATTCTTGTTTAAGCGGGGCAAAATAATGTCAACCCAGCACCGGATTTTTTTTTATTGCATGGAAATCCTACATCTAGAATTCATCGCGAGTCCTCCCAGCAGCCAGGATGCTCTTCCCCCACCAGAGCAGAGCCTTACAGCTCCAGGCTGTGAGTGAGCATCGTACCTCACCTCAGCTCTCCCTGCCTGGGCCAGCGCTCCTCCTCCAGTGAATGTTTGCAATATCGTCTGAAGAAACAGATTCCAAATCCCCACCGTAAGCTCTTTGCCCACCCCCAGGGGCGAAGGCATCCTAATTAATTAGCAGGAATACTCCTCTCTACAGCCGCTTAGAAAGCAAAGGGGCTGACTGTTGTGATAAAAGTGCACGGCAAAACATCCCGGGCTCAGCTCTAACAGCATCGCAGGGATCTGAGGACATAATTGCTTTGTTATTTTCGTGCTCCCCAGGGCTGTGCTGGAGGCAGTTTAGCAGAACGGGCACTTAAAAAGTGCCTCCAGCAAACTCCGCTCCCCGCTGCCTGCTTTCCCAGATCGCTTGTTGCCTTTGCTCCGCTTGGCAGGAGCTCGTTTTCCTCCTCCTCCTCCTCTGGGAAATTCCCGTCCTTTGATTCCCCATCCCATGACTGCAGCCCGGCCTTGGTTAATGCACTGCTGCAGAGCCCGCCCGCCTCCACCACCGCTCCTGGAGCCATCTATTGTTTCCTCTTCGGAATTTCTTCGGGACGTGGAGCATCTCCTTGGTTTGGTTTCGGGGTCGGCACCGAGCGCCTATTGCAACACAAACAACATGAATAACAGTTCCTCGGTGATATTCCAGCCCGGTGTCACAGCGCCCAGGCCGGCTGGTGACCTGAGAGAACCAGTCTTGTTCGGGACTGTGTCACACTGCTTCCCTCGGCACTACTTTAGCTAAACACATTCTGGGAAAACAACAATATATGCTGCCAAAATAGCAGAGAGGACCAACTCCTCAAACAGGAGGCCTTCCCCCAGCTTGAACCGCGGGTTTAATGAAGTAACAGGAGGTAAAAACAACCAGCTTTTAAACTTCTGAATAGCTCTTAATCACACACATTGGTTCTGAAGAACACGTAGGTAAGAGCAAGGGTTGCAGGATCAGACTCCAGCAAAACCATTATGCTGATATGCAGTAAAAAATGAGAGGACTCTTTCCTTTCCCTCAGCAAAGAATTCACTGAGGCTAAGTCTGCTACTGCTAGAAATTACTTTTCTTTTATGCAATGTATATATTACAGGCATGCTAAAGTGTATTTTCATAATTGAAAATGAGCTGTAATTAGCAAATGAATTAAGTGCACTTTTGTGGAGATTGACTCTCATTCACTCACTGATTTGCAGTCAGTTGTTTGCAATGACTCTCCCTACTATTCAGACACAATATAATGTTTAGCCCATAAATCCAGAATCACAAAATCACAGAATATCCTGAGCTGGAAGGGACACACAAGGATCATCGAGTCCAGCTCCTAGCCCTGCACAGGACAGCCCCAAGAATCCCACCACGTGCCTGAGAGCGTTGTCCAGTGCAAGAATCCAGTGTTTCATTCAAAAAAACCTTCAAACAATAATGCTTACTTTTATTTTGAGATGAGTAAAGCACGCATTGATAAATTGGGCTGGCCACTGCCTGAGCTCCTCTTCATAGAGCCTTCATTTGTGGCCACTGTGGGATACAGAGGGCTCGTCCATATGGACTTTTGGCCCAGCCTGGCATGGCCATGCACGTGTTGTGCTTTTAGAGAAAACCAAGTAAGTCTTGTATTAGAGTACAAGAAGGAATTTTGGGTGCTCATGACAGCGCTCCAGCCAGTGGGTGATGGAGGGAAGTGTACATAGTTTTTTTTGCTTTACTCCCTCCCACTGAGCATTTCAGGTTAAGGTGGATGAGCCTCACTTGTGATTTCAGCTGTTACAGTATTAAATTTCATTTGGTAATGCCATATGTTATTTGTGTGCTAACAAATGTGCCATTTTTAGCTCATAAAGTGCTGGATGAATTTATCTGGAATAATTTCCACCCTAACGTGGCCAAACTTTTGGCAAACAAAGTTCCAAAGTGTGCTTTGGGGAGTTGTGTTTGATGACAGTGTGTGGGTATCAAAATAATTAGGAGTACAGGCTGGGGGAAGGAGGACAGAAGATTACAGAGCAGGGACACAGCTCATAGCTTGGGAAGCCCTTGGAAAGAGGTGACTCCGGTTCCTCAATTTCCCTGCCTCCTCCTTCCATCTTGTCCTTCCTCCCCTTCCTTTCCCCCTCAATAATCCTGCCTGTCTGGAATCAATAAAAGGAGCGCATCAGATAAGGCGAGGGATTATTTCCTTATGCTTTTGCTATTATACGAAGCACAATATCAAAGTATTCCATGCATCCTCCCAGCTCCTTGTGAAAGAAAGGATCCTTTTATTCCTTGGCTGGCCTTTTGTCTAGCCAAGAATCTGCCGCCCACTCAGGTAATTTGTACCAACAGATCATACCTGTGGTAGCAGAAGATCCTGTCAGGAGGGAATATCCAGCAGAAACCAGGCATTGCTCATGTGTGAGGAAGGCTGGCTGGGAAGGGGCGGAGAGCTGATTTTTTTTTAACTCCTTTGGAGGAGGGGAAGACTTGGGAAGAGGCTTTTGCTCAAACAGGGAACTTTTAAAAATCTTACCTTAATAAATGTGTGTGTTCTTAGTGAGACAACGAAGTGCCTCACCTGGCTGAGTGCTCCAACTCACACCCTCCCCCTCAGTGTCCACCTTGGCCATATCTTCCCCAATAAAATACTCTCCTATTTCCCCTTCACGTGTGCCCTCTCCTTGGGCACAGGACCAAGGTTCCTGGTGTACAAGGATACCAGAGCCAGCAGCATCACACTGGGGTATAATTTGTCTCAGAGAGTGTTAAAATGACAGGAGTGGAAAAGTGACAGGATGTCCCTGTGGCCAACCCTGCGGTACCTGGGCGGCGGCGACATCTCAGGCAGCTCCCAGGCTGATGCCAGAGGTTCTGCTGTAAGGAGAGGGACAAGAACAGCCTTCAGCTTGTCCTCAACTTCCAGCTTACCAGGTCAAAGATGTCCTGAAGAATGAGGAATTTCTGTGGAGGTTGAAGACCACACAGAGATATTCCTTGCCAAAAGCACCAGGGTGGAGGTTCCCATTCCCACTGCTGCGAGGTCATAGCCAGCCCCACAGAGAACAGGCTCTGTTGCACCCAGCACTGGCTTTTTTCCTTGCTTCAGCTGTTACCCCAGTTCCCCTCTCCTGCTCCTCTTTGTCCCAGTCTGGTTATCCTTCCTGCTCCTGCAGACACCCTTCCCTCAGGCTGACAGCACCCTTTGTATGTTTGTTGCACGAGAAGCTTCTGGAATAATACTACAATACTGATAAAAAAATTAAGTTTGCGGGTGTGTGGGTGGATTAATTTCTAATAAGCTAAAACCATCCAAAAAATATCTTCAAAATAGAAATTACCTAATTTTGCAACTATGCAAATATCATATTTAATAGAGCTACTCCCTTTTCACTGCCCCTCTGTTCATAGAGACCTTTCCTCCTTCCCCTGAGTCAGAGGATGAGAAGTTTTGCATGGCTCCAAACAACACAGCCAGTGCTCAGATTGATTATTCTTGACTAAATTTGCTTAATTTTTTTTCTTTTCCATACTTTGGATATCAATTAAAAGAACACAACTCTTTTGTCTTGTGTGTTGCTCCCCTCAAAATAATGAACTGTTTAATACACCAGAGGCAATTTCAAATTATCTAGTTTAATGAGGAAGGTTGTGACGGAAGATTTATTACCCTTTCTGATCTGCTAATGTATTTTCTCAACCATCCCAGCAGAACCAATCACCGTATTTTCATTATACACTCTATTTTCAGGGGTTCATTAGTTGGAGACTAAAAATAACAGTGAAGGTCTCAGTCTGAAAGCTAATCCAATTTTTTTTTTAATTGGAAACAAAATTTGATCAGACAACTTTCTAATCATAACAGCATCAAGCATCAAGACCCTTACTAGGTGTTTTGTCCAGTTTGAAACTTCATTTGGCTACACATAAAGACCTGACCTAGAAATACAATCATGTAACTGCTAGAAAGGACAAACCCAGTCTTTTCCTGAACAAAAACCCCCACATTAGCACAAGCCATGGACTGTGGTCCAATTGACACACATTAAAAATAAAAGGTCTGGCAATGAACCTGTTCAGCTCAGATGAACTCTAGAGATGCTCTGAGCTAGTGGCTCAACATCAGACTTAAGAAATAACTAAGGCTTTTTTCCCCCCTAAAGAATTGAAAATAAAAATAAGGAAAATAAGATGGAAAAGGTCCTAGATAGCCAGAGGGTCTCCTACCTCGAATCTGGATTCAAATCTTTAAGTTGGCACTTCCCAGCAATGTAGGATTATAGGATATAACATCGGCCCAGCGTTTTTTCTGCTGCATCATTTCAATATCCAAAATCACAGGAACAGCAAGAGTGTGGACACTGACAAGTTTGATCAGAGAGAAATTTTCCAGCTCCCGGCCCTGTTTGTGAGAAGAAGTTGCTTTCTCACAAATGGAGCTGAAAACCAAAAGAAGTTTATGTAAACCATCTTATGTGTTTTTGTAAACTATATTTCGCAGGTGGTGTTTTTTTACATCTTGTTATTCCAACTAGTTATTCTGTATCTAACCAATGATGCTAAAGAGGTGTTCACCCAAGAACCAATAATTGTGCTCTGCTCTAGTGACCCTGGATATACAAAGGGAAAGATTTTCTTAATAAATTTCTTTTTTCATCTCAAGTTTATGCCGCTATTTTCACCGTCACCGAACTCAACTGCAACACAAGAGGACAGGGAAGAGGGATGCATATTCCCAAGGACCAGCTTTAGCAGGGAGACTCTGGCTTTGGCCTTCTACACAGGCCAGACATCCTTCCTGGGAAATAATGGTAATTATGTCGTGGGAATGTTCCTCACAGAATCCCAGAATGGTTGAGGCTGGAAGGCACCTTAAAGATCCTAACATTCCACCCCCTGCCATGAGCAGAGACACTTTCCACTATCCCAGGTTGCTCCAAGCCCCATCCAACCTGGCCTTGAACAATCGGGCAGCCACAGCTTCTCTGGGCACCCTGTGCCAGGGCCCCCCCACCTTCACAGGGAAGAGTTTCATCCTAATACCTCATCTAAACCTACTCTCTGTCAGTTTGAATCTGCTTCCCCTTGTCCTGTCACTCCATGCTCCTATAAAAAGTCCCTCTCCGTGTTTCTTGTAGGCTCCCTTCAGGTACTGGAAGGCCACAATTAGGTCGCCCTGAAGCCTTCTCTTTTCCAAGCTGAACAACTCCAGTTCTCTCAGCCTTTCCTCTCAGGAGAGCTGCTCCAGCCATCTGATCTTGTTGTGGCAACCACGGGAGCTGTGCTTGATGCAGGCATCCCTCAGACTGGTCCCAAACCCACACTGTTCAAGGGATTCTCCCCAGCAATAAAATATCTGGAACAGCCACGCAAGGCCATCCATGGGGCACTTGGCAGTCATTCCTACAGGATTCCCGCAGGAAGATGTTTGCAATGACCTGCCTGTGGGGAGGCTGGGCTGAGGATGTGTTTTGTCCAGATAACGCATCACCCAGACACCCAGGGGATTTTTAAAAGGGATGTAGGGAAGTTATTGCACCTCCCGTCAGCCCCACGCTATAGATTTTAGACGCATAAATTATATATTTACGTTCAAAACTCTATTATTCATAGAGTTGAGTAAACAAGTATTGATTTTTACATTGTAGCGCGGATGAGTATTTCTAGTGATGCAGAGGCTCCTCTTCCACCCTCGGAGGTACCTCTGACCTCATCGGTGCTTCCTGAGCAAGGAATATCCTTTAACAAGGAGGATCAAGTTTAAAACCAGCTGGCTGCCGCCGTTGGGGATGGAAATCAATGTGCATTTCCTTCTGAATGGACACTTCTCCACCCACGCCGCGTCACGTGCGGCTCGAGCTGCCGGGCCAGACAGACGCAGGCAGAAAGCGAGCGGAGAGAGGATGTGTGAAACCATCTCAGCTCACACACAGCAGCCTCAGCTCCCCCACCTCATGGGCAGAGGTGAAGATGTGCTGCCTGTGTGAACAGAGCAGAAAAAAAGCAGCTTAAATGCATTTTAAAAGTGATGTTACTGCAGAGATCCCATTAAACCCTTTGCAAAGGGTCTGACTATCAGTAGGTGAGCTTGTGTCAAGATTTCTCTCTATTAAGTATTTCTCCCTATGAAATATATGATGCCACCATGCACATATAGAGGTGGCAGAAAAAAGTCCTCTAACTGCATTTTCCAGTGCTCCGCTGTTTCAGAGGTTAACCAAAATCACTTACTTCATAGCTAACTTTGCTATATTGAATCAATGAACAAGTTCCTTATTGGATTTTTATTGCAGATAAAATTGACAGGGAAAATCACTAGGATATACTTAAAAATGGGAAGGAAATGTACGTTTACAATAAAAAGGTCTCTGAAGGTCTCTTGTTTCATAGGAAGGAAGCTGTCTTTATAGTGCATGAACTATAAAAAATGATTAAAACTGAAGAGAGACAGGAAGCTGATAATTTGATTTATCATCTTAATGGCTATGATTCATGAATAAATAATATAATGGTTTATGTCTCTCTTGTAAAAGAAGTAGAGAAGAGCAATTTGTCTAATAAATGACTTCAAAAATTACAGCTGAGTCTTGTTTGCCACGTTTGTTCTATTTAAAAAGAATGAGCGAGTATCTTATTTCTTATTACTTACTAGGACATTTGTTGTATTATTTATAAGAGTCAAAAACCTTAACTAAAAGCCACTCATCTCTGACCACAGTCTCCCATTAGCTTTAAATTCAGGAAAGAGAAAGGGATTGATCACTAGATCAATAAATCTAACCTTGGATCTGACTAAAAGCTTCCTCTAACCTCCTTCCTCCAGCATCCTTTTTCAAAATTAAAGTATCCCCGTTTTTAATTATTTAAGAGCATGTCAATTTTATAGTAAGGCCCTGTATGACTGCATCATACAAGGGTTTCTTCTTTATATTGGAAGCCCACCAGCATCTTTAAAAGGAAAGCATTTAAATCATGATAATTTGTTGGTTTTGGTTTTTTTTCTTAAATTGGACGTACTGCTATAGATACACATATCCAATTCACCCTGAGTTTCATCAAGACAAATGCTGAGAATAGGAAAATTGAGAAGAAATGTGTATTCCCAATTATCAGACACACAAGCTACCCCAAACCCATCAATGCCTCTGCTGGAGCTGAAGTCGCTCTGTATTGACAGCCCAGGGCCAATGAGTGACATGGTTATAGAGCTGCAATAAGTCATTCCAGGCAAAAGTAAACTGCAGAGGACACGATTAATGGAAAGAGTGTTTAATTCTTTTCTAAACAATCCTGTAAAAATATGTGTGTGTGGTTTGCCCAGCGTGCATCAAGAGCCTGACCATTTTTTTCCCCCTTATATCAAAATAACTTATGAAAATCAGATCTTTTTTTTTTACCAGAAGCTGTTCAACCAATTCAATATACTCTGTTTCCACTGTCCTGCTGTGGGACAACCTTCAAAACAATTCAAAGCACATCTTGCAGACACAATTCCTGATGCAAAGCTTGTTAGGTGCCCCAAAACAGGGGAGCTGTGGCCAGGGTCATCTCTGGATTAAGATCCTGCTCAACCACTGGATTGCTGCATAGTCTTGAACACACAGGGTTTTGGCACATCTCTGCACCTTTCCTTGTTCCAATTTAAATCTTCATCCTGAAGAATGTGGGATTTCTGTCCTGGCAGAATTTGGGCTGAGAAGAGAGGCTGTGGACCCCCCATCCTAGGAAGTGTCCAAGGCCAGGTTGGACGGGGCTTGGAACAACCTGGGATAGTGGAAAGTGTCCCTGCCCATGGCAGGGGTGGAACTGGATGATCTCTAAGGTCCCTTCCAACTCAAACCATTCTGGGATTCTGTGATTCTAGAAAATTGAAGTTCTTATCTTGGTTTTGAGGCTAATTTTTAAGAGGGTTTCAAAACTGAATTCAAGGTTTAGTTATCTTTGGGTCAAAGTGTTCTAAAGTGGTTTTGGAATGAGCAGCAGAGGTAGGACTGTTAATGACAGCAGTGAGAGGAAAACTTTAGGATGACAGTTCTTGGCATATCGTAAAACCAATTCTACCAGTTTTATTTAAAATAGAGATGGAAAGAAGAGAAAAAAAGGCAAATAGATTTAAACAAAATAGACCTTCCAAGTTCTTCCATTTCATCAAACATGTACAGCTGATGCCATGAACCTTCCACACACTGCATGTGTAACACAACTCAGTGTTGTTAGGGACAAATGTCACACAGGTGGACAAACATACCAGGAAAAAATAGTGGGAACTTTCACAAAATCCCATTTATCAATACTTTCCACATATGATTTCTCTACCCTAATGCAATTAACTGCCCCACAGTCCAAAGGCACTATTTTTATGTGCCACACCTTCTTTCCCCTACTGCTGTATTATATAGGTCTCCTAAATTTGGAGTGCTCAAGATGTTTTTGGGGTAAGTGATGCACCAACTCATGTCAAAACAATGTAGGCTGCATGTAGAATGACATTGAAATGCAGTGTGTTGGGGAATGATACCCCAAAAAAGGCTTTCTCCTGGCTGTATATTCTGAAGGGACAAAATCTTTGCTGATTTTGAAAATGATGGTGGCCTTCACTAACTTCTTTTAGTTCAGTACAACTTTTGGTCAAAATCTAATTTTTATGGTCCTGCCATAAAATAATGCTAATGCCTATCTAAAATTATGAGCTTTTTGCCCTAATTAGGAGTTTCTGAAAGAGAATGTTAATCAAGCAGACTGCAAATATCTCTGACGTCACTCCAGATCTTGAAGCAGATGCTCTTCCTTTGTACTGCAGCCACCCAAATCCCAGCCCACCATCCCACTGTGATGGGCACAGTGGACAAGAACAATGCAATGATGATCCCTACACTGGACCTGGAAAATGGCAGTGACAGGGTGAAAAATAGACTTAGCAATATAAAGCTGTCCTTGATAAAATAGAGTTTAAGCAAAAGGCAACGAATGGAAGCAGCACAAGATAAAAATTACAGAAAAAATCAGGGTCATTCTTCTGACATCAGTCCCACAATTCCATTTGGATATGGAGGAGGGGGGATCTCAGCTGGGATAAGCCACTATAAGTGTATCAATAAAGCCACGCTGATTTATAGCAGCTGAGAATTCGTCCCGGAGCGCGTTCATCCATGTGTGAGGCCATGGATTGATGTGTTAGCATTTTCTCCCTGGAGACTTTGGTTTCAAACCTATTTAAAACCCAGTGAAAACAAACGGGCTGGTCTCTAGGCAGATGTCCCTGGAAACCTGTTCACAGCATCACAGTGGTAGGAGCTCAGTGGAAAGGGTTTTATCTGCTCAGGTCGGGGGTAAGGGCAGGGTGGCAGCTCCTTGGTGGAGTTGCATGGCAAAGCTTCCTTGGTAACTCCTGAGCAGCCACCTTGCAGGATGGATTTGATGTCCACAAATCCATAGGATTCTGTACAAGGTGAAATTAAAAGATTCAGATGGGAGTATTGCTTAGTCTGAGTCCACAATCTTGGAGCAAGGCTCCACAGCACTTTGCTCTGCTGCTCCTTGCCTGCACACAGAGTCCCAAGGGATCAGTGATGGGTCCAGTCTTGTTCAGCTTATTCAGCACGCTGGACAAAGGGACAGAGTGGACCCTCAGCAGGTTTGCTGGTGATACAGAACTGGGAGGAGTGGCTGACACACCAACAGGCCCAGACAGGCTGGAGAGATGGGCAGGGAAGAACCTAAGGAAGTTCAAGCAGGGTCCCTCTGTCCTGGGGAAGAATAACCCCATGCAGCAGTCCAGGCTGGGGGCTGACCTGCAGGAAAGCAGCACTGTGGAGAAGGACCTGGGGTGAGCCAGGACTGTGCCCTTGTGGCCAAGAAGGTCGATGGTATCCTGCATGAGGGAAAGTGTGGCCAGCAGGTCGAGGGAGGTGATCCTGCCCCTCTCCTCAGCCCTGCTGAGGGCTCAGCTGGGATTGCTGTGTCCAGTTCTGGGCTGCTTAGTACGAGAAATACAAGGAATTACTGCAGTGGGCCCAGTGGAGGGGCTGTGAAGGTGGTGAGGGGATGGGAGCATGTCTCCTATGAGGAAAGGCTGAGAGAGATGGGCCTCAGCTCTGGAGAAGAGAGCTGAGACAGGAACCAATCAATCCATACAAATACCTTAAGGGCAGGTGGCAGGAGGATGGGAACAGACTCTTTCTAGAGGTGCTCTGAGACAGGACAAGGAGCAACAGGCACAAACTGAAACACAGGAAGTTCCATCTGAATATGAGGAAAAACCTCTTTACTGTGCAGGTGATGGAGGCCTGGAATAGACTGCCCAGACAGGTTGTGGAGTCTCCTTCTCTGGAGATGTTCAAAACCCACCTGGGTGTGATCCTATGCTTGAGCAGGGGGGTTGGACTAGATCATCTCCAGAACTCCCTTCCAACCCCAACCATTCTGTGATAACCTCACCCATAGGTCATTGCTGATTTTTTGATAGGATCCTTCACATGCATGAAATTAAACACATTTGTAGTTCAGCAGGCTTGGGGCTCAGTTTCAAAAGCATTTTGAGAGGATACAAAGACTCCCTGTGATCAAAGGAGAGGAAACAATGTGGTTGTTGGAGTTACAATTACACCATCTCACATTCTTTTGGCAGAGGAGTTCCTGGCCCAGTTTGGGAGAGGAGATAAAGCACATACAGGGAACAGAACTGCAGGTCACTGCTGCACCTCCTGGGGCTGCACCCCGAGGCCAGCCTGGAGTTTCCTGACTGAACCCATATCCACTGAGCCTCAGTGGGATTCCACCAACAACTCAGCAGCAGATCTGCTTATCCATGTAATGTAAGTAATGCTTTTAGGAGCATTATCCATGCATGGTTTTCCCGTACATGGAATTTGGCAGGAAGCCATTCGACCGAATGCTTCACATTGCAAGAAAAATCAGCAGACTTTTTTTTAACTATACTTATTTAAAAAAAACCAACCCCCTTACTAACAAAGTAGGAAAGTTATTCACCATCACCTCAGGCTCAACCATGCAGAATCAGATAGTTAAATACGCAGATTTTTAAGGAGATATCTTCCTTCCCACCCTCCCACCCAGTGCTTTATCATTTAAGCAGCTCCTACAGCAAAAACTGCGTATTTCATATAATGCAACAGTAACACAGAAACAGAGTTCCCAAGTCCAAGCCCCATCTATCATAAGTAACTACATGATTATCTCTTCCAGACACTGATCAAATCCCAGTTTATGAGCAGTTTGCTTTTTACTGCTATTATACAAAATGAAAAGCTCTTCCAGAACCCCGCTGCTCTGACGACAACGAGTCTTCCTCCTCTCCAACCAAAATCTTTTCAGGACCAGTTTATACATGTTTGTTCCTGCACTGAGTGTTGTCCTTAACTTGAATTGTTTTTCCTCTCCCTGGTATTTAGTCCCCTGATGTATTTATAGAAAGATCATATCCTCTTTCAAACTTCATTTTGCTTGGAATAGTAATGTTAGAAATAGACTGACAAATTTACTGCAGTGGATAGGGACGGACAGACACACACACACAGAGGCTAGAGCACTCATTTTAAAAGAAATGCAGAAAATACAGATGAGTCAATCTTCAGTTAACAGTGCATTATTTCAATCATGTCAGCAACACGTCAATTACAATAGAAAAGACAGATCAAGTTCAAAACTGATTTTCAGGGGGTTTTAAGACCTAACGACTATCCATCTATAGAAATACCAGAAAGCCTACCCAGAATTCCATAAAACTCTAGTCTGGGGACAGTACCAAAGGCCCACAATGAATATAAGTTCTAAAAAAGAGAGCTGTGAAGACTCAAAAGTACATTTAAACAGAGACTAGTTTGGGTGGTAAATAATATGAAGAAAAAGAAAAAATAATCAAGTCTCTATTAAAAAAAAAACCTAGAAGGAAAAGAGATTGAACATACTATTGTCTGTTTGGAGACAATTTCTTTCACAAAAATATTTTCTAGCTTTGCTGCTCTGGTACATCAATCCTGAGCACTCTAACTTTTGACTTATAATGATATTCCTTCAGATACAGCTTCACCGAGGGAGGAATGGGAAGTGCATCGATACCATCATAAGTTGTACAGTTGCAAATAACCGTTCTACATATATGCTGGAGAGAGAAGGGAAAGGTCCTGTTCAGGGGAGTGGATAAAAGTGGTTCAAAGAACATACAGGAACTTGGATCTTTGTAGTGTTCTAGGAGTCCTGTGATGTCAGGAGAGTGGAAGACACAGGGATCATGGGCATCAAAGCTGAAGTTGTGATTCCACTGCTCTATCCGGGCGTGGAGGGAGCGACTGTAGCGCCTGAAGCTCACGGAAAACAAATAATCTTCCTGGGCAGAGTCTCGCAACAGAAATGTTCCCTCTGGCTTTCCTTCCAGCAGCGCCTCGGCTGCGTATTTATCCATGACTCCCCAGTAGCAGGGATTGTTATTGATCTGGAGGAGGTCTGGCACTAGGCAGTGGACATAATCAATCTGGGTATGGTATTTTGGAGGCGTTTCCATCCGTAGCAGCTCATCATCTGTTTCCCACTTGGGCTTGTTTCGTTTTCGAGAACTCGTGCACAGAGTTATGACTTCGTCATCAGAGTCCATGTCACTGTCATCCCTACTGCTCCTTGCCACCTTACCTGTCACCAGCTCAGGCCTCGGGTCACCCCGAGAGGAACTGCTGTCAGTGAAGTCACAGGACTGGGAGGGAGAGTCCATCCCCCCATTGGCAATCTCCTCGTCTCGCAGCTGATCCTCCCTTTCCTCGTGCTGGGATAAATCTGCAATTATCCACTCTTCTGCCTTTGGACTTATAGGGGCCGTGTGCCTTTTGATCAAGTGCCACCGAAAAGCCAGCTCCGAGCGTGGAGGGAAAGGACACTTATCCAGCATCAGCTCACTGATATGGATTTTCCTTTTAGATGGCAGTCCTGAGGCATGCCTGCTGCTGCAGTTCTTGATGGGAAAGCACTGACCCACAGCATCCTGCAGCTTCTGTTTGAGAGATCGGCCTAAAAACCTGTGGCCACAGGACCGGTCTAGATCCAGCTCGATGGACGAGCAGCTGTATTTCCTCTCTTGGCTCCTTAAATTAGTCCCCGACCTTCCTGCAGCACTTGCATTTTCGGCATCAGGACAATGCTCACTCTTCTTGGACCAGGAAAGCTTCTTTCCACTCCAGACATACCCATCCTTTCTGTCTGCGCTTCTGCTCCGGCTGCTTTTGGGCCTCACATCTGCGTTTTTCGTGCTGCTGTCCTTGTTTTCTGCCATTGTGACAGCTTTGCTTCACAAGTTGCCAGGAAGTGCACACTGTGCTTCTTGTGGGGTTTTTCTACATAAGGAAGCTTCCTCGAGGCACTTTCTGGAAATAGCTAAGGAAAAAGAGAACACAGCTCAGTTAACAGCTATGCACACACACAATGGTACCTCAGTGATACAGGACAACAGTGACAATTAATTACTGACCATGTAAAAATCATGTGATCGAGGTGAATTCAGTAGCACACCCCACAAATACCAGCCTGATCCCAGACAAAGCTCTCTTAACCCTTCCTTGGGAAAAGCATCCTGGTGAAAGAACTATCTTAACATAATTGTTGAGTTTTCATTCTGACTACACAGCAGTGCAGAATGTTTTAGGTGCTGGCAGCCCCATTGTGCCAGGGCCCATTTCAAAAGGAAACCCTTCCCGGGGCAGGTGATACTGCTTTAGCTGTTTATGGAGCAAATCCTGCATCTCTTCCAAATAACCTTTCAAGAAGGAACAAACCAGAACAGAAACAAGTAGGTCAGAGTACAAAGAGCTACTGTACCTAGATGATATGCCTGTTTGCTACTAATCCACAGGGTGGGATGCCAGAGATCTTTTTCTTAACTGACACTTTTGGGTCACTTTCGGGATAGAAAAAAAAAACCAAGCCTAAATTTTATCAGTCACAGATTCCGTCAGTTTCTGAAAGCTGTTTTCCTCTGCCTTTTCAAAGGAAGGGAGCTAGGAAATACTAAGGCCCTAAGGGATTGAAATATCTGGGGCTTTACATACTGAAAAGGATTAAAACAATCCAGCCCCTTACTAAAAGCAATTTTAAAAGGCCATGAAAGATGGAACTGCTTATTACTCATTAGAGAAGGAAGTTTGTATTATTACAATCAGTGTTGCTTTGAGACCTACGGTTGTTGTTTTCATTTTCTTTTGTTTCCAAAGGTATATTGAATTCTCAAAAAGATAAGAGGTTCCCTTTTGACTGCTGCACTTTGAAAAAAAGATGAAAAAAATCCTCTTTTGATTACTCAGTTGAAAGTGGAGCAGGGTTTTTTCAAGATACATAGATAGCAATATGGTATGGATGCTATACCTCCCCCGAGGCATGGCAGGAAGTAGAAATATTTCCCATCACTTATCATGATCAGGATATTCTATGGTTCTGTGATGCTTCTGCACCAAAACCATGCACAGCTTCTCTGTTGCACTGGGGTTTTTTGGCTGTGGGTTTTTCTGTTGTGTTGTTTTGGGGTTTTGGATTTTTTTACAACTAATTGACATGGTAAATACTAAGCAGGAAAAGAAAAGGGCATCCACTTCCTCTCTCCATTCAATCCATTCTCATCATCAGGATTAGCCAGCATGACACAACCTCTCTGCAGTCCCCTGGGGCTGCGCAGGCTGAGTTCGAGCCTCTGCTTTCAGTAAAAGAACAAGACAGCCTTGCCAAAAGGCTCACATGCAATCTGTGGGCCAAATGCATCCCAGATGGAACTTTCACCCAGGAATTTTTCACATTGCATTCCTTATTTAAAACCCACAGACCTGAGAGCTGTGGGGGAAAGGAAAAGGCAGGCGAAGGGAGAAGATGCAGAAATGTAGAATGAAGGTAAGATAGGTTCAATATTGGAAATATGCTGGGAACAAAAATGGCAGTAGAGCATGGTAGATGAATATCACCTCACTGGTACCAAGAGGAATCACAGGAAGGGTCCATATTCCAGCAGTTACAATTCAAAGATGAAACTAAAGATTTATTTTTCATGTCAGGGTTTTGCAAATTGCTTTTCAGTGAAAGCATGGCAAGACACAATGAAGACAGGAGAAAGGCAACATTTGTGTATGAGACTCAAAACATCTTTATTTAGACCAGGATTCATTGATTGCTTTTGGAACGTTGATATTTTTCATCCAGAAATACCTAGAGTGGAGCACTGCATTTTCTCCACAATTAAAAAAAGAGGGAAAAAAAGCAATCTCATTTACTCTGGCGGTAATCTGAAGTCACTGAAGACAAAAAGTTTTTAGATGCATCCTGTAGTAAAATACATTAACTGTCTATATATGGGATTTTTAATTGTACAGAGAGATATCACTGAGGTTGCAAAGTCAAGTACTTAAAAATTAGGATACGACAGTTTGTAATTGCTTTTGAAACCTTCAATTATCTCATTCTGCTCATCCAGCCCATATAAGGAATAAAAACATGCAGAATATGGGCTTTTAATTAAAAATTGCAAAACATACAAAACCCAGAAGTGCCTGTTATCTCCTAACTTCAGCCTTCCAGCTGAAAGAAGCTCAGGGTTTTACGGAATTTCTGGGTTGGTGTTGTATTGAACTGTAAAGCCACCTTCTCCTTTGTACCTTTCTCCTGTCGTGAATCATTAGTGGTACCTGAACCCTGAAACTGAAGCTGGGGAAGCAGCACGTGATGCTGCAAAGCCATGCACCATTAGCCAGAGCTGCTTCCCTGGGGTTTGCAGGGCTGCTGGAGCCCAGGCGCCAGTTCTGCCACGTCAGAGCAGGAATTGCTAATCAGACAGAACAGTGGAGCTGTGAAAAGAGCAGGGAATAAATGAAGGAAAAAAGGGATGGCATCCTACTAAAGCCAGGTTTGAACTTGACCGTGTGTTACAAACGTGTGCTGCGGGAGAGCTGCTTCCCGAATCCTACTGCTTGGCATTACAGCAAGGGATCACACCTTCAGTGATTCACAGCCCCACCAATAACATGGGGACCAAAAATAATTAGAGTGTCAGAAATAAAAAGGCATAAAGGGCAGGGGAGGCATTCAGTGCTCTATTACCACTTCGGGCCATCCATTTAAACCAGCTCTTCCTTTCACTGCAGCGACCAAGGGAAATGCCACGTACTTCCATTAATGGCTGGAGCGCTGCTGGAAGAGCAGGACAGGAGGGCAAGGATAAAAGAGAGGGAACACAGAGTGTACTTTTCCCTAGAGGGGAAGGTTAAGTAGAGGAGTCCAGCGCTGTGCAGCTCACATGCATCAGTTCTGAGCTCCTTTTGGGAGAAATAATGAGTGCACTGCCTGCAAAAGCCTTGTCCTGCACAGGGACACTCCAGGCATCTCCGATGATGGCAGGTTTGACAAAACCCTTGTGCTGGAAACCCTTTCCCCTAAGGAAACAGCAATGATAAAGACACATGCGGGGATGAACAGAGTTCACTTCGGGCCACAGGACCCAGCTGGTAGTCCAAGGTTACCCAACACTGTCACGGCTACAGTCCCTGAGGACAGGCAGAGAGCTGGGTGGCTTTTGCTGTTGGTTTTGTGCTGTGCCCAGCTCCCTCCTTCAGAGGTTCCTCTCTCTTGTCTGCAGCCAAGGTGCTTTTTCTTCAATGAGCTGATGGCTGAACCCTGAGACTTCAAGCCCAGACTAAAAGCAATATCCAGCTGCTGTTTGGAGGGATAACAATATTCCCTCCTAGCCAGGGGTAGGCTGTAACCCACAGCTGTGATAAGACAGTGACAGCCTCACCATATGTCTAATCAATAACGCCAATAGGAGAATCAAAACCATAAATGTAGGCAGCCTTTTTTTTATTATTTTTTCAATAAATACTTGAATACTGAACTGCTTTAACCAGATTCTTATGTCCTGAGCTGCTGGATCCTTGCCTCTAGCCCAACATTCCTCTCCATCAAGCTGCTTCCCTTTCTGTATAAAGAAGGAGCAGATGGTGGGGGGTCTCCAGCCCAACCTCCCACTTGGAGTGGGATTGCTGCCAGCATGGGCTCAGGGGAGCCATGGCATGGCCTGGCCATGCCCTGAAAACCTCCCAGGATGAAGGTCCCACCACCTCTCTGGTGCTCCCACGCTGCACAGCCCTTCTAGGGTAGGAAGTACTTGGAAAGTTTTCTGTCCAAGCACAAAAAAATGCTGCCGTGCTGTGCCTCTAATTTAACAACAAAAGAAGGCTCACAAAGAACAATGAATCAATTTTGGAATTGTTATGGAAGTTGATTTTGTAGACCTGATAAAATCCTGACAGAGAAGAGCAAGCTACCATAAACTGGAGTACTTTTTCTTTCATAACTTACATAAAAGTTATTTTAAAACAAAATCTCACTGGTTACCAGCTGCTTTCACTAATTTCACCAGATTAGATTTTGGCCGCAAGACCACATTTTAAAACCTGACTTCCCCAGCCTATTAAGGGTAACAATAAATCTCAATTCCTCTGTCTCAAATTATTTTTCTTCAGTTTTGGCTTTACTTTGATTTATGATGCCATCCAAAAATACCTAAGCTTGACTCCAGAGGCCTTTCCAGCAAATTAAAGCAATTATCACACACACACATGCAAAAGAAAAAGACTTTCTAAAGGTCCCATTGGCAAGCTAAGTATTTCTTCCTCGGAAATACCCTTGATTTATCCCCAGAACTGTAGGAGGAGGGAGGCCATGCCCAGCTAACCCCAACACGGGGGATATTTTATTCACTCCCAGGAGGTGGAACTGAGCTGGCAGCAGGTGCCGAAGGTGAGGGCTGCTCGTATCTCCTGCCTTAATGAAGCCCTGCTCGTGAGTGGAAGGAGAGATGCAGGCAGCACTTGGCAAACCGCAGCAGCCTCTCCAGCACTAAATCAGTGAAAGCTTTATGGTCCATGACCAACACTCCGTGCTCCACCCAGAAACCGAGCAGGAGAGCAGCGATTCCCGGCTCCCGCCCCGCTCGCAGCCACTCACACCTATTAATCAAGCCAGCAGCAGGCTGAGTTCCCAACCGGATTTAAAGTATAACTTTGCATTTGGTGCTGTGTCACTTCGGACGTGACAAAGCCACAGGGCCTGCAGTCCCTTGGGCAAGTGACCACGGGATCCTGACACCCCCCTGAAAGATCTCTCCCCAGTTTTCCTATGCTGTTCAAAGAGTTGTCCCAGCAAGCAGCATCTCCAGACAAGGAAATCAGCTCTTACATAGAACCGAATGTAAAATGGCTTTTATAGTGCAAAATACTTTAGGTGCAGTTTGTATCAGAGCCTCCGAAAATCAAAGTGATTAAGAAAAATAAACACATTTGACAGGCATTTGTCTCCATCCCAGGCAGCGGCTTGCAGCAGGAATAGCTTGGTCTTCCCACTCATCTGATAAGCAGTTCAGCTCCGAATCATTTCTCTAGAACACATTATCCTCGCCAGAAATCACGATTTACTGAAATATGTAGGATACACCCATGGAAAACATGTCTCTACACAGCTTTCACGAGGTTTAATAATGAAATCTGGCCATATTTCTATTTTTTTTTTTTTAAAGTGTGCCTGCTTTGTAATCCTGTCACTTATTCATTCATGAAACTACCAGCAATGTGAGTGTTAGAGAGAACCACATTTCCAATATAAATAAATCACTCTGCTCATCCCAACCACCAATAACCCCACTGCAGAGCAAAGCTGAAGATAAAAGGGTTTTGCCTGGAAGCAATTTTTTCTTAGAAGCAGGAATAAACTGGGCCAGATCATTAAGGCTACATAAAGGGAAAACAGATAATTCTGTTTTTTAACTCCTTATTTCAGGTATGTTCAATTCCAGCACATTTTTAAATCTTTAAAGAAATCAGTCACAATGCTTTCTTCCTATTTCTCAGCCAACAAAAAAAAAAAAAAAAAAGAAAAAAAGAAAAGCAGCTCAATGATTTTTGCAGTGCAATCGCTACCTGCCTGACTACAACTGCTGTCAACTCCACCTCGCACACGCATCAGGATGGTTGGAATTCCAGAGTAATTCCATAATGACCATAAGGATCTCCGAAGGGGTTTGATCCTGTGGCTGGGTGAGCGCAGCCCCTCGCTGTTATGGGGGTGCTGCCCAAAGGGGGTGAAGGGCACAGCCCCTCATTTGGGCTTTCCCTGCCGTTCCTGTGCCTCTCGAGGAGCTGCCATTAAATCCGTATACAGAAGGATAAACAGGGAATATATGTGCTCTATATGTGTTAAGATACATATATCGGGCACGGGGTTTTTCAGAGGAGAAGCAAACGGACCCTGGTGACACAGCAAAGACCCTGCACCGAAGTGACACCAGACCCCAGACCAGACTGAAAGCCCTCGGAGAGAGGAGATCCTGAGCCCCCCGGTCACTGACAGCGGCTCAGACCCCGGGCCTGATGTTCCCGGCTCAGAGCGCCGGTGACAGCAGACCCTGGACCGAGTGCCCCCGGTGACAAGGCTCAGATCCCGGGTCGAGTTCCCCCGGTGACAGGAGACCCCGGACCGAGTCCCCGCGGGGGACAGAGCGCTGACCTCGGTCCGAGCACCGCGGTGACAGAGGGCAGACCCCAGGCCAATCCCCCTGGTGACAGGAGACCCCGATCCGAGCCCTCAGTGACTGACAGGGGCGCGGACCCCGCGCCCCCCCGGGGACAGAAGACCCCGATTTCCCCGGTGCCGCTGCTCATCCCCGCCTGCCGCCCCTCAGCCCCCCGTCCCTCGACCCCAACTCACGATGGTGCGGCGGGCGCTGCCCGCTGGGCCGGCGCTCGCCGCCGGCTCT